>RSEF01000002.1:148513427-148531802 GCA_003993805.1 Himantopus leucocephalus | reverse complement strand
TCATAAGTCTCTCTCTCTCTCTCTCTCTCCAGCCTCTCTTTTTGGAGAGGTAGAGGAGAGCATCTGTCATTCCACCCACTGGCCGGTTTGGCCCAAACCACGACAGCTGTGAAGTTCAGTTCTGGAAATTATTATGATCTGTTTCAAAGCTGAAAGGGTGTTGAAGAGGGCAATATCTGTGACAGGTGAACCCCTCAAAGACAGGCCAGGGGGATCTCCCCATCCTTTGGCTCCTGCAGGAGCCAGAGAGGTGTCCTGGATCCAGGAAACAGCCCACCGTTACTTGTCCTTACCTTATCCCTTCAGGCTTCAGGCTGCAATTCCCAGAGTGTACTCACTGAATCATAGGCTCAGGTCCTTATTTTAAACTTATGTAGGCTTCTAGAGTATGACAAAAACTAGAATCCAAGTTATTATCTTCTCTTGTGATCTTCCTTGTCCATGTAGAGGAAAGTCTGAGGTTTCAAATCCTGAACTCTTTTCTCTGTCTCCTTCTCCAGAAAAACAGGGCGGGAAGGCCCACAATCAATATAGCAACTCTTCCACTCCTGTGAAGCTAGCAGTATGAAAAAAATGCTCCAAAACTAATGAGCAGTGATGTTGAAGGTCATACAACTTTTCTTTGTAATGAGGCCCTTCATATGACTGGCTTCATAGGGGTTAATTTGCAGAGGTTTGTTGTGATGACACATTCTAGGAAAGACATGTAAAAGATTTTCTTCCCTTTTCAAATATGAACCGTAATATACTCACACTTGCACTGTTAAAAGCACAGATCATAAAACACTGGGGTTACAAGGTGGCCTCCCTGGTTCTGCTATTATATAGCTTTCTCAGCTCGTTTTTAAACATTTACATTTGTCCATCAGACATTAACATACCTTTTGCTATGCCATACACCAGGATGAAAATTGTGTTCTTAGGAAAAGGCAATGAAGGGAAACTTCATAAGGCTACTCAGCCTCACAGCCATAACTTCAAGAAATTTTAGCCTTTCATGGGAGGAGAGAAAGAAGAGAGGAAGAAGGGTATGTGTATATTCATTATAACCCTTAATGTTTACAGAAACACAGGTTCCCAAGAGCCATTTCAATAATGGTTTTAGTCAAATATTTATATTGCTATAACTTTATATGTTTAATGATTTTCCCCATTAAGGTTTTTGTGGTTTAGCAAGGAAAATCCAAATATTCTTGATGATGATTGGTGAGTTAAAGTCTCTTGTAGCAACACAGTGTATAAAATCCTCTCCAAGTAACTGCCTTTTTCACACATCTGGAAAAACTCCATTTTTTTATCTGCCAGAGCCTTACAAGGGCAGCTTATTACATAAATAAACAGAATATATGTGGTCATAGAATGACTGAATTGAGTATAATCTTACAAAAACAAACCCTGTCTCAATACTCCTTTGTTTGTTGCCTTTTGGCACTATTATTGACTCTCCTGCGTGTACTGTATAATCATTACTGCCCCCACTTTTTCCCTGATGCGAAACACTTCCAGGTGGTTAGCGACAACAAGGCCAAGGCTTGCCTAGCAGTGGAGCCGAATGCATCCTGGAAGTGGGATCTCTGATTCTCATATACTTTTCAAGTGGGTAAGAGCACCACCATTGTTCAAGGTGCCACAGACCTTGTATGAAACACATCTGGCCTGCTGGACCACAAGTTATTTCTTCTGAGAAAGTTTCCAGAGAAGGTAAGGGACCTGTGTTTTCTTCATGGCTGTGACCATCCCAAGAAGTACTTTCTACTGGGACGCCATTACTGTCACCTGAAAGGAGAAAGTTCATGAGTGATCATAAGGAAGGAAACAGTCACAGAAACTAGAGCAATTTCACTCTTGGGTGAATTAAAAGCATTTTCTAATCTCTTGCAGACCCATATATGAATGCCTCTCATCACTGAGAGAAAATACTGTCACTTTGTTCTGGTCCAACAGGCACCCCGTAGGGTGGTTACCTCCTGCTCAGTCCTTTGATGGGAAGGGAACTGTGCTTCTGCAGCACACAAAGCCCAGCTATAAATGTCTATTTCATATACTTGCTTGTGAAGCACGTCCCTCCTAGGCCAGGAGTGAGATACAAAATCTGCCTAAAAAGGCACTTACACAAAAAATTGAGTAGTCTAATCAGACGATATATACAGAAAACTCACTTTCATTTCCATCTGTTAGATACTTTTTTTCTGATTCATTATTTCTGTCGTACAGCTCAATCTATTCACCCTGTTACAACACATACCAGCTACAGAGATAAGTCTTTATCTCCTACATTTTTTGAAGCTTGGGAAAGGGAGGACATGACTTGCCAGGAATGTCTTTGGCACACAGCTCATCATTCATGAACGTTTCTGTGAACGCTACTTAAAGTGAATGTAAGGGAGGGAGGATGTCCCTGAAGTTCAGTCCTATCCATATGTGTTCATGCGTTGGCTAAAGAAATTAAGCTCCTATAGGTAACTGAAGTTCAGCCCAAACCCTGGAAACCCAAAACTCAAAGTAAGGTTTCAGTTTGCCATCATCTTACGAATGGGTTATGTGCTCCACCAGGCACAGCAGTTTCGAAACCAGAGACCTCAGGCTGCAATTGCTCAAAGCATAAGGCTCCACATGTGGGGTGATGTCGTTCTTGCACTGCTTCTGCCCTGGGTCTGACAACGGAGGGGGGTTGTGTTAGGACGCTCTATCTGGGACATCACACATTTATCTGTCTGCACAGCTCTGTGGCTTCTCTTGTACCCTGGGACTTGACAGCCCTCAGTGGCCGGCACAAGGTGGGGATACTCCCCGTGCACAGCACGGCAAGGGGAAGCAGAAGAGAAGTCATGTTGCTTCATGGGAGGCCTGAGCTACACACACCATCAGCTAGAAATGTAGGAATCAAGTGGGAAAGTCACAAAACCAGACAGTGCTGGGTCACACACACAAGATAACAAAGGAGCAGGACCTAGACCTGAGCAAATGCAAATGCCATCTTTTTACAGCCAACCACCAACCCATGCCCAGCTGGAAACTCATAGACCTTGGGGAGCAACCACCAAGGGACAGGAACTGGGACAGAGTGCCTGGCAGTATCCATGGGCACCAGCGGGGGAGCACAGGGGCATGGGACACCCAGAAAAATAACACATTGTTTTGCTCGTCGTTAGAAAGTTAAGCCAGTTCCAAAACAGCAAACACCCGCATATATTGAACTCAGTTTTCCACATTTATAGAGCTGAGTACTGAAAAAGCATCATTCAGGGGAGAGGACAATGAGCTATTTTGCTGGGACCCTTCAGATACCATGGCTTAAATGTGTTCATCATGGTAACCCAGCTCTCTGTTTCTCCGAGTCGTGTGCTGCAAACAGTCCCTCCACACACAGACCCAGGTCAACCTTGTCATTAGAATTCCGCACACATCTTGTTTTATGTTTGGTGTTGTAGTGGAATATTATATCCTCCACATATTGCTGTAGCCATGAGTCTGGAGCAAGGCTTGAATGGGGGTGGGGATGGAAAGCGGGAATGGGAGAAGGACAAAAAAGAAGGAAATTGCAGACATTAGTAACTACTGAATTTCCTCTGGAGGTTTGACATTTCCTGTAGAAGTAAGTCAGTGCCATGGCAGTGATGACAGTATAGTGGAGACATACTCAAGCTAACTTTAAAACTACCATCAGCACCCTCAAAACGATGGGAACTGGGGCTGGCTACAAAATCATCAGAGCAGGGTAGTGAATGCTCAGCTCTGAACCACTGTGAAAAGACAGCTGCCAACATCTGGACTCGCGAGTCTAATGTTAGTATGGGCACGTCACACTGCAACATAACCAAAGGGAGCGTGTGGACACATCTAAAATTAAAGATGCATCGTTGCTGCATCTTCTTTTGGATCCTAACCTGTCACTTGCTTGTACTTTCTCTGGTGCAGGAAGTCCAAAGTATAAAACAAAGAAGTTTATTTTGTTGGGGGGTGTGGGGGGGTGGGGTGTGATTGCTTTGTTGTTTTTTATGCCTCATCGGCTATTCTGCAACAGCTGTTTAGAAACATATTTCCTTCTTTTAATGTTGAATCATTCCTTCAAAAAGGTAAAAAAGGCAGTCTATAAAAAATCTAGGAATGCCTTTACAGACAACAGGAGATTTAGCAAAGTGTTATACTCAAATTTATGTAAAATGCTATAGTGATTTCAGTCCCAGGGCATTCACACAAGCTACATTTGCAATTTTACTGATCGAATACCTGTTAGTTTTGGCTTGGGAAAAAGCCAGTCATGAAAAANGTAGTGATTTCAGTCCCAGGGCATTCACACAAGCTACATTTGTAATTTTACTGATCTAATACCTGTTAGTTTTGGCTTGGGAAAAAGCCAGTCATGAAAAATAAACAAAACTAACAAAAGCAGAACAGTAAGAGTAGCATAATTTTCATTCCACAAGTAATATTATTATTTGAAATCAGAAGACAAATAATTTTCAACTGAAGTTGAAATATTTTTAAAAAAATATTAGCTATACATTTCNTTTGAAATCAGAAGACAAATAATTTTCAACTGAAGTTGAAATATTTTAAAAAAAATATTAGCTATACATTTCGGGTCACTAATAGAGCTCAGCTTTGAGAAAACGAAAATAATTCAGTACAGATTTAAAGTCTACTGTTTAATTGACATTTACCTCAGTTGTATTTTATTTCTAAAGTGAATTCCAGATAAACATACAAATGAAAAATACGATTTGGAGTTAAACATTTGATTTGCCCTGATTTCTCAGGAAGCACAGGTTAACCTGAAGTAATTTTCGGCCACAATGAAAACATCTTTACAGCAGCACTTACAACCATAGTGCAAAAAGCGAAACAAATCACGGTCGAATAAATATGGGGTTCAAGACAATTACGAAGGCTATGGATGGGATGCTAAAATCAGGAAAGTGCTCTGGTGTGAACAGCTGTGGCAGAACTGGTCTTTCAGCAGCACACTTAGGATAATCTTTCTCCCCTAACATCCACTTTGACTGAGTGAAATAAGCTGTCAGTAAAAGCACAATTTTTCCCAGCAGAAACACAGGGATTTTTGCTGAAACAACGCTGTATTGGGCACTTAACAAAAACCTTGCCTTGCTTACGGCAAACCACCCATAGCTTTGTGTCAGCAAAACGTGCAAGCAAAAAAAAAAGTCCTGCTAGATAACTCTACCAAACTGTCTCTCCTGATTTTGTTACCCAAACAAAAACCAAAACAATTCCCTCCCTCCCTCCTCCTCCCCTTCCCCTTCCCTCCTATGTTAACAGAGAAGCAGCAGCCTGCTCAGGCTATAAAAACTCCCAGTCTTTTCACAGCCCCGGTCCCCATGGGCCAACTGAGCAGCCTGCCCCCACTAACCTTCTTCCAAAAAACGCCCCCACCCCTTGCAAGTGAGTCATTTTTCCAGGGATCCCCAGGGTGCTCCCCACTGCTTTTGCCCAGAAACCCCCCTCCGTTACCCTGGGCTTTCCACCTGTGAGGAGAGGCCCATGGGAGACCGGAGCAGCGTTCGGTTACCTCCCTGCCTGCCAGATGCAGGGTGGGGTCTCTGCAGCCCTCACACTCCAATATCGCATGATGTCAAAACCTCCTTTCTTTTTTTTTTTTAACTAAAAAATAAAAATAAGAAATCCTCTGTAATTACACGTCAGGAACTTTTAATTCCCCTTCCCAGGCTTTGCATGTTGTATCCATCTGCTGAATTTTTCTCACTCACTGGGGCTGATTAGAAAATCTTTCATGTTACAGCTTTTTTTTTTATTTCTTTTTTGAATTGGAAATTACAATTCTTTCGAAATCAAAATGACATTTGTGAAATCATTGCAAATATGTTTGAATCTCCTTTTGAAAGTGGACCAGGAATAAATGGTTTGACACAGCTGAAATGTCTGTCCCATTTCAACATTTTTTATAATGAGCCTTTTGAGTTTTCAGTTCAAAATAACCTTCAGTTTATGCCATTTTCCTCTTTTATATATTATATCCTTATACCAAAAAAAATCCCAGATCAAAATGAAACACTTTGTTCAATCCAACAATATTTGTACCCAATTTCTTTTAAATGGAGTTTCAAAACTTGCTGGACTTTGTTCTGAATTGACAAAAAATCCTATTACAGAGGTAAAAAGTGCATATTATGACCATGTGCCTGTGTGAGCACAGTGCTTGGATAAAGCCCATTTTTCAAAGCCCAAATGTCCACTCATGGAAAACCACCTGTGATTATCTGCCTGTGACTGTAACTACCTGACCAGAATGGGAATTTGTAGCATGCAACCTACAGTTTTTGCTTTGCATCCATTCTCTGTCAATGCAGATCTCTGGGATTTGGTGCTTTGCACTGCTCAGCATTACAGCGGTCAGTTTTCAGGCCCTGGCCCTATATCCTCTAACCTGAGACAGATGTTCATGCACTGAGTAAGGAGACTGGAGCTGACAAATAACAGCAACGGAGCAGAGTGTTTCCCAAAAGCAGTGCTTTGAGGAAAGATATCCACCAGAAATGTCAGAGGACAAAGGGACTTCTAAAGTCCCTCTCCACCTGCAGTAGCTTTGGCTGGATACTTGACCCACTAGAAGATGTTCTCCTCCGTGGAAGATTCATGCTCTTGAACTCTGCTGAGAAAGGGGGAAACTATATGCTCTCTTTCAGAAAACACACATGGTTAGTGACAACATTACATTTTCCAGTTTTATTTTCTGTCCTCATTGCTTGGCTTCATTCAGGTCCAGACTTGCCTGTCCTCCTGCTGCTGGCATCAAACTCGGCAGAAAATCTATAAAGCGCTCTGCTAAAATCAACGGCAGTCTGATCACATGCTGAGACTGATCTGGAGTCAGATGGAGTTGGGGAGTGCTTGGGTTGTGCAGGTCCTGTGGCAATGATGGGGAAACCACAAATGGCAAAAAATTTTTGTCTTTTTGTCTTTTGTCTCATCCATAGGGACCCTCCAGGACACAAGTGGGTGCCTCCCCAGAGACCTTACCAGGTCCTGCTTTGCAAACTCTAGTCCACAGAAAAAGGGTGGGAAGTTTGTTCTACACTTTTTTTTTTTTTGAGAGAGGGTGAGAGTGTTTTGGATTTAAATCTAAATTGTTTTCACGGGAAGATACATTTGGGAGTTTTTGAATGGCCACAGAAGTCAATTTCATAAAAGTTTTAGCACTGCTGAAGGAATTATATCTCTGATTGCACAGCAGAACTAAATCATCAATTTTGCTTCACAAAGCTGCTTTTTACTGTGTAACGAAGGCAGGGAAAACCCTCGAAGAGCTCCCTGAGCGGGAAGCTGTCCTGAGAGAGAGAGATGTTGTGACTCATCTCCATGGCAACCGGGAGTGATGACGTGAGCGACTGCTCTGGATTATTCTTGTTTAGCAACAAGCTTACAATACATAAATGCATGATTGGTGACTAGAGGATTACAAAGACAATAATGAATTGTCTGTAGATCCTTATCCATCAAACTAGCCAGTAAACCTGGCGGGTGACAGAGATTATCGGAAAGCAGCATGGCTAATAATATAAGATGCTGATTTGCTCGTTTTTCTTTTAATATGAAGACAAACAGAAGGCAGTTATAATATCTCTAAAGGATTTTATTCTGGAAGAATTAAGAGACTACTTTTAATGTTATTCATTTTTTAAGACGCAGCCTACATTGCGATGTGTGAAAGTCTCTGCCTATGCGGTGACCCCATCCTGGGCTGTGAGAGAGGTGTGATGTGGGACCTCCAGTCCCAGAGCAGTGGACTGCCCACCACCAGCTGTCAGCAGAAGGTGACAACTGTTTGGTTTGAATGACGAGGGTATTTTGCACATCTGCATGAACCTGTACAGACATAGTTGTAGCTCCAGTGCACACTCAGGCAAGCACAGACTTTTCACAAGCAACTCTAGTCATTATATTTCTTTACTGAGCATGGAAAATGCATCTTATGATAATGATGACTTTTTATAGAGCCTGTCTAAGTGAAGAAAAAGGAATGCCCCTGCTATGCAGCACTTAAAAATGTATTTTTCTTTTCTTCCTGAAAAAGAGATTAGTTCCTGTTTTAAAAGGACCCACGTTCCTATCTCAAGCATCCCAACTGCATTTCTATAATATCTCTCAATTTAATCTGTCGGACTTTTATGGGTTTCCAAGGCCATGAGAAGTTTGACTCTTCTTCAGAGTGCCCTTGCCAAGCTATGTGCACATCTTCACCTGGCTGGCAAATCAGACCCCTTGGAGCACATCTGCTCTGTGGCTGAGTCATAAGAGACAGTAATGCTGTGATGGCTGCTGCTAAGGGATTGTGCCCTTTCACTCAAGTAGCTGTCACTGTCTCATTCATACCTATGACCCCTATGACCAAGCTTGAAGTCTGTGAGATCAGACACGGATGTCTAAGATGAAACATCTAAGCTGCCTTCGACTCTAGAGGCAGGAAATACAGCTAGATGAACCGCCACTATGACATTTTCTTTGTTGTTATGACTGGGAAGTCTTTATCTACAAATAAAAGTATTTTTTAAACTATTTTTGCCATATCCTCTCTTTTCAATCAGAGAGACTTTCTCCCTTCCCCTTCATGGGGGAAGGCCACCTACAGCAACTAGTTCAGTTGCTTCCAGGTAATAACCCAAAATTGTTCAATCCTTTTCCAAAACATCTCACGTGAGGCAGCAACTAGGAAAGGGGAAATCAATTACTGAAGTACTGAACTGTGGATCAATGAGGAAATGCGTCTTCAGCAATATTAAAACAGACTTATGATGGGGAGAGGGTGAGCGACAGGCAGCCTACCACAACAGGAGACAGCCTCTTGTATATAAAGCCCTTCTGAAACGTACACAATGCTAAATCTTCTGCCACAGCTAGAAGAAATGGAAGTCACCTCCAGACTGAAGGAGGCTCTTTCCAAACGAGAGCGATTTGGCAGCTGTCCTGGAATGAGCAAGTATCTGGCTGCACAGCCATTTGGACAGCCTATTTCCCTGTTTGCTGGCAGTTGGAGATGTAAGGCATGCTTCATTAAGAAGGATCACTAGATAGGGATGTGCTTGTTTTTTAAAACTGAAAATGAGCAGCGTTCCTGTTACTTTAAAGTGCGTATCAGTTTTCTTTTGAAATTTAGCAGAGGCCTGGTAACAATTACCATATTTTAATGATTATCAACAAAGGGAATATCTAAATCACAGCAAGATTTTAAAAAATAGTTGGTGGTTCTGGAAACATCCATTTTTGGTGGATAATTTGCATCAGTTTTCCAGGGCCTGATTTTCAAAGGTTCAAATGTTCAGTGCTTCCAGAAAATGAGATTCCTTAATAACTTGGACCAAAAAACAGGAGGCATTCAAATGCATAAATTTGAAAATCTTGGCATTATGTGGGCTATTTGTGTCTGCTTATCCAATTAACTTCCCATTATGTGTACAGCTACCAAATGGACTGTCAGAACCTGTGCCTGTGATCCTGCCACCATCCTCTTGCCAATCCAGAAAGCTCAAATATCATAAATCAGCTCCTCCTCTCCCCCACCCCCCAACAACANCCCCCAAAAAAAAAGAGAGAGAGATTGCTGCTAAATTTATGAGATTTTTTTTCTCCAAAAAGTTAAAAATTTGTGTTGGACTAGATGACCTCCTGAGGTCCCTTCCATTCCAAGTTATTTTCTGATTATCTGATCCTAATCATCAAGAAGTTTTGTCCTTTCCTTTCCCTTTGGTACTACTTTACCTATTTCCAGCAGGCATAGGAAAGAGTCCTTCCAGCTTTCTCCTGAGTATGCTGGTGTAAGGGTGAGCTTACCAGGGTCCCATAGGCTCCAGCTGGCTCTCAAGCCTTCTATGAACCTGAAAAACTTTCTGCCTGTTGAAGCAATTTTCAGCTCTTATGCAGACAAGAAGCTTGGCACCAGCTAGTCTTCCCTACCAATGCCATCCTCATCCATTGGTGGCACTAACATTATGCCGAAGCATCTCAGCTGAGAGCCAAGATCTACTGACCTGTGCCCTGGACAAGCAGTGACCAGATGGGAAGCCCTCCCTAGGAACAAATCCTCACTATTTTGAGGAAGCGAGTGTCAACCAGAGCTCTCCCATATCCGAGACTTGCTGGGTACATTTAATTCCTGACAATGGACACAAATGTATCTCAGACAGAGCAAGGCTAGGAGAGGAAAGATTGCTGAATATCAAATTATTTTTTCTGTTTACTCATTTTTACATGATTTTTTACATTCTTTTTTTTACAAGATTTTTTACATTTTTACAAGAATAGGGTTTTTGAAGATCATGTTATGGAAGTCTAGAAAGCATCTGTATCCAGCACCTACGGAATCCAAATTCCTTCTGAGCACAGCCCTGGATTTATTGCTATATTCGCCTTGGAAAACTAGTCCCAGTGGATAGCTGACCCCTGCCATTTTATGGCTCACTGGCTCTTTGACAGCTACTTCTGGGTGGCTGCAGGTTACGACACAAATGTTTCTTCAGTAACCATTTACCTGCTCCCTTGTGGATTCCCCTGCCTTAATGTATCCCTGGCTTCACATGAAGGACTGGAAACCCAGCCTATGTGAGTTTGTAAAGTCATGGGGGAAAGGAAAGTGACGGACTAACAAAAGATCCCAAACAGCCTCTATTGTAAGGGTCACGTACTTGGAGTCTGTTTCAGGAACTTCTTTCAAAGGCAGAAAGCCCCAACATGCCCATGTTGCCTATCTGATCTTTTTCCTGGGTTTTTCATGCAAATACAATGCTGAGTGGAAACAAGGAATGTTAGAAACGTTTATTCTTGTTAGGCTTCTCAGGGCAAGCTAAGAAGGAATCGGTCATGCTCAGTGACTTTGCTCTGTTTAATCAGATTCAGACGACATGAGTGTTGATAGATTTCTGCAGAAACATTGCGAAACATATTGACTGACAATTTGGGAAGAATTTACCAAGTTCAAAAAATAAGGGAGCCAATTATTGTCATTTATGACTTCATTCTGGATCAATGTTTCCTGTAAAACACAACTCTAAGAACTCTTAAAAATACATTATATACACTTTATATATTATTAGTGTGAAATGTTATCACTTTTTACTACTGTAGGATATGTTTTGACACATCAGAAAAAAGGATCCTGACCTGAAGAGGCATCTCTCAGAATTGGTGACAGGTGAGAACTGCTGTGTGGCAAAAGCTGTGCAGTAGTCCTAACACCTGACTTTTCTTATTTAGCATTTTTCACCAAGTGAGCTTAAAGAATGCTGCATTGTGGAAAAGAAACGGAGCATTGTCTACTTTAAAAAGCTTTGTGCCCTGCTTCACCAAAGAAAACTCATGTAATGGACACAAGCCCCCACCCCACAGTCCTCTGCCTCAAGAGAGATGCCCAGATTCACGTGGTGCACCAACGATCTCAGCTGGACTTTGCCCAGGATTAATATCTCTAGGAAGATGTGTTTGCAGAAAAGGAGTTAGTTTTAAACCCATGGATGATTTTCCATTTCCGTACTCTTTACTTTCTCCCTAACATCTGCTTTCTGCTATTGCACATTGTGTTTGCAGGACTAACAATTTATATTGTCAGCAAATTGCATTTGAAAAGGAGTACAAGATCTCTAAATTTGCGTGCATTTATTTCCCAAATTACAATTTCTTAACCAGGAGAAGGAGGAGAGGTACAGCTGCTTTCCCACATGCAGCTCAGTGTCCAGTGTTACCTCCAATGTTGCCACTGGTCTACTGGGTAGTCCGTAGGGTTGGAGAGTTTTTTCTTGATGCAAATATGTTCAAAACTGGTTCATATCTGGGAAAAGTCAGACTTGTGTGAATCATCTTTTTCCAATAAGAGGACTTTCAAGTGGAAAAATCCTGATCAGAAGTAAGACTGTAGTCAAAATGTCATGTTGGAAAAAAAATCATTGGCAATTTGGCCCTTCTCTCTTCGTTTCACTCTCTCAAATTGATCAAAAACATGCAGCTCAGACCAGAAAGCCCCTGCCAGTGAAAATACTGTCAGCTTCAAGATTATTTTCACATTATGCATCTCAGTTCACAAACAAATAGCATTAAACCCATTTTTTTCAGTTACGTTAGAACATTTTTTTTCCTCTACCCAGCGAAAAAGGTGCATTTTCACTTGGCTGAGTCAATAAATCAGCAAAATTGCCATATTGCTTATTGTTCTTGAAGCAATGGGATTACATTATATCAAACACACACAGTTGTGCCAGCACACTCTCATCTTAAGAGACAAGATTTTGGGCTCTCATCCAATCAAAAAGCCAGAGAGATAATGAAAATATATGTCTTGAACACTTCATGATTAATTGTAAAGAGGCCTAGAAATATAAGCTTAATAAGCTGCCTTTGTAAGGAATATATGTTATTAAAATATACTTGTCAATGCCCAGTTCTAATAAGGAATGAATGAATAACACTTCTGTGATATATGAGGTGATGGCAAAAGGGAATGATAAGAGGAATGTCATAGCTAAAGGATTAAATTAAGTTGTTTGAGGAGGGCTACGCCACATACGGAGTCTCCCTAGTTGCCCTGGCTGAAAAGGAGGACAGCTGTCATCATTCATACCTGTACTTTGCCTGGCTCTGCTCCCATGCAGGCACAAGCCCTTGCACGTGTCTAGAATCCCTTACAGAGCCCAACTGAATTTCTCCAGCACCTAGATATGGTCTTTGCCTTGTACAAAGCTCACTGACATGCTTTGAGATTTAATTTCACTTGTAAATTATGTATGGCACCAGTGCAGAGTCCAGGGGACTTGGATAACGTTGGTTGTGGTTTGTTTTTTTTTAATTAACAATTTATGAGTCTTCAGTGTATTTGATTTAATTTCAGGTAGATAACTAAAACAGTTCTGCCCATCATCATCATGCTGGTTTTGGAAAAATAAGAAATTATCTGAAAAAAGCATACTAATATGTCTTCCAGCAGCATCTTTCATGATCGTAATATCAAAGCCATTAAACTTGTTTATTCTCTCAGCAATGAATATAAAAAAGCCTTAGTTACAATGAATTGTACATCTCCATTGATTTTAATGGGAGCAACATTTGCTTCATGTTCAAGGCTGGCTCTGGTTCTCCTCAAGCTCCTTCTTTCATGGTGCAAGTATCAGACAAACTAGGTTAGGATTAAACTTGTTGGCATTCAGAAATTAGTACATATTAGCACAAAATATTTATTGGAAATGTTTCCAGAAACCTAGAAATGAGAAGGCTAGAAAAACAGTAAAAGGTTAATAGTCTTCTATATTTGGAAGAATAGGGACTGTATAATTCTGTATAATTTTTAAAGACTTTTTAGTAAAAGTGCTGCAACTTATGTTTGAGGTTTGGAACTCTTTACTTAACAAGAAGCAGCAGTTGAGCTTCTTTCCATTGTGGCCTTTAAAAAAATTATTACTCATTTTCACTGCATTGCCATTAATTAGTTTACATGCCACTTAAATGGAGGTTTTATGCTTTAAATCACAGTGTAAAGCCTGGTGCTTGTTAGGAAGTATTTCTGTCCCATTCACAGCAGTTGAGTTTTAGCCTGATTGGTCTCAACTCCAGTTCCTGAAATGGTACTTTTCTCATTAGTTTCCCACAATGCAGGAAAACTAATTCCACTTTTTTCTCCATGGTGATGTCGTCTCAAGCTCTCCATACAGCTGGATCCTCGTTTTCCTCTGCCTTCCCCTCCTGCTCTGTCCCTATCCCTTCAAGCCCTCACCTTCTCAGTGCTGGTCCCACCACCTGCCAGCCCACGCTGGGCTTTGAATTAGCAAAATGATCTGGATTAAAAATGGAATTTTTTTTAATTAAGTCTGAGTAATTTAACTGAAATGATTTCCAGTACATGCCATGGTCCAACAGAAGGGGACAACGGGGGAGTGGGATTCTGTACCAGGAGACACGGAGCCAGCAGTTGGCTTTGCCAGTGAGTGGAGAGTGCAAGCATACCTCCAACGAGCACCTCTATGGTTACCAGGTCTTCAAGGAAAACACTTCAGTCCTGTTTCACTAACGAAGAAAATGATGTCATCTGAAGTGCATTGGCTCCTTAAAATATCTGTTGCTTAGCTTGATGGTAAATCAGAGAACTTTGGGCTGCAAGAAACTCTTGCAGTATTCAAATATCACTGCTGTGTCTCTGGCTGGCCCAATAAAATTGCATTATCTTGAGGAGATAAAGGGCCCAAATGGTCCCTAGCATCTAGAAAGGACCTGCCAGTTGTTTGTACTGCATGCAGAACGTTCTTGTCTGTCAACATGAATGGATGCTATCGTTACTTCCAACTGAAGTGATACGAATGGATAGCAAAGAGTCTAAGGGCTAACGGGGTTTGGTGTCACAGTTAAGTGACTGCTATCAAAACTCACAAAGAACACAGTGAAATCTTGGTATTGTAATTTCTCTGGTGACTATCACCCCTTAAGAAATATTGCTACTACTGTAGCTATGAAAACAGAAACTCCATTTCTTATCTTGTTACTGAAAGCCAGAATGATCTTTTCCTTCGTGTTCCCCTAAATAAAAACCAAAAATGTTATGAATAAGAAAAAAGCTGTGGGGACATGAAGGAGAAGGAGAGGGGTCAATGCGTAGTTAAACAGTGGTGGTTTGAATACATCTGCCTGGACATTCACAGGGCAGTATGACTGTGCTAGTACAGCTAGTGATCCACTTGGACTATTAAAACCCAGTTATCAGCATGACTGGACTATGACCCACATCAACAGACTATATTTTTTCAGTTCTTATAATTGTTCAATCTACTGCAAATCCTTCTGTGAACAGGTCCGATTTTTTGCAAAAACTTTTTTTTTTCCTCGCTTTCTTTTTGTAGGATTACAGTGGCAACTTCACCATACAATCCATCACCACCGCTACAGGACAGACAGTGTTATGATGCACTGACTTGAAACATAGTGGTTGTGGGACTGGGAAAACATTTTCCTTTAGACAAAGGCATAAATGGTTTACACTACAGTACACTAATAGATGGGTTAAAGGTGTATTTGATTGCTTTTGTGGCTTTGTTTATATACATCACATATGCACAAACCCTGGGTGTTGTAGACTTAATGCGTGTGTGTGGATATGTTTCAATAAAACAGATTTGTCTAACATAGCAAATGCACAAAAATGTGTGCACAAATGAAACATAAGTTGTCCATCTCTTTCGGTAATCTTTGTTAGACATTGAACACTACCATCTGTTCTGGAGGGAGAAAAAGAAGTTGTTCAGAGAAACAACTTGCCCTAGAAGAAAATCACCTGCTAATCCACTATTCATTAGAGGCTGATTTATGCATAAAAGCCTGAGGGTTTCTAATCTTTCCAAAACTCTTGGATATGTTTGTTTTAAACACTGTTCTGGTAAAGAAAAAAAAACCCCAAACACGTCAATTTTGTTTCTATGGTTTACCCTAACAGTGAGTCTATTTGCTGAGATTACATTTTTATTAAGATGATCTGGACACATCATATATAGTTGCTTATATTTTACGTCATTGGAAAGGCAGCTGGTTTGCTTTGATCCAGCCCCATCAGGATGGTCAGTGACTCCATCTACACTAGCAAATAAAGTAGTACCAACGACGCTCTGGACACAGGAACTCAGTGGTCCCTACTGGCAGGTTGTTTGGATGGTCCATGGCACTGTGTTGGCTGGGTTCATCTCCCATACAATCCCCAGGCAAGGTTCAGAGATTAGTGCAGACCAAGGACATTTCCTGTTGGTGGAGGGAGTACAGACCCCTTGTTTCAGAATATAAGTGTGCCTCGTGGCATTAGAGTCACCGACTGGTCCTGGGCAGCTATCATTTACCACTGCAAATACTATGCTCACTGATTCTCTGTACTTTTTTGTCTGTGTCTTTATCTGTTTTTTCTCAAGTTATAGACTACAAAATTTCTGGGGCAAGGACTTTGTTCTCTTTGATCATGTAGCACACTAAGATCCTGGTCCGTGATTCTGTCCCCTTCTGCAGTCCAATAATAAATAATTCTAAAACTAATTCAGAATAATGCTTCAGACAAGGGTAAAGTAAAGAACAGTATAGAAAAGAGCTATTAAAAGGCAAAGAAGAAACCAAACAGCAACCTTATCCACTGGGGAAACCATTTATTTACTTACCCTTGATCTCCATGGACATTTATGTTGGTCACAGAACAAGCAACCAAAGGAAGATATGAACACATTTTTCATCTATTTTTACTGCTGAAATTATGTGCAATTGCTGTCATGTAAGACTTTTGATGCAGTCATGAAGTCCCTCCTTACACTGTGTGTTAGGACGCTGGAATGAAGGGCTGACTGCCATGAACTTTTCTATCATTATTTTCCGTTTTCCTCCTGATATTTCTAAACACAAACACTTGTAATTACTTTTAGAAGGGAACCCTGTATTCATGCAAAGCAACAAGGGATTCTAGCAGCAAGACAAATACATCTGGACAATTTGGTAACCTCCCAAGCTTTGATTTAACTATTAAATTGGTGACCGTATTTCTTTCCAGTCCATGTGGAAATCTTCAGTCTAGAACTACAGAGGTCTGGTGTTGACACTTTTGATGCATTCAGGGCGCTCCCAAACATTACAGATGTACTGATGCGCTAGTCAGAGTTCTGACGTTAATGAAAATGTATAAATATTACAAACAACATGATTTTAAAACTCGCAGATAGGACCATTTCATTTGGGAAGTGTATTTCTGCTGAAGGCAAAGAAGTTCCACCCCAGAAGTAACTTGGCATGAGAAAGTGACTTTGAAGCATACTACTGTGTGTCTGAGAAAACACATTTATTCTTGAAAGTAAACCGGGGAAAAACTCAACCATTTTGTCTCAGAGATAAAATGTATTGGCCAGGTCAACACATGAAGAAAGCTAATTATGTCACACATTATGTCAGTGAGGGCCCTCTGTTTTAAACATGCAACCTATTATCTTCAACAGATAGGAAGGCAGTACTTTTCCATGGGATTTGAGTTGATGAAAACAAATACAGTGGTGGGATTTCTCTTCAGCTGAAGCCCCAATCCTAATTAATTAATTAGGTTAATTCAATGACTTTTCACAGTGTGCAAATCAAACAACTGTGTCTTTGGCTGTCAGGCAACTCTAAAGTCTAGCTTGGGGATTTTTCCTTTTCCCCTTTGACATCAGCCTTAGCTGGTTACANAGATTTCTCTTCAGCTTAAACCCCAATCCTAATTAATTAATTAGGTTAATTCAACGACTTTTCACAGTGTGCAAATCAAACAACTGTGTCTTTGGCTGCCAGGCAACTCTAAAGTCTAGCTTGGGGATTTTTCCTTTTCCCCTTTGACATCAGCCTTAGCTGGTTACATCCCAGAACAGTGCGTTTGAGAAAAGCTGGTCAAAAATCCCCAGGTGTAAGAACCCAGGAAAGGAAAGCAAGAGACCGACGTGACTGTGTCGAGACCTGCTGGTCAAACTAAAAGCCAAGAAAGTGATGCACAGTCAGTGGAAGCAGGGACAGGTATCCTGGGAAGAGTATAGGGACGCTGCCCAGTCTTGTAGGGATGGGCTCAGGAAGGCCAAGGCACAGCTGGAGCTGAACTTGGCAAGGGATGCAAAGGATAATAAGAAGGGCTTCTACAGGTATGTCAGCCAGAAAAGGAAGATCAACAAAAGCGTGCTCCCCCTGATGAGCAAGACTGGCAAACTAGTAACAAAGGACAATGAGAAGGCTGAGGTACTCAACAACTTTTCTGTCTCAGTCTTCACTGGCAGCCTCTCTTCCCACACCTCTGGAGTGGACAGACCACAGGGCAGGGACTGGGGGAGCAAAGTCCTTCCCACTGTAAGAGAAGATCAGTTTTTTACCACCTGAGCAACCTGAATATACAGAAGTCTATGGGACCTGACGAGATGCATACCAGAGTCCTGAGGGAATTGGCTGATGTAGTTGCCAAGCCACTCTCCATGATATTCGAAAAGTCGTGGCAGTCAGGTGGAGTCTCCGGTGACTGGATAAAAGGAAACATTGCATCCATTTTTAAAAAGGGTAGAAAGGAGGGCCCTAGGAACTACTGACCTGCCAGCTTCACCTCTGTGCCTGGGAAGATCATGGAATAGATCCCCCTAGAAGCTATGCTAAGGCCCATGGAGAACAGGCAAGTGATTTGAGACAGCCGGCACGGCTTCACCAAGGGCAAGTCCTGCCTGACAAACCTCATGGCCTTCTGTGATGGAGTGACTACATCAGTGGACAATGGAAGAGCTATGGATGTTGTCTATCTGGACTTCTGTAAGGCTTTTGACACAGTCCCCCCCAACATCGTTCTCTCTAAATTGGAGACGTATGGATTTGATATGTGGACTGTTTGGTGGATGAGGAATTGGT
>RSEF01000002.1:148466169-148513327 GCA_003993805.1 Himantopus leucocephalus | reverse complement strand
GTTTTAAAAGTGACCTAACTCACTGGGTTGATGTTGTGGGTCAGGCAGTAAGGAGTGGCAAAACTGGCCTTTCTCCACATCAGAAGTGGGTAAGAACTGGCTCTGCCTCAACTGAGCCCCACCAGGCTGTTTCCAGTCTCTTGCCCCTGACCAACTGTGCAAGGCCTTGGCCAGTGTCCAGTTGTTTCCATCTTGCCCGAGCTCTTGCGTTCCTCCTTGTGGAAACCAAGCCAAAGGGGTGGAGGGCTGGGGCACTTAGGTCATTTCCCCTCAGGGCTCCCTGGGTGGTGGGACATGCAGCCAAGGTCTGTCACTTGTAACTTCTGTTTACCAGGGTTCACCCTTAACAAGTCTATGGCATTTGGGGCATGTCCACACTGCCTCAAGGCCAGCCTACCCTTCCACGTACACCGTACCATGGCAAATGCGGCAGCTGAAGCATACCTTCCACAACATGCAGAGCCCCTGTGGCCAAGCACACTTGACTGGCTAGCACAGCATTCGTGGCCCACAGGCTGGCCACCAGCTTCCAGTGGGATGCTAATAAAAAAGCCACATGTACTGAAGGCAGAGGGGGACAGCCCACATTGTTTACCACTACTTTGGATTACAAAGCAGAAAACTATAGGCAAAACAGCAGGACAGAATGGGTAAGGAGGCTGAGTCTGCCCCTCCAGACAATTCTTCCTGACAAACACAAAACTCATTCATTGTTCTTCCCTCTGCTGTATGTCTTGCAGATGAATTCAATTCTACCTTTTTGCAGCCACCCTCATTTCAGCAGGTCAGGAACTCTGGACTTGCTGTAGCATGTGGATCCCCAGGGAAAAGCTCATTTGCAATTTGTTTGCACTTCACTGTGAGGTTCATCTCATTACTGAAGGATGTTCCTCTAGACAGATGGGGAACATGGCACTAGCTCTTCCCAAAAACAGCTGTATCATAGTAGACTTACTTAAAAATTAATCTAAGAGCATAGTGAAAACATACAGTCTTTAAAGTAAGAAAATTGCAACTTTAATTGCCAAGGGGAGATTTATATGAGAGCTTAGAATTGTGGCTTTCTTTGGAAACTTATTCTTGGATCTAGTGAAAGGCTAATTTTGTCACAGCTTTTGAAAGTTTTTTTTTTTTACTTGAAGCATTTGCTTAAGAAGTGGTGACACTCCTGACAGAAAGGTACTGAGTGATACTGAAGTAGTGCTGCCAGGTATTTTTTTATGAGCCTACATTGGCAAAACATTTATGGACATGCTTAATGTTATAGTGATTTAAGGACCCGACTGAAGTTCAGCTTTGTTGGCTAGGCATGACCACAGAGTGACTATCTCAGTGTTTTATTCATACTGATGGCTTGATAATGATATTGTCAAAGAAGCTACTGTAAAAACCATCACATGCAGTCTTTTACTTCTTTGGTTCAATCTATTTCTATATGGAGTCCTGTGAGTCTGTTTCTCCTGTTTTTGTTCCCTTTTGGTCCTAGAAAAGAAAATGGAGCTCCTCATTGTTCTCAGCAATGTTTTTCATGTTTGTGTTTCAAGACTTCTGAAGTCTCAGAGACTCACCATCCCTGGAGACAGAGTACCAGATGGGGTAAATCTGTAGCAGAAACACTACAGAGAGTCGTCTTTGACATGTTTTGTTGTTATGTCTTCTCCCACGATTGGGGTCAAAGTGATCGCCAAATGTGGATGTAGGAAGACATTTACCCTTCGTATTCATTACCTTCCTTGGTAGGGCACAGGGCCGGCAGTGGCAAAGTGGATCTGACATACTCATTTCCCGTCATTGCGTGGCTATGAATATTTTTCATGTGTTTTTACCCTCTCGCTGCTTTTGGCACATAATGGTGTAACTCCTTTCTGGCAGCAGCAGAAAGGAATACCTACAGGCCCATTGGAGCTTTGAGTTCATGATATGATAAAACAGACTTAAAATCAATGCTGTCATAGATGTTCTAAGTCTTTGACTAGATTCCTGTGGTAAAATCTGTTATGTGAAATTGTCAATATTATTATTTTAACACTGAGGCAAATGAATTATGGCTGTCTACCACTAGGTCATTAAAATAAATCATTAAGTCTTAAAAGGCAGGAATCTCTCTGCTAGGAGGAATTTTTATCCCTCCACCCACACTAAGAAAGGGGAAATGCTACAGACACCATGATGCCCAGTAAGTGCACAGCCTGCAGTTTTATACAGAAGATATTCGTATGACATGTTCATGGGTGACAGTGAAAAACAGCTACATGGACAGATGAATAGGCAGTGAGACGGACAGACAGATAACACCATGGGAGCTACAAAACGCTGCCCAAACTGGATTTATGCTCTTTCAACTGAGCATAGAATTACTTGTGCAAATCAGCTGTGTCTCCTATGGAACACGTGGAGCTGTTGGTGTTGAAAGGGCCTCTGAACCAATAAGCACTTTAAACATTTTTCCAAACATCTTTCTGATGTCTGTGAATGACCCTTTCTTGTTTCCTCGTGTTAGCCCACAAACCACCGTTAACCCCACGACAGTGTCCAAACAAGAGGCACGTCGGGCGGCTCCAGGGGAATGACTTGCCACCACATTTATCACTGTCTTTTCCATCTCTCAGGCTTTTGTGACCCTGACAGTTGTTTGGGCTCAGATTTCACCGGCCGGTCGGGATGAAACTGAGCCTGCCCTTCAGCTGAGAAATCCAGTGGCTGGGTGGGCCCGGAGGAATGGCCCTTTTTTCCCCTCCCTGTTTAAGCCTCTTGTGAGTAACTCCCTGCAGCTGTCCATAAACATCGCTTTCTGAATGGAGTGAGAGATGTCTGGGGCAGGCCCTGCTCTCGCTGTTTCTCAAATGAAAATAAATACCGCTGTCAGCCTCTATACAGAGGATTGCCGCGTGTTGCCCCATAGCTTCACAACCACCCCAGGCCATTTTTTTCCAAAAGGCATTTCCAGCTCTGAAACCCAAAGTATCCCAAAATGATGAATTTACAAGTAAACACACACCACACAAGACAAAAGTGTACTTGGCCAGTGAGCCGATTCGCATACTCCTTATTGCCTCTGATAAACCACACAATTAATAGCACATAGAGGAAGATACTTATTAAAAGTGAGAAGTAGAAGATGATGTGTATGTGGGAAGCAGCAAGTATGTCTTTGCAGCCAGTGTGAATTTTACCTCCCTGAAGCTGTGTGTCGGCACCCACCCTGCACACACCTTTGCCAGCTGAGGAAGCCACCTCCTCTGTTTTCTTAACTCATCCTGCTGGGGACTGTGCCCATCCTGGATCAGGGGGGTTGGCTTGTGCCTCCTCAGTTGCTTCACATTCCCTTGGCCAGGCTTGTGTGAACAGTCGATGAGCTGCTCACGGACCACCTGCCAACTCCGCGGCATGGGGGGATCAAGCCCCTTTCCTCCGCACCCTGGCCAGCAGTGATGTGTCTCTGTCCCAGCACCGGTCGTCATTGCTCCATCATTGCACATGTTGGCCCCAGAGCTCAGCACGGTGTTTCCTCATCCAGTGTGGCCACACAGCCAGGCAAGTCTAAGGAATATCAACAGTAGGCCCTTTCTCACACAGATTATTTTGACTAAAAAGGCTGGTTTTAGCCTGTTGTCTGTCTCAGAGAGAGGATCTGAGGAGGCAGCAGCCTCGCTTGAGGGCTTGGTAGAAACCTGACAGGAGTGGGCTGGCTATGGCAATGTCCTCAGCTGGCACCGCCAGGCCCGGCCAAGAATGTCTAGCCACAGCCATATTTTTCAGAGCCAAGTGTAGGATGTGAAAGCAAACTCCCCTTGTTTTCAGATCTGTTTTTGCTTTCCCTTTGATCTTTCCAGCTCTGCTCCAGCTCTGCATTTGGGTTTGCTTGCATTTTTGAAAACAGGATGAACTGGTTTAACAGTTGAAGGTTTTATTTTTGCTTTCTTTTCCTTCTCTGAATTCTGTAGAACTGAGATCACACACGGCACAGAGATAAGTTCTGTCTGATACATAGATGAAGAAGCTTCATTCCACCTTTTTTGCTCAAATTTTTCATCATCCTTGATTGCTGAAAACTTTTCAGTAAGGACCTGAGATCTTTATTTGTTGCAACAACTGCAACACACTGGTCTAGGTTCTCAGGGGCTCCCGAGCCCACACTCACTGTATCTAACAATAACCCAGAAGAAACGCACGTGAAAAGAGTAAAGAAGAAAGGGAAGTGTACCATGAGCTACCTAAATCATGGGTTGCTTTTAAAATTTGTTTTCACTTCAGGATTCAAATACAAATAAAACCTTAAAGATTCTTTCATGAAACAGTGCTGTCAGAACTTTGTTTTTCAGGTTATTAACACAAGCTTTTCTACAAACCCTGTGTTGTCATCCCTCCCCCTGAAGACCCACAATACTTTCTGAATAAAATGCATTTGAAACAAATATAAAACATTGTAGTGTTTTCAAATTGATTCAATGCCATCTTTTGGTGGACTTTCACTGCTGAAGATAATCCAGTTGGTCCCAACAGGTGTGCTCCTTTCTCTTTACCTTTTAGTCTGAGTGGGCTTTTGGGAGGGTCAGTGGGTAGACCTCTGTCAGGATTTCTTGTAGTGAACTCTTTGGTGTATTAACTGTCTTCATACACAGATACAGAAAAAAAAAAAAAAGGGAGTTAGATCTTGATGAGAAGACTTACATGTGGCTTTAACAGAATTAATGAAAAAAAGACCCAAACCCAAAAACAAATAAAGCAACAACCTGAGTGGAAATAAGTGACTAAAGTGGGATGGCTTTGTTCAGAACTTACAGGGTTATCACAAAGAGTGTCAGAAAAATCCAGAAATCTTTCAATCAAATCCCTCTAATTATCTCACCTTTTTGAACACCAGTAAACTGTGTTTTTAAGACTGGAGTGTTTGACTTTGTCACCTCAGTAATGTTATTGTCAATATTACTTTATTTTTTCTTTGATGTGCATAACTGCCCAAGATTTTTTAAATGCCCAACTCACAAAACAAAACAAAACAAACAGCCCCTCAGAAAATATTGTTTGATACTATGTGACACATGGACAGTACACCAGCAAGGTTGGAACTTCTAGATCACAGCCCAAAACAAGGCCCAGAAAACTGACAGCAGTAACAGACCATACAAAGACTCTGTAATCTCAAGTAGACCTTGCAGTGTGGACCCTGCTTCATGGTTTGGTGTCTATGCCCAAGCCCATGATGCAGCTGCTCGAACTCAGGAATTACAGGAAATTTTTTCTTGGCCCTTATATTAGCCCACTTTAGCGCAGAGATCTCCAGCTGATTTAACTGAGAAACTTTTATAAGCTCTACCATTATCATAATATGAATGCAGCAGACATGCTGCATGGGAAAACTAATTTTTACAAAATATTTACCAAAGTAAATCTGTCCTCTCCAGCTTATATTTCCACTGGATTTCAGCATATACAGACTTACAATTAGATAGACAACTTTAAGGCTGAGATAATTTCTTGTTTTCTAAAGAGAGCAAAGAATTGCCTTTGAACAAAAGCAAGTCGGTGTCCAATGAGCATCTCCTTGTCGTTGTCTTTGTTGTTCTCAGTGTGCGACAGTCACTTTGAAGGCTCATTTTACTACAAAGGCATTTGCGTGAAGAGTAGCCCACAGGACCCTGCAATGGTGATTAGTCTTTGTAAACTCCCGGATCCTTTGTGCCAGACCTTCAGCATGACAGTTCAAACGGGTTAGGAGTTCACTCTCACTTAATTAATCCCAGATTTTGTTCATATGGCACACGTCGTTGGTGGCAGGACTTCCAAGCAGGACTGCATAGGTATGAAACCAGCTAACAATGACTTCATTTTTCTTAGTGATTCTCTGTGAAGCAGGCCTTAATTTAGCAAAAACCACTGACCTAATGAGCAAAAATAACCCCAAATATATAGCTATCCTTTCCAGAATTGATACCAAGACAAACAATTCATTTCAAATGTATGCTTTGTATTATTTACAAGAGCCAGACCCTGATTGACAGAAAAATAGAAAATTTTTTAATTTTCCATTAATATTACCAAACACTGAGCTGATTCAAGCACTTCCCTCTTAAGCCATTCCCTGTCTTGTCCCTCCATCAAGTTTTTTTAATGCTGTTGGCATTTCTTGTTTACTTGAGAGAAAGATTTTATTTGATGGAGCTAGAATCTCTAGCCCTGTGGCTTGAGAGAGCTCATCATATGAGTGTCTTTTTAAACTGTTGCCAGTGAACATAAGATGTGTGTATACGTTGTACACGTGTATATAATGCAGGCCTTCCTCCTAATCTTAATTTTTGCCTGTGACTGCACAGAGCACTGATGAGTTTTATCATGTATGAAGGATTTTAAAAACCTATAAAGGTGATAAAAAGATACAAATGAATAGACATATATTTGCCATATTGGCATTTTATCCCAATGTAAATCTCACCAATATGTTTTCTTTAGATCCAGTCTTCAAAACTACTAATTGGTCTGGAAACGCAGTTTGAGTATGGACGGAGTTCATAACATGTTTGGATGTCCATGATGTAGACATCTTTATCTGATCTGGGAATTTGCTGATTTATTACAGTCAATGAGGAGAAACAGGCCATGATTTAATGTGCACAATTGATCTCAGCCTAGCAGATGGCAAAAAAAACCCCTCAACGAAACCCAGAAGAATTACTTTCTGCACAAGTCTATTTCTGCCCTTAAGAATTTTTTGGTGACTAGGTTAGATGCAGATTTCCGCATTACAGGCATGTAAATCCAGCGCAAATAATTATGAACTTTGTCAGTTACTTGGGTCGCATCAGCATTTTATTTACTATGGCTGCCACTAGAGTTTAGTATTTCAATCTTTCAGCACAGGATATTAGGTTATCCACCTCCTTTTCCAGTGCAGAAAACCAGAACAAATACTGGCAGATAATAGGCCTGTTGCAGCAAAATGACTTTAAGGTCCTAGAGTTGATAAAATTATTAGGTTTAGAAGATATAATTGCCAAGAAGATGTCCAGTGTATATCCAGAGACTGGCAATAGGAGCACTGATAGAGAGGAAAATTATTTGAACACCATCAATGTGCAGAGAACACAGCATCACTTTTTTCACATCTGCACTTCTTCCACTGGTGGTGTGCAGATCTTGCATGAGATCAGCTTTTGGTCAAACAGAGCTTACTGAGGCTTAATCCAATCAAAACAGAGGGTAGGCAGGTGAGCAAGCAAAAATGCTTTGAAAAATTATGTAGGCTTAGTACAAAACGCATTTAGATTAAAGGTGTGGAAAGAAAATTGCTTAATTTAGGGACTAATTTCAGAGTGCTCATTAATTTCTTGATGTTGCTAATGCCATTGGGCACAGCAACTCCAGAGAGTGTCTAGTTCTGGTGGACAACAAACTGACAGCAACTGTACATGTCTTTGGACTCTGGTATGTGTATATTATTGCATCTCAGAATATCTGGGCATTAAGGTATTAGGAGGTAGGTAAATCCTGCAAATCCTGAATGTTGGAAGACACCTCTGCAGGAATGTAGGTCTTGATAAGAGAAGGGTCTAGATTCCTACATTTTAGTGTACCCTAAAAATCTTTAAAAGTTTCAAAGGCACATGGTTGATAACCCTTTTCCTTCGGCACAAAGGGTCTTTCTCTCCCTAGTACAGTACATTACACTTTGGCCTAAGCTACTCTTTTGTCTAAGAAGCAGGAATAAACTCCCCAAGAGAGGAAAGATCTTCACAGAGTTCACTGCTTTTCCTCAACCTGCCCTTTAGAGAGGAACAATACATAAAACAAGAAGAGCAACTGTGCTGGGTCTGCTGAAGCCAAAGCCTACATATTGTCCGAACAGTTCTCCTAAAGAATTAATGCAGTTATATATCATACTGTCAGTTGTGCCACTTAACATACAACTGGTGGATGCTTAGATACTATGGCTACATCTCTAATAAAAATTAACTGTGTCCAGGACTCTTGTCCAGCTCTGAGGCCACCTGGCATGGAGCACTGCCAAAATCAATACTACTAAATTCTATTAAATACTACATCAGTATATTAAAATGTCTTGCTCTGCAAAACAGGGCAACTGCCTATTGGGAATGGATCTTGCCATGTGCTAATCTCAGAACCATGCCTGGGAACAATTTCAGAAACTGCTGACATGGGCCAAAAATATGCCAGAGAATTCTCTAATAATTCAAAAAACTATAGAAGACTGATTTGCAGGGCCTGGGAATATTCCTTCACACTGTTAAATTTATGGTATAAGTGCAGCCTGTAGAGGTGAAGGCAATATAAGGACCTGTAGAGACTAAGATAACTGATCTATACTGGGAATCTGGACCACTCAATACAGTGAGTCAATTCACCCAATTATGTACATCCCTACATTAAGTCTATGTCTTATTAAGTATGTTGTCCTAGAAAACATTTTACATGGTGAAGCATCAATTTATTATTTCTCAATTATTCCATAAGTAATTTTAAAGCATAATTTCATTAGACTTAAGGAGAAGAAATGTTGTCTTTATAAACCAGGGCCTGGCAAGTAACACGAGGGTATATCAGAGCACTGGGAGCAGGGATTAGCCTCACTGAAGCTAGATGCCGTTACAAATGTCAGGATCAGTGAGCTGAAACATTCTTCCATTTACACATTTGAACTACGTTTGAAAGTTTAGTTGTTAGTTTAAAGCCTCTTTACAAACCTCTTTCCTGCATGTTGTAGCAGCCTCACTTTATCTGCCTGAGTTTTTAGACTGCTCTTTGTGGGGGAAAATACAGAAAAATTAGTATTCTGACAGGTTCATATTTTTATTTATACTATGCATTATTGAGCATAGCAGGTAGTGCATGTGCAATAATATCAAATAATTTGTTCCATTAGGATACATAGTACTTTCTGCATGACAATATGCACTCTTGTTCTCTTAAGCATGAGCCGTAACAGTTCTTTATGAGCTTACTATATTTAAAGGAGAAAGGGAAATGCATTAAAACAGGCAAATACTGTATTTCATCTGGCCATGTGTTGCAGATCAAAAAAGGCTGAGGTAAACTCTGTAAAGTTAAAACTTTACATCTTCAAACAAAACCAGAATTTTTCTTCTGAGTCTATTACATCGTTTGCCGTGTAATGTTATCACTAATAATCCTTGCATGTTAGCAAGAGGGGCCATGAGTAGGTCGAAGCAATGGACACTTTTGTATTTTCTGTTGTTAACAATCTGTCAAAGTCAGATTCCCAAAACAGTGCAAAGGAAGAGAGAGAGAGAAAGAAAGGAAGGGGCGAAGGAAGGACGGAAGGTTGGTTGGTTTAATACAGAGGCACAAATTAAAAGCAGCAAAAAAGAATGAAAAGAGACCAGGGCTCAGGGAGGAGAGATGAAAGTAAAAGAAAAGACAAACATACACAGCTAAGGCCAGAGTGCAAGTCCTTTCAAGTCCTCATTAACCCCACAGTAAAGAGGTTCCTTGTGAACATTTAGCCTTTTCATTGAGCTCTGCTTTTTCATTGACAAATGTCAGCTGTGAAACACGCTTGGACGCAGCAGTAACCCTCTAAAACCTCCTTCACAGAGTGCAAGCCAAATCCTCCACTATGTTTTAGTTCCATGAGCAGATGCACAAATGTGAACGCTACGTTAGAGCAGTGTGTGGATGTGAAAATCACACCCATGTCTGTGCGAGCAGCTGCACAAGAACTGGGAAACTAAAATTTCCCTGATTACAACCCAAGTGCCAAAGTCACCAGGGCAGTGTAATTGTGAGAGTGAAGGATGTACGCTCACTCAAGGCTTATTGCTTTGAAAACCTCCCAGGAGATCATGGCTCCTTCATTCATCTTTGAGGGCCTCAGGAGCAGCTGTCACAAAGAAGGACGATGGCACTGCAGCCCGGGACATCTTCTTTCTTGCAAGCAGAGGGTCAGTGTCCAGGCTCTCTCACAAAGTGCTTAAGCACGTGCTTAACTTTTAAATTTGTAAGTAAACCCTTTAACTTCAGTGTGGCTGCTTGCAGGTCTGAACCTCAGCAGAGGACTGGAGTTTTTTGAAAGCCTTAAAGCACTAACAGTCTGAAGCCCTTTGAATTTAGGAAGTCCCTTCCAAGGGATGATTTTCAACAGCTCTGCAGATAGGTTTGATATAGGGTGTTGTGTGATTTAGGAGGGACAGACCCAGAGTAATATTTACAAGAAACTTGTAAGAGGTTTTTGTTTACTAGAAGTTTTTTCCTTGCCAATGGCATTTAGTTTGTTCTTTCGTCATTTATTCATGCTAAAGAAAAAAAAACAGCCAATTATTTCGGAAGGTCAAATGTGTCCCAGCCTAAACTGTGAATTACTTAAATAACAGGACATGTCACAAAACTGACATCAGTGCTTCACTTCAGTCCCACCCAATGATAATGAGAAGCCATTTGAACAATCTCAGCAGAGCAAAATAAACAAAGATTTTGTGCAGACCCTATCGAGAGCTCGATCCAGCAAACCTGTAGTCAGCCAAATAGCTCTTTGTCAAATTAGAAATCCCTCTGATATTTCCTTATTCAGCAAGTAGAGAATGTTTGGATTACTGCAGTAATGAGCGTGTACAGCATAGAGTTAAAGAAATCAGTCCACATTTCTCTTCTTCATACTGATTGACACCACACAGAAGACAGCTGTCATCTTTAAATCTTGTTTTAGTGGGAATGAGATACTACTTTGTGGTAGGGGTGGGAAAAAGACAAGAACATAACAGGGAGACATTCTGCACAGTTCAGCTACTATGAACACTTCCCAATTATTTTATTAGCAAATGGTACAGAGAGAGAACAAGGGGGGACAATGAAAACATTCCAGCAAGAAAGAATGGGAAAATATTATTTGCAATGAGAAAAAAATAGGCAGCGCACTTGGAAGAACAGTTTTCAAGGAAACCCCTTTTTACAGCGACGAGAAGCAAATGAAACAAAGCTCTGAAGTGGAAGCATATGTGCTCACCGAGGGGAGCTGATGTAATTGGTAAGCGGAGCTTGGCCTCCTCCAGAAAACCATGTCTTTGTGGAGGACGGCAGAAGGGTGTGTGGCAGGCAGCAAGGGAGGGGTGCGAGAGGGAGCTCTGTTTACAGCTGAGGTGACGCAGGCGGCTTGGCTACCGCCCTCCTTGGAGACCACAGCAACAAGCGAAGGGCACAGCACAGGGCGGACGCATGGTAACCCCCCCCAGACAGGGAAGCTGTTAGTGCAAAGAACTGCAGTTTGGGGGAAGACTTTCAATGATGGCCCATGGTTTGGAGGGTTGTGTTAAGAGAGAGTTTTGAACGCAGGGTGTCTATAGGCATTGCATTGGTGCAATTATACCCACCTCCATGCCCACGGGAGATACTCCCCCAGACATCTTTGTCTGAGAGAACAAGCTGCAGACTCTCCACCATGTGATGTGCTGGTTGTAACTACTGCCATGGCTAAACACAGGTCGTTGTCACAGCTTGTCACCAGTCTGGCCCCCTCAAAATGGCAAGTGTGGCTGTCAGCTGTCAGTGCCTCTGAGCCCAGAGCCTGTGGGCCTGGACCGCAACAGAGCCCAGACAAAGTGAGTACGTCCAGGCGATCGGTTCAAGGCAGTGATTTTGGGAAAAGGAACCCCTTGGCAACAACCTCTCACAGTAAATCTTGTCTTACAAATGAGTCCATGACTGTACATCCCAGCCTGGCCACCAGGCAGCCCCTTGGAGGCTTTCTGCCCTCACAGTTGCAGACAGTCAGTAACATCTTTCCACTCTGTACGTACAAGGTACAATTCTGCCACGTGAATTTGTCCTTTCTATTTATTTCATTCTGTCTCCTCATATTTTAACCCTTAAATAAATAACTTCACTATCCTTTGGGCTCTAACAGCATTACTTGAGGACTGTTGGTATTTACAGAGGTTTCCATCACCATAAAGGCAAAAGCTCAATACAATGAAATGCAAAGAGGCTCAATGCAATGAAAAGGTTAATTGATGTATGTTTTGGAGAGAGATGCTAGGAAGGAGGAGTATGTGGTTACAGCAAATAATTGAGACAAAAGATCCAAACTCTTTCCCCATCTGTGCGGCAGTCCTCTCGCATGAGTTAGGGGGAGCCACTTATGTCCTCTGCTGACGTTACTGTTATTTTGCGATGTACCTAGGGATGCCCGTCTGATCGTGGCCATGTAATCCGAGGTGTCATCAGCACAGCATGAAAGGATGTGAAATTATCAGTCAGTCTGGGTAAGCAGGAACGAAAAGTGATGGACATACCAGGCAGAGCAGAAGGATATAGATACTACTTTGGATCAGAGCAGCCAGCAGAGAGCACAGACCACCAGTGGCTACCAAGCATTACAGCAGAGGTGAGTTTTAAAGAGACAACAAAACAGACTGGGGACACTGGGGAGACCTTCCTATGCATAGGATGCAGCAGGGGATACAATCCAAACTTTTTAGAGAAAATTACAGTAGCAAGTAATAAAAAGTGGAAAAGCAGGCAGAAGGATTGACAGCAGCATGCTAATAATGTCATTGGCATATATTCTTTCATGTTCTAGCTGTAATGGCTGAAGCAGTTACATCCCCAAGCGTCCTCTCCACTCCTCACTTCCCACCTAATCTAGGACACTGCCTCCTCAGATGAGGGGACTGAATAGCTCTTACAGTCTCTCATTATTCTAGCCAAAGCAAACTTGCTTAGTAAAAGTCTGTTATTTAAAGACTAGCCTAAGGTAGGCTGGCTTGATTTAAATAAAATGAATTTAAGGCATTAACAGAGCTATTTAACAGGCACTTCTAAGGAAGTGGTAAGTTTTGATGATGAGGTAGTTGTGAGCACCTGGGGCTTGTAAACCTTTTGCTGATACACCTAGAGAGCACGGGTCTATGGCCTAAGCAAGCCAGGCAGGTAGGAATATAACTTTTATAGCCTACAAGAGGACAGGCAGGTAAGACAGCATTTCAGTAGTAGCACTGGAAAGAGTAAGGCTTTACTGTACTTTTTTAGCTGGAAAGCACTAAATGATTACAAAGCATTATTATCCCATTATCATAAGAGCTCACTCAACACATAAGGAAAAATGACTATTTCACTTTGTGCATTTAATTCGGTCATTTGCCTGTTTACATTGAAACCTGGCTGCTTTAACTCCCCAAATGTTTAGTATCAAGTAGGTTCAAAGAAAAGTATAACTCCTCAGCAATGAATTTCCTGACTTTGCTCTTTCTGTTTAGAAAAGATGATAAAATGGATTGCAATGTTTTACAGAATTTCAGTATTTATTACATATCGAAGCTATTGGCCTAGCATTTTAGAAAGATTTACAGGTTTTTGTCTTCAGATGTCACATAACAACTTCAAGACTAATCTTAACCAAAGATGCTAATTTGCCAAAGTAGTTTCACAACTGTCTGGAGTCTTAAACCTTTCACACTGGAATTTAGCTCTGCAGGGTCCACAGAGTATGGGCGTAAAGAAAAAAAGGAAATGAGTGAGCCAGCTAAATCATTTGTATAGTGATTAAGTGAAAAGACTGCAGTGACCCTTAAGCTGATGAAATGAAACACTGCAGGAAGCAGAAAAGCAATAAACAAAATGGCAGAGGTTGTTGAAGACTATGGACGAGGTGGTGTTACCAAACACCGAGCCCCAAGGCAGACCCACCCACCAGCAGAGGCACTGCCTTCCTTACTCTCCTCTAATGCAGAAGCGTTATGCTCCACTGGAGTTTCTCAAACATTCACAAAGCACATTTCCCCTGGGGTTCATCTTTCGCCACGTGACCATCCTTTCCCAAGCACACTGCAGCTCCATTCCTTCAGGACGAGACTGCGAGAAGGGTGCTACTGCTGGGTGCAAGTGTTTGCACTCTCTTCCCTGCCACTGCCAGAACTGAGCAATGACAGCAATTAAAGGTGGTGTAGTTAGCAATTCCCTTGCTATTGCAAGCACTGACAGCCAATACTTACAGCCTATTCTCACTTTACCTCTCTGGAGGAACTGAGCTGCTGCTGACTTCTGCTGTCTAAAATTTCATGACCCTTTTGAACGTTCTCGTGACCTTCAAGGGGTTCATGACCCTGACTGAGAATCATTGGGCCATTTCTGTAAAACACTATTATTTTTGCATGGATAAATATTCCTGTGTTCTGAAGTGCACTAACAGTTTGAAATGGGCCCCTGCAGCTGTCAGACACTGGGGATGGACATGTATGACCCTGTTACTACACACTCTGGCACCCCAGAGAACATCATATATCTATCTCTGTAGCCACTGATCGCAGATGCTATACAACATCTTATCATTCTAAAGGGAATTTAGCACCTGAAAACACAAAACCATCTCTACACCATTCAGTTTCACTGCCGGGGCAGAAGGAACCTCAGTCTGAAAGGAGAATGAAGGAGGGTCATGCGTTGAGACCACAGCACAAGATGCACAAGCACATAGACTACACCATCAAATGTCAGCTGGAAAGCTACAGATAGCCCCTTGGGCCCTACAGACATCTTCATTTGCATTGCTCCTGGTTGACTCCTTCCTTTTCCTGGGACGGAATGGGTAGTGCTGTTGATGCGCACAATATTGGTGCTCCTCATCCTGCCATGGAGATTTTTCATTTGGAGACTTTTCTCTGCCAAATGGAAAATGGAAGGGTAAAAACTCATAGGAGAGTAGCACCGATCTGGAAAGTCATCAGATGGAGAAGAGTGAGAGGAGAGAGGAGAGAGGAGATCGGCTAATGTCTGATACAGAAAGACTAGGAATAAAATTCTGGATACCAGTCCAAAGCCATGCACATGAAGTTTACCTCTTCTAACCCATAGGCACCTGAAATTGTTCATTGGATATGATCATCTGAAGGTGATATGAATTCATATATCCAAAGAAAGTCAACACGTCCCCTGCAAAATATCTAAAGAGTAATAGCGAGAAAGAAAGCCAGAGTATCCTCCAGAGCAATTCAGTACAGAAAAGGAGTGGTAGTAGGAGAAAGCATTCACATGAAGGTCCCTGGTTGGATTCATAGATCCCAGCATAACTGGGGAACCCCTGTATTGCAGTAACAGACTTTGGACTCAGTCTTGTGCCATTCAAGTCCACCAAACAGTTTCAAGCCCTGGGAGGATATTCAGACAAGGCATGCAGACAGGGTAAGGCAGTCAGCCTTGGATTTGGTCCCAGCTTGACCTCCCTGCTTGATTTTAAGCAGCCTGTGAACAAACATTTACTACAGTAACAGCAAACAAGGGAGTCTCTGTAAGGTGTAAAGCTGGGATGCAAATTACAAACATATGTAAATTGAAATCGTTTAGGTTAATTTCTTAGTACTATATTCGGTGACTAAGTGCTTATTTCAGAATGCTCATTCCATGCCTTGAACTACTGCTTTGTCCAGCGCTTCAGTGGCAGAAAGCAATTTAGCATAATCCTTCTACTGTAATGTCCAGTTTTTCCACAAAGATTACAGAGGAAACCAAAAGGCTTCGTTCTAAAGAAGGCTTACTGCTTTGCAAAGCTGGCCACTGTGTGTTTAACTGGACCAGAATGGCCCATTGGAGAACTGAGGGAAATCTCACATTTGGGAGGATGCGATGGAGGAGTCCCGGACAACCAAAACAATCCTTGTTTGCCAAACAGTGAGTGTGAGGCTTAAAAAATGATGAATTCAAAACACATTTCGCACTTCACAACAATTGGAAAATACCTTTCAATCAAATGAATAATAAAACTCACTTCCCGAAACTGGTGAGGCTGATTATCATCTAGCTTAAATCACTGTAATGCTTCTCGCATGAATGTAGCTGCACCCACCAGCTGATATCATCTGAGGATCTGGTCCAGGAATCTGCGTAAGGGAGAGTGTAAGATAACGATGGGAGACCTTTAATTTTTTGGCACACAGGCCTAGCTGTTAATCTTGTCAAAGTCAGTTCCCTTACCTCTTGTATTGCACTCGGCTTGAAATACTATGGGTTTATTTTTTCTCACGGTATTTCTGCTTCTATCTTTGACTTTCTTTGACTTCCAGTTGAAATCTGGATGTTAAAAGAGGCACCCAAATTATTTTTAAATGTGACTTTTTTTAATCTCAGAAATGTTTCTGTGTTGTGGGGGAAAAAAATTCAAGTTGTTAATTTTACCTCAACTATTCAAACATTAATAGTGAGAGTCTATGTTTCTTTAGAAAAATAAAGGGATGAAGGCTATTTATTTACAGAGATATTCAACATTATAGGCCTTGGCCTGCCTGAGATGTGGTTCATGCAAGTGGGACATTCGGCCTTTTGTTGAACTACTCTTGTAAAGTACATAAAGGAAGTTTTAGTCAAAAATTTCCTGGTTTTCATAAATGAATTTAAGTTACTGAAATCCCAGGCTCTGTAAGTTAGGGGAGAAGAGGTTACTGTTTGAAGTCACAAGTTTAATAAAGCTTTTTGAAAGTACATGTAAGTTATTAAATCCACTTTAAAAACTGGAAAATTTGATACAATTTTGTTTTGGGAACTGTTCAGTCTGTTTCACTCTCCTTTCAATGGTGGGTCATGAAATTATTTACGTGGCTTTCTATTCCCATCCCCAAGATGGTTTGCAACTTCCCAGCACGAAGCTGGAAGACGTGGCTTTATTGTAGCAGGGTGATCTTTTTGCCGGGAAATGTTGAGCTAACTCAGAACTGGTTTCTCCGGCCTTTTGAGTTCGTGCAAGTAGAAAAGGCCATAATTTAAGCGTGGGGGAAATGGTTCTTTGAAGCATAAGATATATGTACCATACACGGGCCACCCAAATACCCAAATCTCTTGGGAGTTCACCAACGCTGTAGTTCCCAGAGAGCTAGCAAAGTGTTTTTCAGTTGGTTTTTTTTTTTTTTTTTAAATCATTGCTGCTACCATGTTTGTGCAGTTTCCCTGGAAAGGATGTGATGTGGTTTAGTCTGTTTTTAAAAAGCTTATCTTGGTTTTGTCCACTCCAGCTGGCCTCAACATTTCACTAGAACTCAATCAACCGTATTTGCATCCTGTTGTAAGATCTGTGCAGACTGTAAGAATTTCAGGGTAGGGATCAAGTCAAGCTGGCTTGGGGTGAGCTTGAAAAAATGGCTGAGTTTGTGTTCCACCCATGCCGTAACTCAGCTTGCTAAAAATACAGCTTCTGGGGTTGTGGTACATTTACCCTAAAGAAAGTGGTTAAGGATGTTGACTTACAAAAGCAGCAGGATACAACTCAGCCTGTGGTGACAGCTATCACCCCCATCTGTGGTAGCTTCCCCACCTTTCTCTCCCACTGCCACTGCAGCCCACAAGCCTGAACTATGCATGAAGTTGCTCCTAAATGATGTGAGCGTGGTGTGCTGCCCCAGCCCACTGACAAATTCAGTTTGACATCGGAATTCAGCAAACTACAAGTGTTCATTTCTACCTGTGATTTGTCTGTTCTTGCCACAAACGGTGGCAACAGACAAGAGTGGGCAACACCCAGGGAGGCAGCTGGAGTCTGTAACCACCTCAGCTATCAGCGTTTCATCTGCTATGTCTGTATGTCAACACCTGAAACCTAATCTGGACTCAACTAACTCAAGTTGGCGCAGTCTAATCTAAACTTCCAGCTCTGGCCAGCCACTACTAATGAATCGTTCTGAGCAGATTGCAGGGCCTTTCAAGAGAGGTGGCTCCTGCAGCCTAGCCAGCAGCATGGCCAGCGGGCCACTGTGGTTGGGCACATTGGCTTAATCGGCCTTTTAGCATGTATTAGTGCTAGCAGCTCTGGGATGGGTGAAGATAGATGCCCTTCCTGTCTTCCTGCCAGTATGGAGCAGCTGGTACCTGTGGGCAGAAGAACAGAGAAGGTGGTTGTAATGGCAAAGTGTCTCCTCCCACCCCACTGCAGTTACACAGACCTTGTAATCCATCTTCAGACACTTTCCCTAATCTAGGCAAAACCTGAGCTGTGCATTTTTCATGTCCAGCTCTCAGCTGGACTCTCCATGAACTACCACTGTCAGAGTGTATTCTTATCATTACTATCGTTTGATAACTGTATTTGTCTTTTTTTTTTTTGAAGATGGGGAACTGGAAATTAGCATGGAGTTCCTCTCATATCCCATTTTGGAGTCACATACAGGAGAACCAAGAAAGTGAAGCAGCAAAACACCGCCTTGCCTTAAAGTGTTTGGACCGTTTGAGTTCTAAGAGACTAAAATTCCTCCTTAAGGGTTTCTTATTTCCTGTCTGATTATGAACCGAATATATACAAAAGAAAAAGAAAAGAAAGAAAAAAGGAAAGAAAGAACTAAGAAAGAAAGAAGGAAAGAAGCTAAGCTGTTTCTTTCTGTTCTAAACAAGCCACTACTTTAATGACAGTGCTTATAAAAACAATATTATGTTAAATTATTTAGTATGTTTTATTTAATAAAAAGGAAAAAAGAGGATGAAATAGGCCATTGAGGAAATTCCTCTTTGTTTATTTTTGTCTCTGTAGTGGTTCATTTTAGCCACCAGTGTTTTTTCTTCATTGCAAGCCCCCCTTCTCTCTTGATTGAAAACAGACTCTCTAATAAAAATGGTTTAAGATCACAGTGATAACTTCAATTCAAGAACATGAATAAAAAGCACCCTTGGAGGAAAGACCCCATCTGCTCACATATGATGTTGGGAAGGGAGTGCATAATGCAGAGTAGTGATTGCTACCAGGTGTAAGATTACTCAGGTCCTCCACGTATAACTTCTCATCTATATGACCACTTTAAAAAAAGAGGGACTCAAGTATCCTATAAAACAGGTCCTATGTTTTACATTTGACCTCTTCCTGAATATCAACCTAATTAAAAACAAATAAAAAAATGGCCTGAATGGAAGCTGTAGTTTGATCTGGAGCTTATGGAAGCTGACAGCAAACCTGCCATTGCTTTTAGCGGGGCAGGAGCTGGCCTCTGTTTCATTCAGAAAGAGACCCTTATCGAGCTGCCTTGCAACGATCACTCCACAAGTGGTTTCTATTTCATTTTATTCTAATCGCCTTACAGAAATACATTTTTCACCAAATTGAAAGCTTGTCTTCCCTGAAGCCCTGGAAAGGATTAGATAGCATTACATCAGACATTTCAAACAGTAAATTGTGAACTTGGAAGAAGCACTTCAAAGCGTGGTTATGTGAAGCTTCAAGTGCCCGGGCAGAACAGCAGAGGTGAAACAATCGTAGTCTCTGCAGCGGAAAGCAGTGACTCAGTGAGTGTAAGACACGAATCCCATTATTTTAATCTACCGTGTATCGTGGGGTTTAAAATCCACGTCTGATATACCGTGCTAGATGCTGTAAGAATGTATAATACAGGGCCTAGACTCAAAGGCAAAATTTGAGCAAGATAAAAGCAGGTTCTGAGCAGACATGGCAAGACTTTGCACACTTTTTGTAATAACTGCAGTAACTGGAGTTCATAGAATCATAGGATGGTTGGAGTTGGAAGGGAACTTAAAGATCACCTAGTTCCAACCCCCCTGCCATAGGCAGGGAGACCTTCCGCTAGACCAGGTTGCTCAAAGCCCCATCCAGCCTGGCCAAAATAGTTAAATAAGAAGAAAAAAAATCTAGTATATAAACAAATGAACATATATAAAAGAAAACTGTCTTGTGGACATTACTCATCTGAATTCATAAGAATAAGTTAAACTAGAATAATTACTCCTTTATCTGTTTAAATGCACTTCACTGGGTAGAAGTCAGGAATAAGGCTTTGTACTGCCTTAATTATGCTGGTCCCAGCTGGCTCAGGGCCTCTGCGTGTTCGCACAAAACAGGTGCCACCGTATCAGCATGGGGTTGCCCCTTTTGTCCCCAAACAGGGCATTAGCGAGCTAGTAGCCGTGGCCACAACTCACTGCTTGCCAAGCCATTATCAGGATGCAGAAATACGTGCAGTCAAGGAAAAGCTTGCTTTGGGGGTGGTTTGAAGAGAGGAAGAGAGGGAAAGGCAGTTTGCCAGGCTTTGACAGAGAGCTTTTCATCAAAATGCTTTTTCAGGGGCAACTGATTTTGTGTTGGGTTTGTTTGTTTGTTTGTTTGTTTTACATTAAACACAAATGTTTAATTTCAACTCACTGTGGGAGTGATTTGTGCCAGTTTCCTCTGTGCTCTTTGCTCGGCGCTCTCCCTGGGCTGGGTTCCCCAAGGGCTGTAGCTGCTAGGGATTTTCATAGTGTCCCACTGCAGTTTGGGAGGGCAACATCTCTGTGCAGAATAGGAGCTACTCTGCAGTCAAGGACACTCCCATTTGTCAAGCAGCAAAAAGCACATCCAAGTGATGCTGCAAAAACTTTTCCGAGTTGAAGTTTTTGGCTTTAAGCTGAAAAGAATCAATCATTTGAAAAGGATCAAATATTTTGGGTTTGGACTGCAGGCTGTTTCAAGTCATGGGAAGTCAAAATAGAGTCTTTTCTAGATAGCCTGCATCCATGGAAAATAGTTATAAAAATTTATCCCAGAAATACTTTTCCGTGGAAGTCTTAAAGTATATGTATACCATTTTATGTTTTTCCCATTGCTATATGCTTGATATCAAGCCTGGCTTATGTTCTTTGCTAAACTTGGACAAAGGATGCTAGATTGTTTGCCCACAGTCATACCAGAATGTCTGAGAATGACATTTGGATTCATTCCAGGTTATTAGCATGAATGTACTGGCTTTGTGACAAGAATAATCGTCCCTGACTATACAGTTCACATACTCACCTTCCCTACCCTATGCTGTACAGCTGTGTCCCGGCAACCCTGTGACCCATGTCTCATAAGCACCGCTGTCTCCTGGAAAGATGGTTCGGGCAGTGGGCATTGAGGGCTGTGAGGAATTAAAGCCGTTACCACAGGTGAGTCCATGGAAGTTAACTGTTTCGCTAATGGTGGTAGGCGTCAAACCCTCACATCCAGTCCAGCCACAGGCAGCAGCTTTGGCTCAGCAGCCACTGGGTTGATGTTGCAGCCACCATGAATAGGTGATCAGATTGCATACTCAGACACTGCACAGTAAATTAGTTCAGATGTACAGGGAGTAGCTTACCTGACATAGATTGACACTCTTACCCCTCCCCTGCCTTATAGCTCCTACCTGCCTTCCATCGCAGGACAGCCACTGTCTGCCTGTTCTCTTCCCATACCCGATACCCTAGTCTTACCTCCCCTCCACTTACAACACCCTTTTCCTCTTCCATTCTTCTGTCTTTTGCAAAACCTACCTCTCATATTCAATGTTCTCTAGATTTTACCTTTGTCAACCCCATCTTTACTCTCAACCCTATTTCCTTCTCGGTTGTTTTTTGGCACCTCCCAAGACATCTCCCGGGCATCCAGCCCACCAGCATCCGCTGGAGTCGTTGAGCATTAAGAGCCTGGGTCATCAGAGCCAGCAACACTGACAGTCCTGCCTCTACACAGACTCACAACAAGTCAGGACAAGGGAGTAAAGTTTAACCAGCTCAAGGTGACAGCCAACTATATTGTGTGCCGGATGAAGCCTACTGCCGAAGTGCTATGCAGGTTTATTGTGGACCATGCTGCCTTCTTGGGCTTGGGCAATTAAATATTCTGTATCTCACACTTCCCTGTTTGTGAAACAACTTGAGGAGGTTATTCAGCATGAAGATGGAGCAATCTGAAGAGCTATGGAATTGTTAAGTTATTACTATAACCAGTGAGTAGGTGGACCGGAGTTATGTGCTTGTGGCTGTGTTGACCACTGATTTATTGCTAACAAACAGGCAGCCTTTATTTTCAATTAAATGCACATCTGTCCCTTATCTGGCTTCTCTCTCAGTAAACCTTGACTACCAGCTGTATTGTAAACGCCTGTGAAACAGAAGATGAAGAAGCCAGGTGGCTTCTAGGATGGGAGGATGAATAAAAAAGACAGATCATGTGCATTATCTCAGCTGAAGCAATAAAATGTAAGTGACCCGGGAATGTCCTGTGTGTCTGGTTTTGGACCATAAAGTCTGCCTGGAAAGGATGCCATTTATCTGCATTAGTCCCTGTAGCAGGCTTAGCGGTCTTTGCAGGCCTGAAACTGTGTCAATCTATCATTGCTACTGTAATCTTAAAGGCAAAAAGACCTAATGGCAAAAGCGTCTTAAAGCTACAAGCATGGTAGGAAATAAAATACCGTACTTGTACAAAGGGGGCATTAATTTCAATTCCCAATCAGTAGCTGTGCTTGTTGCTGTAAAAATATTTCAGTTGTTTTTCCCCATTAAAAATTCATCAGTCAATGCAGCAGCTCTTTGGCTCACCGTAGAGTCACTTCCTTCTGTCTCCATCTCCAACACACGTAGGTCTGGGCTAGGAGCCCAACTTATAAATGTTTTAGGACCAAGACCTCAGCAAAAGCACTGGAGGAAAGGGCTTCTGTCACAGCCAGCTGTGATTCTGAATGGCACCTTTACAATTAATTTGTGAATAACTGATCAGATGGATTAACTCTGGCTTTTCACCTCCTATACCCAGAAGGCAGATTTATTCCATTGTAGGCCATAATGTCTTCTAAAATAAATGAATAAATAAATAAATAAAGCCACAGAAGGTTGTGGTGCTTGTTCAATTTATATTTTGCTGTTAATTATTTGTAATAAACAGCCAAAATGCAGAGACTCTGTCACGACTGGGTAATGATATTTTAGTTCTCGTGGTAATGAATAAAGACTTACCAATGACCAAGAAGTTGACGGTTGCTGCAGGACCAATGTTTAGCAAGGGGAGTATATTCAGTCCAGGCAGACAAAAAATAGTCTTAATATATAACAGATAGATTTAGAAAGGTTAAAGAGCTGAAACGTGGGAGAGGGGTGGATGGGGAAGGAAAATGTAGTCAATCAAAAATGAATTGAAATTTTTTGATGGAATGACTTTGTGAATGGCCAAAGCGGTACAGTTCCACAATCAAGAAGAAGGACGGTATCTGTTCAAATCTGATAGGAGACGAACATAGATGGTAAAAGGCAATATACAGCAAGCGAAATGGAAAAAACAATTAATACACTTGCAGATACACTTCTACACAAAGCTAAAGCTATTACAGAGAAAACTATGCTTAGTAAGTTTAGGGACAATTAGTACGCTAAATGTGTTGGTAATAAGACAAGTCCTAAAAATGACATAAGCCTATTACTACACGAACGTGGTAACCTTATTAATATTGCTGCAGATGAGACACGTTCAATAAATATCTGCTCTGTATTTAGAAAGCGCAAGATGAATTTCTGTCTGAGGAGAAAGAGGACAGATTTTCCAGGCCATTAGTAGCAGAAGACAACATTAGACAGCGTTTTCTAGGGATAAAATATTTTAAAGCCAAAGCTCGAATAAGAATCACCCCAGGGTCCCACGAGAGCTGCCTATAGTGATCTCTGGTATGCAGATGTTCATTTTTAACACATTTTGGAATAGCAGGGAAATACCAGGGAAGACAGCTAATATTGTGCCCCTGTGGAAAAAAGGGGGTGGGGTGACAAGAATAGGCTGGTGAGCCTGACATCAACAGCGGGCAAAAATATTTACTGCTCCCTCTCCGCCTTTTTCACTCCTGACCTTGTTTCTTTTTGGACACCAGCCCAGTGCCCTTGAAGCAACCTTCTGTTTTCCTATGCATCAGGGGCTGAGACCAGTTCCCACTGAGGTCTCTGCGAGCCCGACTGGCATTCCAGTACCCCCCCTGCTAAATACGTCCCGTTGCAATGGAGCACATGGTCCCCGAAAGGACTCGGGGAAGCAGCTGGCCTTCTATGTGACAAAGGCACACAGGAGCTGGGAATCAGCCAAGGGGCAATCCACCAGCTGATGGATTTAAATAGTGTGCCAGCCCCGAGGGATGGGAGAGGACCAGAGGCATGTTTCTTGGAAGGGAAAGGTCCTGAAAGACACAGGCTGCAGGGGCTCTTCCCTAGTTTATCTCCTGAGAACTAAAGATCGGAGATGCCTGACTCGGGCAAGGATAGGGAGTTCACTTGTGCCATTTTCCTTCTGGTTCATACGTAGGATAGAAGTCTGGCCCAGGCTTCTTTGGTTTTAATGGCCTGTAGCCAGCAACAAGACCCGTCAATAGTCCCTAAACCTTGTGTTTCCTGCTATTATTCTACCCCTGAGTTTTCTGATTTTTCTACTTACTTTTTTTTTAATATATATTATTTCAGATATTCCTCATGCTTCCCTCAGCCAGACATTTTGCCAGAAATACCGCTTGCCAAGTGCAGACTTGTAGAAATACTAAGAACAGCACAGGACTTGCACAGATAATGGAGGGGATACTACAGAGTGTCTGAAACTTACTGTGGGGGTTAAGTATATTGTGTCTATATCACAGCTGCAAGACATGTGGAAAGGTCCATTTATTGTATAAACACTGACATGGGTCGTATGAGAACACACTTGACTTGCAGAAGCTAAGCAACCAAGCCTTTCTTCTGAGCATGCCCTGGGGCAAGGCTGCTTCCATGCTCTCTCAGTCTACTCATCTGCAAGATTCACTGTTTGACCTCCACTTCCAACTATCTCAGTTACTTTGGCTTGCACAGTCTGTCACACAGGTCAGCCTGAGAGATGTGCTTCATGGCACCTGTGGCTTGGGTATGCCATTACTGGTTTTCACTCAAAAATAAAGGTGACCTGCAGGGATATTTAGGAGGCTGAGAACAAACAGAAAATACAGCATAACATCTGGAGTGCACAATTTCTCTTTCTTTATTAAACTTCCTTTACAGACCACTTTGCCATAGACAAGAGAATTGAGGGGAAAAAAACATGATAACACTGATCCAAGACAAGTTAACTGAAGGGACAATTTGAACCAGAGACTATCCTCAAGAGACAATCTCAGTAAAAAGAAGAAGGTATAAAAACTGGAGCCAGAAAGGATAACACTGCATTGTATCCAACACCAGGTTATTTTCCTAGGCACAAAATTAGGATTTCTCATACATAAAAAAGTTACAAATTTTGCAGTTGGTATAGCCAGGTCCCACAGCTACAACCACTGGTTCCTGAAGTCTGAGGTGGCTGGAAGGATACTCCTGAGGCTTTTATTGCTGTTGTTTAATGATCCTGGATGCAGACTCCAGAGGACTACCAGGATGCTATTTTTCATGAAAGGGGCCAAGGAGAAAGGCCACTAACTTCATTTTCTTCAAAAAGTGAAGGGAAACTCCCTGCCCTGATTTCAGCCATATAGGGCTTAAGAGAGGAGGAAAGGCAAGTAGTATGGGCCAGTGACATTGCACATGTGGCCCACCACAGGGCAAATGATGGCAAAGGACAGAGTAAAAACTCCTCCTGCGACCTGCTCCAGAGAGCTATCACTGGGAGTATGTGCATCACCCACGGAAGAAGGTTTGTGTCCTTGGGTGATAATTCTGGCCAGTCTTTTCAAGGCAAAAGGATCCGGACTTGCTTACTAATCCAAAAGAGAGAGGAAAACCAGTCTGGTATCAGCTAGATTTCCCACCCTTACATTACAAAAGTTAGCAATGCCTCTCTTATTGCTTCTCTTACTCCCATAAAAATGGAAAATCACTAATGATGCTGTGAGCTTGAAAGTAGCATCACTTAAAGAAGTCATTTGTCCAAGTCACATTCACTAGAGAGGTAAAGTCCTGATGCTTTCGCTCATGCTCAGCAATGGATAGGCATTTTCAAAAACTTTATGAAAGATCACGTTTCCTGGTTGATCGCCTGAGGACATGTTAGCTAGACAGGCTTCCTCATCTTAATAAAATCAATTGATGTTAGCTAGACAGGCTTTCTCATCTTAGTGGATGCAACTGATGTTAGCTAGACACATTCCTAACCTTAATAATAGGAGTTGCAATTGCTGAATATTATTTGTGGCAGGCTTGTCAGCAAATGTCTGGTTTAATTTATGAAAGAAAATTGTGACAACAATGGGAATTTATTGTTTCCTACACTTCCTGCCTTCTGGTGTTGTCAGTATGTAATGTATTGTTAAGGGAAAGGACTTGTGCAAAATGCAAAGTTCTGAGTGAATCCAGGGTCACACATTTACCTAAATGCACTAAATGCATTTAGCCATTTTAATTCAAATAGGCTCCTTGCAAGGTGTTCAGTAGTGCTCTTCCTTGCTTATCAGTTGCTTGGAGATATATGTATTCAAACACAAAAATTGGTTTGTTCTTCGAGTAGTCCACGCTCTCCATAAAAAAGCTAAAAGTTGCAGCGTTTCACTAAGTACATTCTATTAGAAAACACCACAATTTTTTCCCCTATGTTCTCTTGCTGAATTCATGGATAATTTCAGTAAGCCAAAAACCGCATCTCTTGGCGAAGTTGCTGATGGCTGAGGGGATTTTAGCAAACTCTTCACGGGCTGAGTCTTTCAGCTTGAAGTTCAGGTTGTGATCACCTCTCTGTCTTCCACCAGATCTCTGTGGGGTTTTGTGCCCTGATTGCCCNGTGGCTGAGGGGATTTTAGCAAATTCTTCACGGGCTGAGTCTTTCAGCTTGAAGTTCAGGTTATGATCACCTCTCTGTCTTCCACCAGATCTCTGTGGGGTTTTGTGCCCTGATTGCCCAGACTTAGATGTGGTAGAGCAACCACTATATAAAGCAGAAAATAAGGATCGAGGATAAAAGTGTGTGTCCCGGTCTTTTCATGCTTTGCAGTAATGTATATATCCTGGACCTGAAAAGATGGAAATGCTCTGGAGTTTTGTAGCTAGATAAATGATCTCTCTCCAACTCCAGCTCTGTCTCAAAGGAGAAATCTATCTCTAACTTAAATTTACATCTCCAGATGTGACACACCCCATTTTCAGATGAGATAACCTTTATAGAAATGTCTCTAGTGGGATACTCAACTCCGCAAAATTATTACTAATTTCAGCAAATGTAGGTCATCAATGTGGTAGAATCTTCTACTGAATAGCTGTATCTCTGTGGAATTTTGTTACCTCTTTTTTGGCTATCAAAAAGTAACTGCTTTTAAAAACTAGATATAAGGATATGTACTAAAGGGGAAGGCTGGCCACGGTAGTTTTGACAAGTAATAAAATAATATACTTTATCTATATATTGATTGGGTTTCCTCTGTTATGGTACATACAGATCATATCTATATTGACTTGTAAGGCCCCTAACAAAGCAACAGCTGAATGTTTTGAATACTCTAATATATTTAACTTCACAGCAACCTTGACAGGTAGGGAACTATTATAGTGCCTGAGACCTGCATTTGTCCTCCTGACTGTAAATACCTAACTGAAGGTAAGTCCAGCCACCTGAGGGTCCTTACATGGCCAGTGAAATACAAGCATTGTTAGAGTCAAAATCCGCCTGCCTGCGTTCCTGATTTCCCAGCCAAGCCACCTCACCAGGTAACTGAAGGAGGATGGTGAAGGTCGTAATTTAAAGGACAGGACCTGACTGCCTACAGCTGGTGCAACGAATTTGAGCCTGACCTCGTGAGCATGGAGAGGCNACCTCACCAGGTAACTGAAGGAGGATGGTGAAGGTCATAATTTAAAGGACAGGACCTGACTGCCTACAGTGCAGCGCCTGGTGCAACGAATTTGAGCCTGACCTCGTGAGCATGGAGAGGCTGAAGAGAAAGTCCCTGCCACGTTGTGCTTGCAAAGTTACTGCAATGCAGGGATGAGAAGGGAATGCTGAGCCGCACAGATGCTCAGCCTACTTCCCAACCCACAGCCTTACCACCCTGAAGGAAAATCCCTCGTGGCTCTGAGACTAACAGAGGCAGCCCCTGAAAGCAGATCTAGCTCCCAGCAATCCGTCATCTTCTGAGCCAGAGTTGTTTGCTCCTGTGGAAGGTGTTAGTAATTGTGTTTGCAGCTCTGTGTTACAACTGGTAGTAAACGCTGACTAGAACTGGTCTGTGGCACCAGGAAGGGAACAGCTGTTGGTGAAAACAATGGGTATGTCATGACAGCCCATGACAGGAAAAATCCAAGACTGTCTGTCAAACAAAACTTCTGGAGAAAATTTGTTTTATATTAAAAAACGGGTGGGAATATTGCAGGGAGTTCTGGTTCTTTTCAAGCATTATAAGATACAGTAGAAACATACAACAAAAGAGAGGTAGACAAAAAAAGATAAGTCACCCAGAAATGGATATATAAAGTCATAGTTGAAAGTGACAGTAAATGTGACAATATTCTTATATATGGCACTGTCATTTCTCATAGCAAGACTGTCTGACCAGATGCGGACGTCTCATGGAACAGAACAGGGTGGAGACTGGAGGAAGGAGGCAGAGCACATGTGGTGGGTGAGGGAATCCAGGTCTTTGAGGACTGCTGGTCTATTAAATGCTGGTACACGTATTTCTGTGGAAGTGGGAGGAGCTCCTATTGTATTTCAAGCTGAGAAAAGAAACCTTATACCAAATTATCACTTGCAGTAAGTGCAAGGTCAGCCACTTCTGAGAAAGCAGTAAAACATTCCCAGGGAAAGTTTCTTTGCACTTCTGGTTGATTTTAAGAGCTTTCTGAAATTTTCAAAATTATTAATAGTGTCAGGCACAGACAGGTGCCTGTGAAGAAAAAGAGTTTTCTTGGGAACATTCATGTAAAAATGATCAGAACTCCTTCCCGTGGTTTTGCTTAGACAACAAGAAGATACCACGGCCACACAGAGAAGTTGAAAGGGAGGGTTCCCCCTGAACAGACATCTGTTTTAGACTAAATATTTCATGCCCATGTTTTTTCTCTGCTGGTAATAAACCGCTCTGCTCAAATGATCATATCCTTGCGTTGAGTGACTTCAATTAATAGGAAGAAAAAACATCTTCATGAAGCCTTGAAATGACAGGAGGGATCAAATGAATATTTGCATTGGCATCAGCTAGTCCCCCCTTTCCCCAGAGCGGGGACTTTGAAAGTCCAGAAGGCACTTTGCCTGGAGCTCCGTAAAGTTATGGACCAGCACTTGGAGATCACCAAGCTGAGGGAGAATATGGTTTGTTTGGATTCCCAGGCACTTCTTAAACAGAAGTAATGAACACTACGATGGGCACAGCCACCAGCTGTTTGCATTCACAATTGTGCCCCATTGGAAGGCATAAGGCAGATAACCCTCCGCCACCTGATAGGGGTAGGTTGCATAAATCCACTCTTTGAAGCTAAGAATCATTTTGAACAAAATTTGTGTTAGGAAACTCTAACAACATCACAGCTGAGTGCTCTACAGAGTGAGTGCTGCAGTCCTTGGATCACTTTCTCTGCCCATCAAACCCATGTGAAAACTGTTCCCACAAACGACTCCAATTTCAATCCATTTCAGACTTCATTTCACCAATTCTGTGGCCTCCTGTGGTAGCAAACTATGCGGGCCAGCTACCAGCTATGTGAGGCCTGCCTTTTATTCGGTTTAAATTTACCTGCTAGCAGCTACATTTATAATCAAGTGCCAGAAGAATGGAAATAGGGTGTAATGCGTCTCAGTTGTTACCCGGATTTGCTATGGGATATGATGGGTCTGGGGAAGAGTATCAGAGAAGGGTCCTGCCAAAAACCAGCATCATGTCTGTGAGGAAGGGTCCCCAGAGGAGCGTTTAAACCTCAGCATAGGAATCTCCCAGTGGGGAAAGTGGAGCAGGAAAAGAACCGAGAGATCTGCAAGGATCCAAAAAGGGATGGTCTGACTCTCACCCGCATGAGCCATCACCAGCCATGCAGGCTGCAGCGGAGGAGAGGGAGGACGCAGAGGTTTGGGCATGGGTTAGCTGCGGAAAAAAGAGTCTGTTGCCCGAGAACTCCTCACCAGTTTCACTGGCACATGCTCCCGAGGAGTCTAATATTAAGCACTTTGGGTTTCACTCAAAGCCTGTTAAGTCAATGGGAATCACTTTTTGGATTTCTCTTCATTTTGGACTGAGTCCTTTCAAAACAAGCAGTGAATAGAAACATAGGTTTTCTTCCTCCCTGTGGCCAGGATTTTCAGCATACCTCAACTTTTAGGATCGTGGCTGAGTTTTCCAAAACAAGTTCCCCGGTGAATGGAGAAATGATCACAAGCGACTGAAATACCCAGGCTCTCTTCAGGTGGTTCATCAGCCGAGACAGAGAGGCTCACTGCAAGCTCACACTTCGCCGGGTGGTCACGAGACGTGAGCAGACAGGCTGGCGGCCAACACTGTGGTCCTCCAGCACAACCAGGAGCAAGCACGCTATTACAGTAGCTTTGCAGCTGTCTGTCGGTACACTTAACTTTCATGTAGGACGCTCAATAAATTTCTGAGAATCTGGACCTATACAGCATGTTTTGTTGTTTGTTTGCCTTTGTAATTATGGCCAGCTTCTCCCAGTAAGAGCTGCAGGTAGCTGAATCCTTTCAAAGGTCTTGCCCTGGTTGTGAGTATTCAAGTTTTTGCCAGCTCTGCCCCAGCATCTGAAATTCATCCTCTGTTTCCTGCAGTAGCAGTAGGATCTTTGAAGCTAAAGCGGGGATGAGTTTTCCACCACATGCTGGAGCTGGAGTCCCCTGGGCACACAAGCTGGCCAGAAGTGGTGTTAAACCTCCTGAATGTATACATGTGCAGTTCTCTGTTAAATAAATTGTATATTTAATTAAATTTGAGAGGAGATTTATTAGGTAGGGCATTAGCCAGACATGATGCTGAAAACAATGAGGTTTTCTGCTTTCACAAAAACTTGGACTGTTGAGGGTTTTTTGTGTGTAGTATCTCAAAAACACCTTGACTGGCTTTTGATTTTAAAATAAATACATTTAGGCAGGCAGAAAGTGTTGTAAATGTTTATATTTTGCTTGCCTTTTATTTGACTTCCTCTAATTTTGAAACAGGAAACCATTTTTTTTTCCTAAAGGAGCACAGGTCTTTTTACAGCGTTTGGGTTTTCTACTAGGTGATTTTCTGTTATTTATTATCAGTTTTATTTTCCAGCTCACAAATGGTAGATAGTTCATTTCCACTTTTCCAAAGGACCTCCATAGGTGTTTTATCATCTGCAGGAAGATAGGAACAATAATTTCTGCATCATGGGGGAGGTCTGAAGGGCACTAAATAAAGGAGTATCTAATCTGTTTAGGAACATTTTATGTGAAACATTTTTTCACTAACAATGAAAAATTGTCAATTCAAAAATTTTTGGGGAGGGGGTCATTAAGTTGATTTAATTACTTGATTACTCTTTTTATTTGTAGAAAAAAAATGATTTTTATTTCCAAGATCAAATTTTAAGCGTGGTTTTCAGCTTCAAATGATTTTTGTAAAATTTATAATGGAAACTACTTACAGAAATAACATTAAGATAAAATTCAGAACAATATCTCTCAAACACATTTAAACAAAGAGTGAGGATTGTCCCAAACTTCTTTTCGCTTGTCCCTTTGCAAAAAAGAAAGTAGTCAGAATGTCTTTTGCGTTATGACACAGGATCAGAAAAAATGCCCCAAATCTCACAATTTTCCTGGGATGGAAGAATTGTCCCCACCTGACCATATCTTCCACCTGAGACTTGCGAATCGCATCCATTCCTCTGGCTTCCATGTTTTGGTGGCACAGACCGTGCTCCTTTCCCTGATCCTGCACAGCGTAGCCCAAAAAAGCCACCCACGTGGGGAAGCACCCTCAGCCTGGAGAGAGCGGCGGGAGCACAACTTACCGGCTGCTCCAGAGAGGAATTAGGCTGCTGGGCTGCAGCTGCACCTCCTGCCAGCACCAGCGACTCAACCTCCAAAAAAGTGACTCTTTCCCACACAACAGCCACCCCAGGTGGTTCATCTTAACTGCCCTGGGGACATTGCCTCCCGACGAGGCCTCAGGTTGTTTGCTCCATCTGGCTCATTACTACTGTATATTCTGCATTTATAGTGTTGTGGCTCAAATTCAGAGTTATTGGTGGGGTTCTGCAGCTCATGCTAATAACATATGTGCCTGGTTTTCAAGTGTCTCACCGGCTCTGCCAGGCTGCCGCTGCTGCTGTCCAGCTGCCCGGGGGACGGCTGAGCGCAGGCTGCCCAGGGCAGGACACGAGCATGGCTGTCTCCTGCCTGTCCATCAGCAAGAAGATGAAGTCCTCCACGTTAATGGCTGAGGATTCAGCAGAACAGTTGGGGTCTGTTTTGATTTCCCCAAATGGGAATGTTCCAGGGAAACAGAGAGGTTTCAAATTCAGACTTTGGAGTTTGTAGAGGCAGAAGAGACAGACTCAACCACCCTTTACCAAATGCATGCGGGGGCAATGGGAGAGGTCTGGGCTTTAAGGACTACATCGAGCATTAGTTAGCATTGTTCACCCAAGGGAGACATGAACTCTCCATGGGGTGCTGATACAGTACACAGGTCATGGGGTCAACACCATGCTAAGGAACTGGAAAAATTTTTGAGAAGTGCAATAAAATGGTTTGGTTGCCTGGAAGGGGGAATGCTTATGAGATAGAAAGGGATCCAGAGAATGGCTCAGCCATAGCTTCCCTGTAAGACACTGTATCCTTCCTTGGAGATATTAAAAGCTGAGCTGAACAGGGCCCTGAGGAAGCTGACTGAGTTGGCCATGCTCTTAGCAGGGGCCGGTCAGTTGGGGGCTGAATCTACAAAGGTTGTTTTCCATCTGAATTTTTCTCTGATTGTGTGCATATACTGCAACACCAGACACACAGGCACAAGGAATACTAAAGGGTTGGGAGCCCTGAGGAACTAAAAAAAGGAATAAGACACAACCAGTCATATACTTAAGCATTCTATCCTAGCACAGCCTCTGTGGCCAGTGATGATACTGAATACTTACAATTAAGCCCACGCTGACCTGGGCTCATAGTGTAGAAGGAGAAGTTTTTAGTNTGGAAACTGAATTTACTTCCTTGATTTCAGTCATTGTCTGGAAGATTTTAAAACTGCCATCAGACTATCAGCCTGAGGTATGTATTCATAGATTACAGAGCCTAAAGGGACAGTTGTAATGATCTAATTTGATTCTTTTCTAACATATACCATAAGACTACCCTGCAATCACTCTTGTAGTGACAAAAGCATATCTTTTGGAAAAAGCTTACTGAGATTAAATTGAAGGAACACAAAACGTTCTTTGGGGCAGAGATAACTGAGACAACTGAAGTCCGTGCCAAAGGCACCGATCGTTACAGCAGTGGCTGAGAGCAGCTAAGCTACATGGGATGAAAGAATTTCTGTTGGACCAACTGTGACTCTGGGAGCATAGAATTGTGAGAAAGAAGGCCAGGAAAAAGCTAGAGATGCAAAATACTGAATTTGGAAAACGTCAAGCAACAAGCTTCTGACACATTTGGATTTCTCAGCAAGGAAGCCACCTCCTGCTTGCTTTTATCTTTTTTTTTTTGGTGGGGCAGGGAGACCCGGCACACACACCTGGTAAATAAATAGGATTGCACAAAGACTCTGCATGACTCTATCAGCTCCTCCTCCCAACAGAAACATGACACAGAAAACCTCTGAATAGCTGCTAAGCATTCAAGCCAAAGGAGCATGGGATTTCCAGCATCAGAAGTTTATGGTTTCTTTGCAGCATTCATAGAATACTTGGTTTGGGCTCTTCTGCCAAAGGACCCGTGTGACATACAGTTGCTCCTCAGAGCACACAGAATTCACAGAGAACACAATTAGTTTTCTGCCTGAGGGTAGCTGTGTTCACGGTGAAGGACCACAGCCTGCTACACAAGCTGGGCACATGGAACTACCCACATGTGCCACTGGTAGGGAGTGGAAGCTGCTGGTGAATGACATGTTCAGTGTGCAGCAAGGATGAGAACGTTGCCCATGAGCTTGCAAAGAAATGACCTGGGACACTTAATGCTTGACTTGTTTATTAACATATCCAGAAAATAAGGGCATAAGCTTCAAATGCGTTATCACAGATATCCCATTTGTCCTGTGGCATGCGGTGCTCCCCTGCCTGTGCTAAGGAGAGGGAGGGACAAATGAACAACTGGGCAGGTGAAAAGGTGTTTTAATTAAGGTGATTGTGCCAGACCCATGGCTGTGGGGTCTGTGGATCCCTTTCAAATTTCAATCCCTGGCCAGTAGTTCAGTGTTAAAGCAATTCACATTTTGCTCTTGGTTTATATCGGTAATGTAAAGTGTGTAACATTGTACCCTCCATGACGTGCATCTAGCAGAAAGAAGAGAGAGCAGATGGAGCAGGAGATGCCTGGAGCACATCACCAGAGAGTTCCCCCAGCTGCTTACAGAAAACATCTCTCTTGACAAAGAAGATACTATTAATTCCTAATTACAGTAGGATGTCTATTAGCACTTAGGTTTCCCACTTTTTCTGCGGGGCCATTCACATCCTACTAGTGCTTACCACTTTTCTATGTTGCATTGCCTTCAGACATGGGCAGGTGGGCACTAGGGAGTGCCTACCTTACTGTCCAGAAGTCCCTGTAAGCTATGATCGGTGGATATCAACATCATTGGTTCTGGTTCCAAGCAAAACTCCGCTACATCATGCAGCTGGTCCAGATTAGTTAAATGCAGTTAAAAATCAGGTGCCTGCCATGCATCTATAGCTCATGGCTGAGTGTGAGATCCACAACAAAACCCAGGAAATCCAAGTCACTAAAGTACTGAAACAACTAGTTCCCTACCGATTTCAGTGGGACTGAGGTGCCTAAATATGGTTCATCTCTGTCCCACTACAGTTTGTAAAGAAGCTGAGCTAGAGGCTATTCATCACTGTATAATCTTCCAACACCTAGCACAATGGGACTTTCATGGCTGTTGGGGGGTTTGGCACTCTAACAGTACAAAAATGCCAGTAATTCTACAGTTCATACTGTGATATGATTACTAGGAGGACGGGGTGGTTGCTGAACTGAGCTATGGCTGGAACTGAAGCAGAAAAAATACCCATTTAATGATCTAGTTTCACTTTTCACTTCTTTCTCTGCTGTACTGTCTGTAATCACCAGTAGCTTATTGCACCTGCACATCTGTAGTACCTTGGGCCTCCGAGGAAGTAGAATAATTATTCCAGAATATTTTTACTTCCAAACAGGTGTTTGTTTAAACAGTTTTGAATCCAGAATGGGGGAATTCAGTTGCCTAAACATACATACAGTGCCATTCAAGGTGCTTTGGATATCAAGGCAGATATCTGCACAAGGCAGATGCGACAGGACCTAGGGGAAACTTGCACCCTCATAGGCCAGCAGCTGGCTGGGAAAGAAACCGTGAGGAGACTAAAATGGTACGTGGTGCCTATATTCAGGTCATTGAGCCAGGCTCCAATTGTCATCTTCTGGAGTAAAAGTCATCCCAGAAAAGGTATTTGTGTGGAAACCTTACACTACTTCTATGTTTATGTTAAAGGATTATCAAGACATACCATCAATTTTGAAGGTCAAGACAAGAGACCTTCCTTACACTATATCCAAGCTTCGGGTGCATCCCCCATGGTTCAAGACTCCTCAAGCAGTTTAATCATCAGTGCTGGAAGCAGTGTTGAGTTGGGCCATGGGATAGGGCCAAGTAGGTGAGAACACATGGGGCAGCAGGATGCCCTTGGGCTCAGAAGAAGCAGGGAGGGATATTGCCTTCCAGTAGGTCCTGGAGACACCTTGTAGCACTGCCTCGCTTGGGCTCCCTGGCACACTCAATCGATGGAGAGGCTGCCTGTGAACCACACACTGGCCAGCAGATTGCACTGGTTATCTGAAGGTCCATCAGCAGGGCTCCCTGGTGAAGACATCGCCCGGCAATTACATGTGGGCACACATCTGGTTGCAGGAGGAGTGTAAGTGGGAACCACTTAGGGAGTGTCTTTCTTAACCCAAGGAACTCAAGAACTCTTGTATCTGGAGGAATCAATCATCCCCTAGACGCTGGGCAGCTTTCTGCGGATATAAACTTCCTCCCAGACAGAGGCAGGAGGGAGACGTTCGCTGTGTCATGGGCAGGGTGGGGGCTCACAGCTCATTTGTGTCTGTCCCGGTTTCCCTAACGCACGTCGGAGTCAGAGAAAGTGATGACTGATATGATAAAGTGAAAATTCCTCTGTTTGCATCATTACTTTCTGCACGCCCACTTTATTTCCTCATTTTTAGCAAACTGCACAGTAAAAGCTGTTATGAAATGCTGTTTCTCCTTTCACCGTCTGATGAGTTAATAGCAAAACCAATTAAACGCAACATGCAAGACAGCCAAGTTGTATGTCTCCACTGTCTAACTCCCTTTAAGAACTGCTACATCACTTTTAAGTCATTTATTTTCCCAGATGAGGCAGTTTCACTTGTATCAAAGAGCTTGATCTAAACCAAACAATCTTACAATAAACCAGACAGCCTCGTTTTTGATATCATTAGCCTCTAACCTCAGAGAGACTTCTTCAGACAGGAGCTGTAACTTGTTACCAGATGTCAAAAAATGTTTGTCATCAAAACCTCAAGTGACAACTTGGGGCTAAGCAGCGTGAGCTTTTTGATTGCATTTTAAATGACAGAAATTTTTATTTGGTATAGCAGTGCCCGGGGTGGCAGAAGGAAAGAGAAAGGAAAGTGTTTCAAAAACTATGTCACAACCAGCTCTACGTACTCTCAACTTCATGATTTAGCCGTTGGATTTCTCCATAAACTGCTAATCTGTGGTAAGAAGGGGCAGCATTTGTGGCTTTCCCTAGTGAAAAGCGGAAGCACTCCCCATATTTTACTACAACAGCGAATACTGAACATGTGACAAAGGAAATTTTCAGCAATACCAGCATGGGTAAAAACACCTGTCTATTGTTTTATTTCTGCAGACAGGGCAGACCAGGTGAGATGGCTTTACTTTGAGCAGAGGGAGAGATTCAGTAGACACAAATGTAATTCTCTGTACTTTCTTTATGAAGCTTTATATATTCCATGTGACAATAAAACAACAAAGCTAAAAACTGTAGCTGATTTTTTTACCTGTTGTCTAGAAAGGAGATGAAAGCAATCCCAAGGGAAAACCTGGATCAGGAGCTGAACTCTAGCAAGGTATATCTTTTCCCAATTGTATCCCTAGGATGCAGTAGTCTGTATTAGCAGCAGTTACCAGAGCCATCGNTGAAAGCAATCCCAAGGGAAAACCTGGATCAGGAGCTGAACTTTAGCAAGGTATATCTTTTCCCAGTTGTATCCGTAGGATGCAGTAGTCTGTATTAGCAGCAGTTACCAGAGCCATCGTATAGCCTCCTACACAAATTCATGATCTAACCCACAGACAACTATGTGAAAAAATCTTGTTCCTTTAAGAAACAGTTATTTCTTTGTTTCTTTTAGGACAATGCCAGAACTCACGGATTTATTCTGTATAAATGAGAAATTCCGTCCCTCATTGAACAGATATGGGCTGTAGAAGATAATTAACCACTTCTTACGGTTTATCCAACCCATAAAACTTGGGTCAGGTATTGCTCACCACCCACATTAATTGCCCAGAACAGACCAACTAGTTTTGGACCAAATATTGTCTCACCAGCACTTAATATCCCTGCCATAGCATGAAAGGAAACAGAAACCTGAGAAGAGAAAATTAGAACGGTGGGAAGAAAAACAGTTTCTTAACTGTGCAATGGACTCTGTCTGTCTAATGAATCCCCTTTGAAAACCACCCATAGTAATAAATTAGGATGTAATATATTGCAGATGGATCAACAGTGGCACACACGTAGCCTTATATATCTGCCACAGGTGTTTGATTTTGCATTTGACAGCAGGTCAGGGAGTAACCATGCAAGGACAATCCTGCTACAGAGAGTGACAATTCTGTTTTGCACCAGCTTTCAGGGTTAAAAACTTGTTGTTCTAGACTGGAAGGAAAACTAAGCCTCTCAGTTGTTCAGTGGAGTGAAATTGTGTTGGCACAACTGGCTTAAGATTGAAACATTATTTAAAAAATCAGATCTGGATTTTTTTCTACATACAGCTGATGTGTTTAGAAACCTTCTTCTAGACATAAGAAGGGGACATAATTCAGTAACTTTAAGAAAACGTTTTACTTTGACAGAACAACACATTATGACAATATTCCATTAAAAATGTTGTGTCTAGAACTGACCAGCTCTTGTGAGGTCCTTCATGCACAGTCTTGTCCCATTGACTTAGACATTGGATGGTCTCTAGAAACAAACCTCAGATCATATAGTCTTTAATTACATGAAACCTTTGGGGGTCTTCAGCATCAATTGTGAAGATATACTCAGTATTTTTTTTTCAAATCTATAGGTCAAAAAAATAAACAAAAGAAATACTATAATATACAGGAGAATATCCTGTTCTTCCAAAATAGGTTAAAAATCTACAGAGGAAAAAAATAACCCACATGTAAGGATGTTAGAGAAATTTTCACTGAACCCTATACAATTTGTCTAGACTCCTGCTGCTGTCAGTGCTCCACAGTTTTTCACAGTTCCGCAAGGATGACTGGCAGGATTAGCTGTTTCCTCAGTTCCAGTCGTACTTCTAACAGTAAACTTCCCACACGTGTTTCAAGTCATTTAGCCTTGTTGTTCTTCCCCTCCATGTTTCTGATTCTTGATGAAAAAAACCAACTGCAAAATGCTTGGGAATCTCTCCCAGGGGTTACACCTAGAAAATCTAGTAAAGGCTATCTGTGCATCAGTCACCTCAGCACTCAGTGCACTGAAACATAAAGGCAACCACTCGAGCTGAATGGTTTAAACTGTGGTATGTATAATGGTTTATCCTCTGTTCCAGACAACTGTTAACGGTCACTGTTGGAGCTGGGGTACCTACCTGGCTGGACCTGTGATCTGACTCAGTATGGCAGCTCTTTCATTCTTACAGTGCTTATTCCTAAGTTTCAGCAGATGCTATTCACTATGATCTCAGAGTCAAATTTGTGCAGGACAGTCTTTGCTTGGCACTAGTTAAGAGACTGACTTGTTTAAATCAGTCTCTCCTGAGTTCCAGCTGATGCTGCAGATAGGGACATGCTGGAGCTGTTATGGTCTCTAACATTTGGCTGTGGCCAGGACAGCGTCTTGCAGTCAAAGTCTTGCAGGGTTTTTTGTGGGATAACAGTGCGTTTCTGTTGCTGACGCTGATCAAATGTTATATTTTTAATTGAATTTCTACAGTTATGGTCTAATCACAAAAGTGTATGCTCTGCATTATGCCCTCTCATGACTTAAAACTGGGAGAGCTACAGCAAAGGGGCTCTGTTAATAATAAACAATATTAAATGTCAGCCAGATGAAACTGAAGAATGGAAAAAAGAATAGTACGACGTAGGGAAGTTTTCTTTCCACTTGCTTTCTTTTCACTGCACTTAGAGGACTTTCATACTTTCTCTGCCTTTAGGAATGTTTTTGTACATATAAATTCACTTCTGTGGAGTGGGAGTGGGAGTTCACAAGTCTTCCTACTGACTTGAGAAGTAGTAGTATCAAGACCAATGTTTTGGTTGCTCCTCCTTACCAGCTTTCCCTGCCTTAGTAGTGTTCCTCTGTGTAGACACGTTTCTATTTTGGGTATTTTCTTCTCCACAGATCCCTGCTCCTTGTTGAGGATAGGCTTCAACTGCATCCAATATTTTGCCATGAGAAGCCAATTGTTCTGCAAACAAGGAGGAGTGTTTTATTGTTCTGGCATTTCATCTCTTTGGATATGGTTTAGAAACCAAATACTACATTGAAAACATGTTTCAGCATCCTCACTTTTGTTTATTTTATTTAGTTATTGCAAGAATTGTAGCAAAGCTAGCACCTTATGGTTTTAATAGAAGTCCTTCAACAAAAATAAAGTGTGAGATAGACACTATACATCGTTGTCGCTACAGGTCAGAGCTTGCAATGGTCCTACTTATTCTGTGGTAGTCTTTCCCTTAACACTTTTGTCCTTTGAAAAGACAGAACACTCTTGTGTATTTCTGTGCCAAGAGTTAAGACCCATGAAGATCAGAAACTGGCTTAGTGGATATAAGAAGCTATTAAGGCAGCCTACCTTCCTCCAAAAATTTTGACTCCAGTTGCCCATAGCAAATAAAATTGCTTTCAAAAGTTACTCACTCAAACTCTGCACATTTTTTTATGGTGAGAACCAGTAGAACAGAATTCGTACATCAAGGCTGTAGGTCAGGGATTCCAGGAAATTTTGTGGGATTTATGTAAAAATGCAAAAGGAAAAAAAAAATCTGTGAGCAAAGAAAGTTGTAAACTGCTGTTAAATTCAAACTTGAGGTTTTAAATATGTTTAACCCTATGGTCACAATTTTAGGGAAGGTTGCCATTCCCATCTACTTCTGGGGTTTTCTAGAAACTAATAGTCTGGCTATCCTGTCAGCACAGGTCTCATTAGCACAGAGCCAAAATCAAGGCAATTATTTTTGTGTACCCAAAGTAATGGAAAGGATTCCACTGGCAACTAACATCATCTCAGAAACCACAGCATCCATCATCACGAGCTTTATAACTAAAGTCTTGTCTAAATGGAAGGCATTTTCTCCACAGAACGTTTCTCAATTCACAGGATATTGCGAAAATCAATGTACTATAGTATTCAAATTTTGTGTAATGGCATTTTGGAAAGTAAACAGGACTGGAAAATTCATTCCAAAGCTTGAGCACCAACATTCTCAAGGGTCAGGTTATTGATGTATGGATGTGTCATTGACTCAAGTAAAAGAAACACTTTAGTATCAACAACAGCATTTAGATGAGCTCTATCATTAATGAAGCCAGAATAAACCCTCGATTTTTGCATTCCTCTATTCACACTCATGCACACATGAAGAGACCTGACAAAACACATTACGGGTAAAATGGCATTGTGGTGGTCACCTTAGTGACAAGTCTCCCACAGAAGTAGTGCCCAGTTTCTTCCTCCACAGATGGCTGGTACCACCATTCTTTCAGTCAGCATGCTATAAAATAATGTGTAACTGAAGCTAAAAAGAACAGTATCTTCCATAGCTGGCAGAAAAAATGATAGCTTGGATTTTTTAATAGTCTGAGAGAACAGAAGTTGTATTGTGGATCTACAATGGGAAAATTAGCCAAAATAAAGTCAGATGTTCTTTTTTTTCCTGTAAGAAGTGGGAAATTTTAAAAGTTAGAAGTAAAGTCACCACCAAAAGAAGGTGAAGAAACCAAGACGTGGGACACTCCTAGTTAGCAACGGTTGCAAGAAACCAAGGCATGGAACACACCTAGCTAGCAATGGTTGCTATTCATGATTTTTGGGTTTAGAGGATAAAGCGAAGCCAATGGCAAAATTTCTGCTGCTGCAGAGCAGGAGTTCATGCAAAGCTCTGGTGGCTCATGAGTAGGCGTCAACAGACAAACAGATTACAGTATCATATTCCAAACTCAGACTAAGAAAAATGCCACCAGTAAGTGATAGACGTTTTCTTGAGTGATGCTGGAACAGAACTGTTGGTATTCACATCCATGTTGCACATTCTGTGGTTCTGAGGGATGGCAGATGTGTCAGAAACAGCACTTTCTATTTCTATAGAAGTCAATTGTCTGGATTTGAACACCCTAAATTTGGACACCCAGTCAAGACTTGTGAGTTCAGTCCGCCTCTGGGATATGTTGCCCTACCATTTCAATTCCCTTTCAACTAAGTACTTTATAGACAAGGAAACACTGTCTCAATCCAGCAGCCTATTTTGGAGGAGTTATTCAACTCAAACCTCCGACACAGTAAAATTCATGGCACTGAGCCAAACGGTGGTTTATTCATGCCTCTCTATCTGCAGTACATTTGAACTGCTCGAGACTGCCTGAATAAATATTTTGCCCCTGCTGTTTGCCACTGAGCTCAGACTTCACTACTGGCACTCTTCACAAGACGAATCCCTCAGTGTTTTCTCCTATGTCCACCACACTCTTCCTGTGTTGTGGTTGATGCCTGAAGCTCCTGGCCCCTCTGGACTTCATGCCAGATCTATGTGTTCCTCTTGAACTGCTGTCCTGTGCTTTGAAGTGTGCTGCTGGAGCACCTGGCCTGATTCACCTAGCAAACTTTGTCACTGCCCCTAAAAAACTGGCTTATATGCATATTCTTCCTCAAAACACAGCAATACCTTGCAATTTTTAGCCAGAAAGACTGAGGAGACATAAACCTGAGAAGTTACTGGGCAAAACACCCTAGACCTTCCCAGATTCTGAGTCCACCATCTCATCACAACTTTGCAAATTCTTCTGACTGTCATTATCTTTGTCTAATTTTCCTTTTGTAGGTTATTTGTGATTTACTTCTCTAGTGATGGCTCATTCCATACATTTTCCCAGTGGCTGCTTTGGTCTTATGAAAGCAACCCTCAGAGTCTCTTGCTCCGCGCTCACCATTGTTTTCTCAGACCATATTTGGCAAATAAAACGATATGCATGTTTCTAGTCCATAACTTTATATTATTTTTAAAGTAACCACTTCAAATCTCTTTAAATGATGCGAGGAGTGAAGACCAGTTTATTTACTCCCCATTCTGCTTCCTCCAGTGTCTAGGCATTTAGAGTCTTGCTTGTTCTGGCTTTTTGTCAGGAGCCTTTACTGTTGAAATTTTTATTAAAAAAAGCTGATCTTTGTTGCAATTTTACTTATCAAATTCCGAAAAAAAACCTCATTTCTCAGTTTAACTTCTTTTGTATGACTTGCCAAGGACATTGATATACAAACAGTATATGTTCTACACCAACAATGGAGGTTGCCAGGTGTTTTTATTTATTTAGTTCCCCCCTCTTTTCTCTTCACCCAACAGAAACTGTGGTAATGCGGGCTTTTAAAAAATACTTGGAAATGTGATCTTTTGCATTAAAAAACTGGGACATGCTCATACTGCCTGCCAGCAATGCATATTTGAAGTATTAATGTACAACACCTAAAAGAAACATAATGTTAATACAGAACTCTGCATTAAAACACCCTTTCAAGACAAGCCAGCTGTCTTACTCTGAAAAAAAGCCAGGAAACCCAGATGTGGAGCTAATCAAATTGTTCATTATAAATGAGTTACCTGGCAAATATAGCTCTTTTTTTCCCCTCTAATGATTGAGAAAAAGCCCTGGTTTTTACATACTTATTTGTAACTTGAGTTCATCCAATACCTTGTGCAGGCAACTGCTTTGATTCAGTGGCTAAGCATCAGTCATTAGTGGTCTGACTTAATAAAGAAATGTCAGGACTGAGAATCTGTTGTATACAGGATTTTCCACTGTGCTTCTTTCTTATCTGAAGGCAGATAAGAGGCAGACTACTATTTAATTAAAACTTTTCTATGGGGAAATTCACATACGTAGCCTATAGCCCTTCCTCTCCTTGGGATCCTGTAGCAGATACCTAACCCAAGCTCTCTTCTCCTTGGAGTGTAGCAGATACTCCATGAACAGAAAGTGTAATTTATTTAATCTGCCTGATTTACACATTCAACTTTTTCACTGGCTTCCTCAGGAAGAATGGGACTGTAGCTGTTGCGCTCTTCATTGGGGATACCAATCTGCTGAACCCCTCTTATGAGTGGTCCCTCAGCCTTGTCCATCATAATGACACCCACAACAGGGGTAGAGCTTAATAACTTCAAGTTCATAATGGTCAATGACTGGTGAATTAATTCATTAAAAATTTAAATTAATATTATGCAGCTCATTCTAAAGAGTTGAGGGTAGTCACAAAACCATCTCCAAGGGCATAGCTGCAGGAGGGAGAGGGAATATCAGGTGGCTAAGGGGACCGGCAGGACACAAACCACTTCAAGCAGAAAGACAGAGCATCTCACTAAACGTGAGGTTCCTCCAGCCTGAAAGCAATGAAGATCAGTGAATATAATTTTCACAAACCTTTGCTTCCTTCCCTACCCGTGTTTCTTGAACTGTAGGTCACCTTCCTTACAGTGGTATCACACTTGTTTCATGGCTGCACGATGCTCCAATGTCAAAAGAGCGCTGCAAAAAAGGGCAGCGGTACTGTGCATAAAAGTTGCACATACATGTTAGGTTAGAGCAGGTAGCGAGCATGAAGATAATGCTATTTAAGCTCTGCATATGGCTGCAACTGAGGACTCAGCTGGGACTGTGCTGAGCTGTTGAATGAAAGAATTTAACATGAAAATTGAAGGTAATGTGTTTTTTTTCTGAGTGGTGTTATCAGCTGGGCTCTCCTGATATGCATTTATTGAAAAAAGAAGCGATGGTCATTTTGCCATTTCTGACTAAAGAATTACCAGTCCTATTGAAAGCATCAGCAATTCATCAGAGTTTTTGACTAAACTAGAAATGACCAAAGCTCTGCAGTAGTGAAAGTAAAAACCCTTCCCATTTAAGGCCAATTTTTTGAAATTCTCTAAAATTCAGAGTTATCCTCATTGCCTTGAAACTACATGCTATTTCATTAGCTCAGAGCAATACTAGTCTACTTGGAATCATTTGGACAAAGGATTCATGTGACACAGCTCCTTTTATGTCCTCTTTTCCCCTCCCTCTTTACCACCTGCCAGATTTGGGAATCAATCTCCGTCTCAGATTTTCCTCACAGTTGCCCAGCCATTTGCTCCAGGCTTCTTGTGACACCCACTGCTTTGCAGGGAAGCAAAGGAAACACAGTATTAACAAACAACAAAGAGCTGAGAATTGTAAGTAGCTGTGAACCTGATTCACAACCCAAAAAATCATATATTGTGTGGAGAGTGCAAATGCACAAGGGTTTGTAGATTGACAGCTTTCACTGTAATTGGATGTTTTCTGAGGATATCCAATAGTCAGCTACATCCTTTCAGGTCCAAGTAGGCCAGACATGAAGGGAGCAAAGCATCTTGCTAAAGTCTACCTCTGTCACAGCACTTTTAATTGGAAGGGGGAAGTAATTTGAAAACAGCCTGAAAGTTGGAAAGGAATCACAGAATTTCCAAAAAGAAAACAAACTTCACATGTGAATACTTACAAGACTGGGATCATGGAAAGGGAGAATGTTTGAGGCCTTGGTGAGTAGGATACAGGGCAGAGTGGGGAGGGAAGGTGATGTTAGAAGAGGGTGAGGACTGGCAATGCAGTGAATGCACATGGCGTGTGAGCAGATAACGGTCGCTGGCTGTTGCCAGCTGCTGAAGGGCAAAGCCGAGCAGCCATGTACTGCAATTCTTCCTTCCTTAGTTGGTTTTTTTTTGAGGCTTGAACTCTGATGAATTTGCTTTATTCCAAATGCAGAGAAAAACCTGAGCTCTGCACTAACAAAGATCATCAGGTAATTGTTGGCGGGATTATTTGTGCTATCCAACCACCTCTGCTCGGAAGAAAGACTGACATTCATTCCTCAACATATTTCAATATATTCCTTAATATATCTTAATATGGGCAGGAAAGAAATTGTCAGATAAGAGGAAAGAAGTATTTTCTTTTTTCCCTAATGTGTGTAGTAATAAGGGAGACCTTACTACTCTCTGCAACTGCCTAATAGGAGGATGTAAAGAAGATAAAATGAGATTCTTCTCAGAGATGCACAAAGATGGAATAAGAGGCAACAGATGCAAATTACAACACAGGAGTAAGATATTAGGTAAAAGACTTTCACAGTAAGGGTGGTCAAATTCGGAGCAGCGGCACAGAGAGGGAGTGGACTGCCCATCCATTGAGATATTGGAAACTTGAGTGGACACAGCCCTGCTGTAACTGGACCTGCCATGACCTCCAGAGGTCCCTTTGAATGTTATTCTATGAGTCTATGAAAATTTCCGAGTTTTTCTGCTGTAGCTGTTGGTGTAAGTTTATTGTGGTTGGTCATTTCAGATGAGCACACTCCTCCAGATTTGCTCTGCACTGAATGCTCGAACAAAGCCCCTAGAGCAAGGCTTGAATTCATATGGAAAGTGTCAGAAAATGCACCCTGCCAGTCATTATTCATCAGATTAGGTGATGGCACCTAGGTGAGGTGGGATATGATCCTCTCAAACATCCTGCGTATCTCCCTGTGCTGGAGAGAATCAGCTTCTTGCTGTGCTACACCTGTTTAAGGCATAAACATTACAAACACTGCTGACACCATACTTATTGCTAGGGCTAAAGGCATAATCTGAACCCTGTTGGAGTAAGTAAGCGTCTTCCCATTAGTTTCCATGGTCGTTATATGAGCCCATGTATGAACAGTTGTAATTTTCCAAAGTTAGTTATCTTGGCTGTTTTAAGTGGTTTTGGTCTCAGCAGAAGCAATGCTACATCATCCATTGTTGTTCCAAAGTATCTTCTCAAGTATCTTCACAAGTATCTCTCAAGTATCATGCAAAGAATATAGCGCAACAAAAGGATTTGTTTTACAAACCACTACCATGTTTTACAGGATAAGCCAGTACTTAACTGTCATGAATGGATAGTTTTCTGAATGTGCATTAAGATAACTCCTCCAAGTTCCTACCTTCCAGGAACTGTATTGGTTTAAGTTAGAAATGTAAAAATGCTGGGGTGGGGTAAAGAAGATGCTAATTTGCAGATGTTGGAAACCACTGATGTCATGCATGGATGTTAAAGGAGGGAAATACACTTGACATCTCTTGAACAATAAACACTTTTGACAGTGACTATATATACACACATAGTCACTGATATGTATATATATCAGGATTCAATAAAAACTATCGATGGGTCATTTTTAAGCTGACTGTTACAGCCAGCAAGCTTCTACACAAAAAAACACATTTAAACACTTTCTTATGACGAAGGAGAATATTTCTGTTCCCTGACTAGGGTCAGAAGTAAATCTATGTAACATTCAATAATCTCTTTCTGCAGCTGTTTCCAACAACTGTTATTCAGGTCGATGCAGTGTTCTTTATGTGCTCTTGACTGGAACAGCACTTGGGAAAACACAGTCACTATCCAGGCACAGATTTACTGAAAGGACTTAAGCCACCAGCACCATTCACTGCAGGGAATGTGCTACAGGCTACAATATGCAGCGACTGTTGCATGGACCTTCCTACCCAGACTGAAGCTCCTTTTCCTTTTGGAAAGGTATTTACAGGCCACAAGGAACAAATAAGACTTCAGGAGGGCTAACTTTGATCTCTTCAAGAAATTGCTTGGAGAAATCCCTTGGGAGAGAGCTCTGCAGGGTAGGGGGGCTCAAGAGAGCTGGATGATATTTATGCATCACTTCCTTCAAGGTCAGGATCAGTGCATCACTAAGAGCAAGAAATCAGGCAAGGGAAGCAGGAGGCCTGCATGGCTGAGCAGGGAGCTTCTGAAAAAGCTCAGG
>RSEF01000002.1:148442285-148466069 GCA_003993805.1 Himantopus leucocephalus | reverse complement strand
GTGAATGGCAACTCCAGCTGTGTGTCACCCCTGGTTGTCCCATGCAGTACCTGTATAAAGAAGTTATTCCTGACATCCTCCAGAAATCTCCTGGATCCCTTGCCTCCCACCATGTTGCCACTCCAGCATATGTCAAGGAAGTTATCTACTGGGTTCAATCAAAAACTTGTCGTAGACACTAGAAAGAGATCTGCTGTCACCGGCTGAAGATCTACCTCAAGTGCAGTCTCTTAGATTGCAGACTCCCTAGTATGTGTACCTGCTTGTATGTGCACAGCAAAACAGGACTCCAGTCTGTGGCAAGGGTTCCTAAATGCAATCATAAGATAACCATATGATGCCCCAAAAGATTTTCTCTTTTGTTACCTGAATGAGTCTCAGTCTTCAACCACTCCCTAGTTTCCTTTTAGAGAGCCGGTCTGAAACTGCCCGAACTTCTTATCCATGTGTCATCATGAATGAGAAAAAAAGCCAGCAGTAGGCTAGCAAGTTATTCACAAACCTTGAGCATTTGTCTCTTCTGCTGTGCTAAACAGGATGAACTCAGGGACCTTCCACTTGCTGAGGACTGTAAAGGGGATGCTGGTGCGCTGTGTCTGGCTTGGTGGGATCCTTTGTAGGGCAGTCCCTGTAGCTTGCTTTAAGAGGGATCTTTGATTCACACTTCACTGGTGGTCATGAGTCAGTTTCCTGATTTGATATAAACGCTCTCCTTAATTCCAGGTTATTAAGCCTATCAGGAAATAATTAAGCCTTTTCTTTTTCTACTTTTTTTCTTCTTTTTTTGGTTGNTTTTTTTTTTTTGTTTTTTTTTTTTTTTTTTGAAAAGCATTTGCTTTGATCAGTAACCAGATGCTGGAACGGATTTGATTTAAAGTTTTCATGATATCAAGGATTGATAATCTGAGCTTTCTTGCTGCTGTCAGGAATATTTCCCAGTCAGCGAGTTGTGTCTGCAAGCTGTTACCAGCTGGTGATAGCTCTCAATTTGCTATGGGAGGAACAGGACTTTGGCAAGCTTCCTCACAATATGGAAATGTGGTTATGTGGCAACAGGGATATCAAACAGTGGCTGTCCGTCTCCACTCGGTGCCGAGGACATCAGCCACTGTGGAGATGGGGAGCGGGCCAGCAGGAAGAGCCAGACACCGTGGCGAAAAGGGAGAGGAGGACAACAGGGGAGAGGCTGGGGATGGGATGAGAAGAGGAATCAGGGAGCAGGAGGAGGATTTAAGTGGAGAGATAGACGTGGACTGATCATGGGGGACAGTTGGGGTGGCAGGAAGAAAGGAGAGCTCTCCATTTGCTCAATACCAGGACTGCAGAGGAGTTGGCCATCCTCCAGGCTCCATACAGGGCCGAATCTCAGCTGAGGAGCAACTCCCAGCAACGGGCCAGATCCCCTGCTTTTGCATGGGATCTGCTCTACATGAACAGGGTTTCCTGAAGTCCACAGATTATTTTACTTGCTGGTGGAGTAGTGAGGGCAGACTTTGTCCCTGACTCCGTCACACAGCAGCACACAGAGCTGGGTCCAGGCCACCCACGTAGACCCATTTACTTTGAGAGGTAAAACTACACCAACTGAAGAGGCGGGCTCCACATCTTTCTCTGATGATGGTTTGTCACTGTGGACATTTGACAAGAAAGAATTTGATGGCTGCAGAATTAACCGTGCCATGCTGCCCTCATGCAAACTGGTCGCTTAGGTAAGTGATGGAAGGAACAACGAGAAACCACTATTTGCTTTGAGTCAGGCGTGCAGAAGGAGTTTCTCTCTTTCAGTACTAAGAAAGAGGCAATGTAAATTCTGCAGTCTAGAGGGAGGAACATTAATACTTCATAGCAGTGAAAGCTTTCATGTGGTAATGTGATAGTAACACATTGTAAGAATGTTAATTTCCCCCACAGTTAAAAAAAAAAAAAGAAGCTTTTGATAAAAGTTTTATTTGATGATTCTATGTGATGTTATAGCTTTGGCCAAACTGTCAGCAGCAAAACACCTTCCTGGTGTTCCATAAGCAGCAAGTCTCAGTCCCCTTTTGGATGCTATTAGAGAACACATTCACCTTTTGGTAATTTGCAGATTCACCTTCTACCTGCACAACTTTGCCCTTATTGTCAAATCCAATTCCAATCTAACCCTCCTTTGGTGATATTCGACGAAAGTCTCAGTCTGATCATAGCCTAGTACCCAATTCAGTTTGGGAGATTGTCGCTTTTCACGCTTTCCCTTCATTACAAAAGGATTTAAATGTCCTATGTGGAAAACATTCAGAAACATTTCCCCTCTCCCATCAAATAACTTCACAATTAATACAGCTTTTGCTTTCTTTGAAATCACATAACACCTCAGCTACAGGTTCTGCAGGTAAAATACAACTGATGGAATGAAAAGCATCCCATGCTATGGGCGGAGCAAATTTTAAGGAGAATTTATTGCTTGGTTCACTTGTGTGGTTCACAGAAGATAAAGGCAAGAAAACCCCCAAGCTTGCCATTTTAGGTTTAATCTGGTATGTGACCATAGTTATCTAGGGGAAGAGAGCAAGGAGTTGGGGCGAGAATGAATGGAAGTGGGGAAAAAAGGAGAAAAGGGGCTATAAAACATTTTGCAATCTACAGAGAGAAGTGCAGATCTGCTGGCTAAAAGCACACAGGAGGGATTTCAGGCCAGCTCCCAAATTCCTTTTTGTTTGAACATTTTGTAAACAGACACGTGGAGTCTTCAGCATAGCAAGGGGTGATGGATGGGCACCACTGAAGACAGTAAGTGGTTTAGGAGCCAATAGCCCTTTTGAAGAAAGGATCTAGGCATCAAGGAGAATGCAAGACCTTTTTGACAGATTTAGATATCTCCTGGTGGACCAGAGCAAGGTATAAACCCTATGAGCCAATGCCTAGGAGGATTCTCAGTGCCGTTAGCCCTGGCTCTGCTCCATCTGGCTCTCTGGGCAGCGCATGGGGAGAATCAAATACCTCTAGAGGCATCTTCCAAGGCCTGGCCCACTGTGCTGGGAGCTACTGAACCAGCCACAAGCTAAACACAGAGACCCAAGGGCTTCATTTTACACCCGGCCCAATACGCTGCCCAGGCAGCCTAGGACAGAACTGTGGCATCCAGCCCCGGCTCTTGCGCTGCATTTGTAGTCTGAATGTCTCCACTGACCTGTGTGTGCCACTGTTGTCCCTCGCCTTGCTGCTGGCTTGTCTCCTCCAACCTCTTCGTAAGATGTCAGGTCTCCAGGAGGTGACAGTAGCACAGAGACAGGCTCATTCACTGCACGACAGAAATCCAGGCAGCCAAAATCTTCTGTTTAAGATGCCTGTTCTGCTTTCCATTTTTTCTTTGAAATCTCCTAGCTATTCCAGATATTTGTCTAGTCTAAGGTCAAAGCAGACGAAAAGAAACAAAAAAAAAAATAATCAAAGCATCTTAAAGACCTGTTCAAAGTAGTTCACAGGGGAAGGTTTGGGCAATGCAGTGCTAATTCTTCGCTTTCCTCACATGGAGCATCAAAAGCAACAGTACGTTCTTTATCTTCCCCATGCCATCAAAGCAAATGAGATAAGAATGAAGAGCCACACTCTACCTTCATTTACGCCACAGTGAGTTCATCGCGTTGCTCACAGGCTGTGGAGTCAAAGGGATCTATTAAAAATGATCTCTACTCCAAGCAGGTATCAACAGAGAGTTTAGACCTGCCAGCCATGGAGATTTTGGAGGAGGAGGGGGAAATAAGATTCACTTTGGAACTGTATTAAATTTGATAGTATTTATATTGTACCAACATGTCTAAATCAGTTAGAAAGAGGACTTGCGACCAGGGAATCTGCATGGATAAAACCCTTGCTTAGACTAATATATTGATTGAAAACTCTGTTATTTTGGTACAGTTCATTTTGTTCTGTAATATGCTAGGCCAATATAAACAATTTGCTACCAGTATAATTGCCCGTTCCCTGGAGTATTTTCTGTGTTGCTGTTTCAATTATACCACTGCAGTTAAAGTGGCAAAACTATCAAATACAGACAAGCCCCTTTGGAGGGAACCCGAACTGCCTGCCAAATAGGAATTTGTATTGCTCAAATAAACTCTACACAAACAAAATATTCAAAGGCTTCCAGTCAATAAACGTCAATGATATTAGTTCATAGACTGCCAGCCAGTGTGGGCCAGCTGTACAGAGGCAGTTAGGGGCCTAAACATGGAGATGCAGCAAGTGGAGTCTACAAAACTGCCTAAGCACTCTAGGTGGCTAAGTCCCATCAGCTCTTGTCAACTGTGTATCGTTACACAACTGACTACCTTCGTACCTCTGCCTAAAAGCATGAATTTCAACAACAGGCTATGCTAATGCTCTGGTAATGTATTTTACACTCCTAAACCTCACAACTGAAAGTATTCTGAAGTAAAATACAAACAACATTTGAAGGTATCTGAGATACCGAATGTGGATATCCATCTAAAATTTTTCATCGTCACAGCTTTTTGGAAATCAATGGAAGCTCAGGGGAAGATTTAATAAAAGGATGCTCAGGTCAAGTCACAGGCATACGCAGGAGACTCTCCCATTCGGCTCCCACCTCCTGCTCCCATCTCCAGTACTTCCAAGTATTACTCTTTTCCAGAGATGCAGCACCTTCAAGGCAAACCTAAGTAGTCAGCCTGGGAGTTGAATTCACCACATTAGCAAACCTCACAGTCGATCAGTCCTTGGTTGGGCGACCTAATCTGTGCAAGCACCTCAGCTGTGTGCTGAAAGTGCAGATTAAAAGGGCTCCTCAGCTACGTACAAAATAGAGTGATCCTTCATCGGCACAACTAGGAGCCAGGCTTAAATTAGCACGGAGCTGCAGCCTGTTTTGCTGTGGTAAAGACTGCACAACCTGATATATCCTGGTGGCTGCAACACAGCTGAAGTGAACAAAGCAAGAAAACATCAAGTTTTGGGTGGTAAAGAAAGGGAGGTGTGTGGACAAGATAACCTCCAAGGTTCCCTTCTTATCCTACTCACAGATTCTCTGCTGTGGGAAGTAAATGCTGGCACACACAAGGACAAGCCTTGTGCTGTATTTGTTGGCAGAGTTTGAGCAACCTCCGTTCCCTTCTCCATAACAGCTCATGTAGTACTGACAGCCCCGCTGTGGTTCTCATGTCCCAGCTGTATTCCAGCATTAGAGGTCACAGTGAGCATTAAACATTGAGGGTTCACAACAAAATGTTAGCTTGAGCTTTTTTTTTTAAGAGGTGTTCTCACTGGGGGAGATGGATCCCAAGGGAAACTCTTTCTCACCTATCATGTCGTGTTTTGCCTTGGGAAAGGGGTCCTAAAATAAGACGATTCCAAATAAAATGTTCCCATTTTTATCCTCATCTGATGTTTTCATTTGCAAATTCCCAAGGCAATTGTGTGCTCTGAGCAAAATCAGTGCCTGTATTCAGTAACGGATTCGGTATTAGTGAAGATCTGCTGGGAGATTTTCAAAGTACACTGGTGTAAATACTCTTTGTGGTAATGGTTTAGCAAGACTACAGCTTTACCATTGCTGGATATCTCTGAAATAGAACAGACTTGTTCTTCTACTATAATTTCCTCATAAAGCTGGTGTCAAACTGCTGAGATAAAACACAGAAGTTACATCCTCATAACATCCTTCTATATTGCAGACCTGCATGTCACACGGTGCATGTACATTAGTGTTTCGTGGTGTAACAGATTTATACATTTGAAGCAAATCCCATCATTTCCTCGTACTGCACTTTGGTTCCCATTGTGCAGCAACCTCAGATGGAGTGACTCAAATTCTGCTCAGCTCAGACTGGAGTGGAAGAGGCCATCCTGGAGTGATCTTCTCTGACCACTATGGGTGCTATGGAGACAAGCTAGAGCTTATGTCAAATAACTCTCCAAAATGCAATCAGTGTGGGTGTCAGATCCTCATCACCAATTGTTTCATCCCGTAAGTCTCTTCCTAGTGGACACTAATCTGTGCTAATACAGACATTGCTCTTCTGGGGCTCCACTGCATCTCTCTTGCTTTTCTCACTCTTTTGATTTCTGTTTGTCACACTATCTTTATTTATCATTCATTTAAAAATCTGTCAAACAGCTTCTCTTTAAGCAAGGTCTGTGGAGTGATAATTACCCCTGACTTATTCTGTATGTTGTGACCTTTCCAGCTAATTGTTTTTAATATTTTGCTCTAAAATATTTATGTCAAATTACAGCACTTAAATCTTTTCCACTATACTTTTTAGGTACATATCAGTGTCTAATAAGTCTGAGTCTTCTAATAACTCAATTGCATTTCTGATTCTGAATAATAGTATGAAGCATGCAAAGACATCAAATACATATGAAATGCAGGTACTCAAGGCACTAAAATTACTTCTTTTGAAAGGAGATTTGGGGCTAAATCTGAATACTTTTGCATTCCACATGTCTGTAATATTTGATGACCCACAATTTTAACCAAGTTAAGGAGAACACAGGGTTTATCTGTGTGACAGAGAATACTGTTCTCAGACACATCAGGGACAAATTTTACAATACATTCAGTAACAAAAAAATTTTAAAGTGTAACTTTAAGTGGAGAATTCATCCCATTTACCCATTGGCAATTAAAATTAGGAATTTGAGACTTCTATAAAGAAAAGGAACTGGTGTTTCCAGGTGTCACTTCAGCCATCTAAAAGCTGAGTCACCCACTGGAGATGCTTGTGTTTCTTAGTTGAGCACTTCGGTGCCCGCAATGGCCTGTCTACTGTGAAACAGAAAATGCCATCATAGACTTTCACTGACAAGAAATTAAAGTTTCATCTCTTCATCTTCTCTTTTTATGTAGCAGTAAGGTTAGTAAAGTCATTGTATCAGATGTGTATTCCATTTACTGCAGCTTTGATAATGGGTATTGAATAATCAAATAAAAACAGTTGGGAGAGGTTTAAAAGGCTTTACATTTGGGGATTCCTAAATAAGAGACTTTTTACATTAATTACTTCTAAACATAAGTCACCACTGCACCTTTGGAAATATTATCCATGAAAGAATGGGAGAAGAGCTACTAAAATATATAGTCTACTGGGAACACTAGGATGTTAACGGAAAGTCTGCTTTCATCCAGCAGTCAAGGGCTTAGTGTACCAGGGTTCAGTTCTCCAGTCTACCAGAGACTTTCGTGTGACCTTGGAAAAACTATTTATGCATAATCTTCGAAGCATGTAGATAACTAACCATTATTGAAGACTTTTACTTGAATCCATGGTGCTTCAGCCACTTTTGTGTAAAGTGTAAGTAACAACACTTCTCTACATGAGAGGGGTGTTTTAAGTTTTTCCATTCCAAAGTAGGAAGAGCAGTAATATTTAAGACACAGAATCACTCATTGTATTGTGATTGTGATATTCTGACTCCACGGCTGACAGACATAGTCAGGGTCTGCAAGAAACTTGACCGTGCCCGCCAACATTCACTTGAGTTGAAACTGAGTTGCAGTAGCATTATCTGAATAAACAGACACTTATTCTTTGGCATTAAAAACTACTGCGACTTAAAAATCTATGTTTTTCTCAAGACCACCAAGACAGCAGGATCTGCATGAGGGCTAATTACTAATCTCTGACATACACAATTGTGCAACAACATCTCAGCAAGGTTAGCCAAACCTCATGCTTTTGTATATGTTTCAAACAGTGCCAGAGATTCTCCTTCCAAGTCCAAGTTTGGCCCCCTCTTTATTTTACAATATTTTTGTGCATAAAAATATGAACAAAGGCCACCAGAAACTTGAAATCCAGAAATTAAGTCCAAAGTAAACAACAGATGAGAGTCATGCTCCCTCACATTGGCCTGTTGCTGGCACAGAAGTGTCACAGCAGTTGTAAGAGCACAGCTCTCTGTGGATGCTCTTACTTCTTGATTTCAGTGCTTAGCTAAGGGTATGCCTATCAGGATTGCTTTAGAGCCAAGGTCATACCTGCGATCACAGAGAGGGTTTCAAAGATGTCCCAGTCTCTGTAAAATGAGAATCGAATTTTTGCTCCCCATAGAAAAGCCCTGCTCTCTGTTAAATGTAACCTGCAGAAAAGCTGTCATATGATATAACAAGAGTCAGTGAAATGTCCTCTATCCATAACTCTTTAGCTACCCAATCCCTTTCCTTTTCTTTATCCTCTCTCAAAAAAATTACATAATTTAAAGCATTCATCCTTTCTGGAGAGTTTTGACACGTTTTTATCAGACGAGTCAGGCCTTTGCATCACTTTCACTGCAGACTGGCACTAAGGCATCTTCATGCCTTACTAGTGAGCTGACACAACCCAATGCAATGCCTCATCAGGGCAAAGCACCCTGCTTTCTATTACAAGTCACACTATGCTCACATGGAGCACTCCTCCCAGGCACTTCTACCTTTCCCACCATTCCCAGCACTGCAGACATGTTTAGCCTCTTGTTCCTGGCAGCTATTGACTAAGGAAATTAATATTTTCATTTGTTCCAATGTGTTTTAAATGGCCTTGTCCTACTTTATGCATAGCAACGTCCACACTACTAGAAGAGTAGTAGTTACTTCCTTTTGCATTTTGACATCTCGTATCTTATGATGCAAGGTATAACTTTCCTCTGCCCTAAGCTGCCATGGGATTTATTCTCAGTCTTGAGACTGTCATGATAAAAGTGGCACATGGGGTAATAAGGATCTTGACATGGCCGTGTGATTATTTGCATCTCTTTCTTTTGCTGCCTTTTCTTGTGCGAGGTCAGTATGTGACTCTATACATCTTGTTTTGTGCCGCAAGTCCTTGAAGAATTTTCACCCTCACTTTCCCTCCCTCAAAGGAAAAAAGTAGCTGTAACAATTAACTCATGTAAAATAATGGCTGCACATTGTTGCTGTATATTAATACATTATCTTTGCTCAGAATAACTATTATTCCTGGCCTGTGTCAATACTGCCAGGCAACAAACAAACCAAATGGCACATGTTTTCCAAGACCAGTTCCAAGGTAATATACCTCCACCTGTCTTTGCAGAATATTTGGGGCAACGTCAGTGTGATGGCAGTAGGAGAACAAATATTGAAATGTTAGTTACAGGCCTAGCTGGGACTCAGTAAGAAAAATTCAGTTCTTCTGCCAAAAGCGGAGCATAAGGACTGCAGTTCACTAAATATTGCCAGTTGTTCTACGACTATTGCATTGTGAGACAACTGGAAACATAATGGAGCTGAACACAAATTAGGACTGATATTCCTTCATGTTTGCTCAAGGAGTAAGAATGAAGGCTGTTCAAAACATTTGTATCAAATCAGTGTGCCAGAAAATTGAATTTGACTAAGGGTAATGGTTGCAAATGTCAGTGCTGATAGCAGATGTTTTTCTATTTTTCTATATTCTTTCTTGTTTTCAAACAGTATTCCTAAAGAATGTACATTTTCCTATTTCGGCTGAAAACCCCCATCGTTTTGGTTAAAGAACTGTCCAAATTAAGACACACCTCAACATACGTGTTGTATTACCTTCCACCTACCCAACTATCATCAGGGTGTTCTTTGCAGAAGCATTCGTACACCTCTAATCCTCCAACCAGTGTAGCAAGATGAACTGATTTCTATAGGCATTTGTCTCTCACAAAAGCCTTGCCTGGGATTAGCAGCTAATTAGTGCCAGTTAGCCCACATCTGAGGTCTGAAATCCTCATCCACAACCTCCAAGTACTTCTACAAGGAGATGAGAGGTCTTTGGTTGTTCTTTGCCCTCCAGCAACCCTTTGCCTTGTCAGTCAGATCCAGGAACCACACAGAATATGCTTGGGTGTCATCTGCACATTTTTGGACAACCTTAGCGCTAAGTCTGGCATTCCCTCATGACATCTGCACAACACCTGAGCTGGTTGCTCACAGGCTCCTGATCTCGCGGAGTCCCACATACTCCAGCAACATTCTGTATAGATGCAGGAGTCTGTCCTAAAAAATATGATGATGATTAATAGAGAATATCACAAAGAAGTCTTGGTCATCCAACTTTGTAAATACTTTTGTAACTACTAAGAGGAGCTTAAAATGTAGAAATTGCTGTTTCTTCAGCTCCGTCATCACAGCGTAACACTGCTGTTATTGTTGTCTAGCACAGCACAGGTTTTGCAGCAACGCACCAGTGAGCCAGACCCTTTAAATGCAATGCACAGTACCGGGCCTCAGAACAACACTAATGTGATAACAGTATAGACCACCAGTGGCAGCCACTGGAATTGTACCATTGCTTTGCCAAGATTTACCTGGGTTGGGTGAGCCATGGTCTACTCCGCTACATGTTAATGGCAGGGGTGGGAAACCTGAGGTGGGAAAAGGCTAATGTAGACTGAGCATTGAGCTGCTCTCACAAAGGCACTGAAGAGCAGCGGTGTAAACAAGTAGTGGTGAATATAAGACTAGTTATTTACTGAAGCTATGGGGAAATCGATGTACTTCCCAGGTTGCTTCTACAAAAATAGATGGGAATGCACCATGATGGGAAAGATATTCAGTTAGTTGAATTCACTGAGTTCGTTCAGTTCACTGAAACAGAGATCCCATGAGGAAAGACTGCAGATGCAGCGTGTGTTATCCTGCAGGCTCTTTAGCACAGGTTCACAACTGGTGGCTGAATGCTATAACCCTCTCTGTGACCTGATTGATTAAGTGAAGGTCGCCAAAAGACCAAAGCATCCAAAGATCTGTTGCAAGGACAGAACTGAAAAGAAGCCACAGCAGGCCCATGGATGCTGTCTCTATCTGCGTGGGAGCGCAAAGAGGAAATCAGCTGCGTCAGACTGAGATGGGTAGAAACCCTCATTTCACTCTGGCTTTCCATTTCCAGAATATGGGTTGTACTGCTCATAACAGCTCTCCCTTAGCTTTGCCCTGGAGTAAGCCACACAGCTGCATACATTACATCATTATCCACAGACAGGCAAGATTCTCCATGTTCTAATCGTATATTTTTAATAAACCCACCAATCCCTCACCAAGAGAGCAAAGCAAAGATTTGACATGTGAGACTTATTTCCGCAAAACTGACTCACATGGTGTTATGCCTCTTCAGAGAGGGCAAAATGTTCAGACATGAACTAATGAAGCAGTTCCTGCAACTAATGGAACATGCCTACGTGGTCCTGGGCTCATGAGGACACTGGATATGGGTGGAGATCACCAACAAACTGGGGGTGAAGGGACAGGAGAAGACTGGTAAAGGAGAAATGTCTGGATGGCAAGGCGGGCGATGAGAGCCAGTTACAGAAAGACCAGGGAAGGAGCAGGGCTCTTGGAGGCGGGAGAGGCTGTGAAGAGGGAAAGACCATTGAGTTGGGTGGAAAAGGACAAAGAGGAAAGTGCCTTCCCACTCCACCTCATCATGCCTTCTATATTTCTGATATTTATCATTGAAATATCCAGCTGACTTCATTACTGGAAAATATAGCCAGTTAATTCATGGATCTCTGTACCTTGTCCCCAAAGGGTTGTGCCCACGCTTTTAGGAGGCGTCACTTTAGTTCCCCATGCCAAACCCCAGAGCCCCTGCCAGCGGCATCGATGCTTCCAGGTGGATGGGGCCCGTGCATGCTGCTGCGCGGCAGTGCGGCTGAGTGTGCCTGGTGAGGGGAAACTTGCCCTGCACTGGCAATGTTTCAGGGACAATTGCGATGCTTTGTTCGTCCCAGCTGTACCTGTTTGGAGAAAATGTAGCGCTCTCCTTTGTACTTCTACAAAACACATGCGGACAACTGGATGTGCTCACTGCTTTTTCTCTCTAACCCCCCAGTTCAGACCCACCCAACTCCCAGCAGACTGGCTTCCCTGAACATTGAATCAGTGGTGAAAGCTTCGGGCTGAAAAACTTTAGTCTTTTTCTCATTATTAATCAACCTTACACATGGCATAAATTTTCTCAAGGAAGATCCCCACATTTATTTCCTGCACAGCTGGTCAGTTAAACCAGAACAGTTCCCCAAATGTTACAACAGATGCGTCTTTGCAAGCGTACAGAGTAACTTCTTGGATATGACTATTTCATCTTCAAGGAAGAAAATTCTCTTTTAACAGTTTTAGTGTAGATAAAAAAACCTTTAAACTGGATTAAGTTGGTTTTTCTTTTGCAGCCAGCCTCATCTGCTCTGTAAGTGGTTAACTCATTCACTTCTCTGATGCGTTTTTGGGGTGAGGTTTGTTATTTCTTTATGCTGTTAATCAGCTGCTAACACTGGCAAGGAGTTGTGGGTGTCTGGGACTGCATTTCTCATATATTTGCTAGAGATAAACTATGAACAGCTTCTGCTGAACCACAACAATAAAGCCTCTGAGCAATTAAGGAAATCCAATCAGTTCCACAAACACAAGGTGCAAGACCTCCTTACCAGGGCTCTGGTAAGTATTTTCATGCCATTATTCAAGAGAAGACAGTGGTCAAATGGTTAAGCTGTCTGCCTTAAGAAAATATTTATCAGTTGAGCTACAGTTACTGAAGTTATACCTGAGTAAAATCCCTAGTATTCCCCCCTAAAGCAAAGGGGAGTTCATAACATACAACCTAATTTAGCAAATTGTATCTACTGGTTGGACTGACAATTCCTAGCAAATATTAAGAGACATCCAGTTCTATGCTCTATGCTCTGGCAGCATAGATTGGCCAGCTGCACTGGTTACAAGGCTATTTCCACAAGCTGAGAAAGTTGTTTCACTTTTCCCAATATCGTAACCATATTTAAACAAATGCCTTAGTAGCATTCAGATTCTAGCGGCCGATGTCTTCCCCCTCTCTGTTACAAAATGTCTCACGCACTCTTGGGACAGAGTTCAACACCTTCCCACAATCCACACCTGGAAACCACAGGCATGCAGGATACCAAAAGGTAGTAGCCCAAGGTTAATTTGATCTCATCCACTCCTTCAGGTGAAGGAGTCATACTTCACAGCCCACCTTCTTATGGTGTTTAATCATTTAAAAAAAAAAATAAATCTGAGAGGGCTTCCTCTTAAGTGCCTCTAATTCCCTCTGCAAGTTGTCACTGACGTTCAAATTTGAAAGCTTACACAACTGTTTTACTGTAGCTCTTGGAACTAAACCCTTATGCATCACAGCTTTTGTGCAATACATATATGCTAAAGTAAAATTAATATCCTCTGTTTAGTCTGAATTCATTGGCGCAATGCCTAGAGTGACTAAGGAAAGTGACTAGCATTTATAGAACAAAGCTGGAATTAATTCTGCTAAGGAAGTCGACTGTGTTGAGAAAAAGAGTGTGAGAGGTGGGAGACAATGGGACTCTCACTGTCCACAAGTGAAGAGTTGTCACACATAAACTGGGGTCTGGAAGGTGGACAGGAGATAACATGTAATAGCTCAGAGAATAGAGGATCTGATCCAAATTCCTTGACTGCCAGTGGAAGTCTATATGTTTCTGTCAGTGAGGCTTGGATGACATCTGTATACATTAAGCTGTTAACAGTTACGGGGCCAAACTCCATTTTCATTCATCCCGGTGTTGAAACAGAATCGATCCATCAGAATACAGACAGATCTCCTCTTCTGACCGTGGGGCAGACAAAGAGTGGCTCCATTGTAAGCAGTGCAGCTGTACACACCCAAAGAGTGTATTCCACCCCACCCGCTCAGAGTGAAGGAAAGGAAAAAATTGCTTGGTTTATCTAATAATACTCCAATATAAATCTATTAAATGTTTTGGTCAAGATTTTGAAACATGTAATTCCAGGATTTTCATAGGGGAGAATGTAAGGATGTAATGAAGACTATCCCAGAGTAAACTAGGTCCATGCTGGGGCATAGATCTTTGATACAAATGCAGTAGCAAAAAAACCACACATTCCCAGAACTGGAAAAAAGTTGGAAAGAGATGGGCTAAGTAAGTGCTGCTAATACTTAAGTAATTTAGAGTTGAAAGACTTTGGGGTTAAACAATGTTCAGGAAGGGGATAATGGATATTATGACTGAACTTGGGAATAGTTTAGCTTGAAGGAAAATTGTGTAGATTAGAGGACCCTTGTACCTGTCTTGGACCCAAAACTTAATCACTGTTCCTATACTAAATATTTCCATAAGTTAATTATGTCAAAGTGGCGAGTTGTGTTTCTTTGGAGCAAAAGAATGGTATATTGAAACAGTAACAATACAGATCAGCCCACCTACTGAGGAAAAATTGTCTTACAAACTACAGGCTACAAGACAATCTGTCTTGATGTCTCTGCATTTAGACAGATTAATTCAAGAGAATGTGACAATTATTTCTCTGGCTTGTCTCTCTAGTCACGTGCAGATAACCTGCTTCCTTGCATTTTGGCAAAACATTTGCTTTTCACTACCAACTTTGGGCAATTTATTTTTTTTAAGAAAGATGTGTGGGTAGATCTCCCAGCCTGCTGACATTTTACTTCTAATGCCCTACGCTGTAGAACAATATATTCCTCATTTACTTTTAGAGCTTGTTCTAAGATGCAGTCAGTCAGTCTTTTCATGAGTGGTTTGCTGTCACTACATGTTCCTGTTCTGCTGCATTCATCCTGGCACAGCTTTTTTTTCAGTCTTTGCTGTCAGCACAAAAACCTGCTTGCAGCTAAGTTCATGGCCATTACTTTGCACAGTGCTAAGTTTTACCTTGAGTTCCTACACAGCCTGAGATCAGTTTTCACTTGTTATACTGCTTTGGCAGAATAGAGTCTGTTTATTGCCATAACTGTAGTCCACACACAGAACTCGCTCCTAAAAGATTTACTGAGATCTCCAGATATTCTTTCTTCACTGTTTTAATTACAAGCTGAGTTCACATAAGTAAGCAGTGTGTCCAATCCACTTTGTGAAATTGCCCGGTTTCTTTTAGCGCCTTCAGACCGTTGCACTCGTTTGATTTAGATTTTTCTTTGTGAAAGGCTGTAGAACTGTCACTTATTTCAGCCAGGGATTTTTATTTTTTTTGTTATGATGATAGTTACTATACAAATTGTGGGAGACTTTTGCAACTGCAGTCGCACTTCAAATCCATTTTGTTCATGTCTGTGAAAGAACAGAAAAGAGAGGTTATGGAACCTTTGTAGCAGAGGCTAAATTAACTGAAGAAGGATCTATGATCAAGTCATGACAGCTTAAGATGCTGCTGTGCATCATCAGAGCAATGGTAACGGCCCACGTGTGTAGATTTAGTTATGGCAAAAGAAAGGCGAATTAGGAACTAATTGTCATTTGTTCACGGGAACTAATGACATTAGCTCATTGCTGTCAGACCACTATATGGCTTAGTTACAAGTATGTGCACAAAGATTTACTGCCAATCAGCTCACCTGCAGGAACCTATTAAACTATGATAACAAGATGTCTCAGAGTTAAACTAGGGATTTCATCTGCTTACTCTGATGAGACATGCCAATCTTGAGACGAGTGTCTCAATAGTGTATACTATCATTTATAAACATTCAAATGTATTGCAAAGATCATCACAATATCAATGAAACTCAGAAGGAGAGCTATTTATTAGGTATAAAGTAAAATAAAATTTTGAGTCCACACAGTTTGCAATTTGAACCTACAATATACATCTGGGTAACACTTGTACATTAAAATATTAAAAAGAAACGCTGCGATATGAACACACATGCAAAACACAAAGTGCATATTCTACTGGCGTTGTCCTTTCAGTGGTGCCTGAAGCATTTAGAAATTGTTCCCAGACTGACCCCACTTTGTAAGGAGGGCCAAAACCACAAAAGGGGGTTGCTTGGCCTAACTCAGGAAAAGATGAGCAGGGCTATGCATTTGCCAATCAAAGATGACAACCACAGGTGGATACTAGGGATAACTGTGACCTAAATGATGGTCACTAACAGCCAAGTCGCCCGGCCTCCTTGTATGGGACTGAGAAGTAAAACTCTGGGGCAAAACTAGGAAAAGGGAGGCAGAATAGGACCACATTGCCCGTACAAGCAGGCTGAACTTGATATGGGAGACAAGAGTAAGGCAATAGCAGTCTTGGATTTTGTTATGGCCTGAAAAAAGAAAAGCAGGGCTTCTGCAGGAAGTGGCAAGGTTTGGGGAGCAAGGAGATAACCTTTCTGTCAGGGCTTTGTTTAGACTTGGAGGTGGTCCTAATGCTGCTTTTGAAGCCATTTTGGTCTGCAAAGCAGTTTGTTTTTCCCAGGCCGCCTTCTTTCCCTGGACTGCCTTCTAGAAGACAATGCAAAGCAAAAACAAACAGCAATTAAGTTCAGGCAACACTAAATGTCTGACCTGAATCCACAAACACAAGGGATCTTTCAAGTTGAAGCTGGAAACTGCATCCTTAAGTTGATTGTCTCAGTATTGCTGCAAATGCCGAGCTGAGACCACAGGTAACTGTGTAAAGAAAACAAGGTACCCTAAGGATGGAGTTAGGACTTTAACTCTGCACATTCTGGCTTCTGTTGGCTTAAAAGAATACGGTATTTCCTATGCTTATTGCACGGTCCTGAAACACGATCTTTTCCTAGTTCAACAAGCAAACTGTAATACCCAGTTTTCAGAACTGAAAAACCTCCATCTTTCAGGTGTTAACAGTTCAAACAAAAGGTCAGGTTTTAAAAGGTGAGCTTATATTAATCTGTTTGCTGTAATTTGCATAGATACAATACAGGGGAGACTTTTCTTTACGTTACAGGAAACAAGGAGTTTACATCAAAGAGCACTGAAAGGTGTTCTGTGAGTTCACAGAGCAAGTAACCCCTTTGGTCTAGATATCTGGATGGAAATCTCATGAAAACAGGCTCTTCCATAACATTTCCAGTCATTTCTAATCCTAGCTGGCTCAGAAACATCAGAGTGATAACATTTCTCAAGTTATTTCAGTAGCGCTGGTTTTGGTCAAACCCAGGAAGCATGTAAACTTTACAAACAAACAGAAGTCTAACAGACAGAGGAAGCCTCAGAAGAAAGGCTTACTTCAGATTTACTTCATCTATGGGTAATTTTTTTAATAATATTAATAAAGATGCTTTGTACTTTCGTCCCAGAATCACGTACCCCAAGCCCTAGTCTGTGCTTCAGTTTTTAAACTATGTGATTCTGTAAACCCAGAGTTCCTCACTGCCACGGTTCAATCTACTTTTTAAGCTGCTATACCTATGTGAGGCACTTTGTTCTACTGTAGATTACCTTCTTTCACTGAACCAAAATCAGACTCTATTTGGGGTATGCTGCTGGGGCTGTGAAGGAAATATTTCCACATATATGTTACTCCCCACCAGAAGGAAAACAGTGAGAAAAACGTGTGCTCTTCTAGTACCATGCTGCTGCCTTTTTATTCTTTTACCGTGGTCCTTTCTCAAACGGCCAGGGTGCCGGAGGTGATGATTTGTGTGCCCTTCTCTCCTCTTTGCGCATGCACTATCAGTAACAGACCTCAAAGAGTGTATCTGTGCTTACTGTTGTTGATTTTATCCTTGGTTCATGCCTAAATTGGGAGGTTTGAATGCAATTCGCTCTTCGTAATTTCATAACTTACTTTTACTCATTGCAGGCTTTTCTTCAGAAAAGCTTTGAAATCAATCCAATTGCTTCACAGTGGAGTCTGTGAAGCCCTAAGCCCTGACACACTGGCATTGCATTAAATGATCAATGAACTCTCTTTTTCTTGTTCTATCAGAGAGCAGACGTCAGTACGGCAGATGCTGTGACATCCAGTAGCAGCCACATTGAAACATCAATGACACCTTTTCTGTGCTTTTGCCTACCAGCTTGCGACTTAATTTACAAATGACATGGCTACAATGGAAACGAGCGTGCCCAACCCACATCAGTCCAGTCAAGACAGAAGATAATTGCTTACACCACATAATCTTGACAGCTTGTGCTCCACAGCAGTTTTCCACATACTTTAGAAGAGAGCAAATCGAGCCTGTAGCTCAGCGTTGAGTTTGCTAATAGTTTTACCAGTCTAAGGAAAACTGATATGTTTGCCATTACTCAGTAGTATTGTTCCTTGGCTGCTAGAATAGTCCAGTTTTGAGTATAAGTGACAAAACATTGCCAGGAGGAAGAATGCCACACAGGTTACCAAGGCACAAATATTACAAAACCACAGAGGTTTGTTAGAAGTCCCTTCATGAAAATATAGGGATAAGACAGTCATACAAAGGAGAACCACTGCTGGTCTGTGAGCAGAGCAGGAGACTGGGCATATGGCTGTGCAAACTCTTCCCGTGCAAAAAACCTTAGATTCCTGTTGGCTTCAGCAGAAATGGATGGACCTGACCTCTCAGCAGGGTACTGCCTTCTAGCCTGTCCCGTCACTTCTCCATGTTTCATCCTTCAAGTCTGTCAGATGTGCGTCTCTAAGAGAGAAGGCTGTTGTGAAACGGAAGTACTTAGTATTTGCCAATCAGTTTGTGATCTTTGTATGAAAAGCGCAAAACATATTGCTAATGACATGAATCTCTAGTTCTTTAGAAATTCTCCAGCACATCTTATGAACTGCTAGTGACAGAACCTCTCCTTTCTTCAAGTCATGCCATATCCTATTCTTCAAAAGGTCCCACAACTCGATCTGAGTAGCAGACTGAGTAAAACTGGCAAAAAGCCTTAACAAAATATCTAATGGGGAGGGGAGACTTTTAACTGGGGTAGCTCTAAATGCAGCTTAATAAAGTAGACATATGCCTGGATATGTATATTCAATTCTATTTACAAGTAATATACTTGGTACCAGTATATTTCCTATTCTGTGAGTGAAAGTGTTTTGTTGAGTTTGGGTTTATTGCCCATTTAAGACTGCATCTGATCCTCTGACTCCTGCATGGCCACGGGTTCCTCAGAACAAAGAAACAGAAGCCAAAATTTGGGAGCTACCACCTATTGGCAAACCACGTGCAAATAAAGGAATCTGAATCTAATAAGGGTAAGTAAATTGAAAGCAAATTTTCCACTGGTAGTTTGTCTTTAAAGTATAAACCACGAGGCTAATTATGCTTTTTATTTTCTTTTTTGACCTACATAAATTTTAACTTGTAACTACATTTCTATAGCCCATGCTTGAGTTCCAGTCACATCTTTCCAACCTAGAAAATCAAACAAGAGAAGGAAACATCATCTAATTTCCCCCTGAGGTACCTGTTCACTCCAGAGTAGCCAAGACACCTCTGAAAGATCAGTGCTTTGGTGCAAGCCATGGCCATCCTCTTCTTGTTGCATCCCATTCATAGGTTTTCATCCAGATTCAGACAAATCTCCGTAGCAGGATGGTTATTCTAGAGCAGAGTCATCCCTGAGCTCTACCTATCTCCTGAAGGAGCTGGCTGGCCTCTGTGACTGCCTTGGTCAGGTAGGTGCTCCTGCTCACAGCACTCACAGCCAGACACAGCCCTATTTGCAAATGGTCCTTCCCTTACTGCCACTCTTGGTGGGTGCTTTCTACTGGTAATTTTTGTGGCTGGCTCTTCCTGCTGACCAGGGCTGCTGTTAGCTGCCCTGCTCATTGCTCTTAGCTAGTTGTTCCAACAAGGTTTATTCCTAAGTAATCTTTCCCAACGATCTAAACCACCTATTTGACGCTTTGCCTGGTTATTTGCTGGCTGCTGCTCTAGTCTGCAGGGGAGGCTCTCACAACAACTCCCACAGTGATCCGATTCTTCTATTAGGGTTGGTGACATGTCAAATCCACAGACTCCTCACTCCAAAACCAGAGGACACACTTTGTGCAACCACTGCTGTCCTCTGAAACTTACAAACTGCCCATCACCTTTTTCCCCCAGTGCGAAGAATGATACCGTGCTTTCTCCCTCTTTAAAATCAGGCTGGTCATTAAAGAAATGGTCCCAAATACTGCAAAAAATGCTCAAATAATATTCTCACTTCATCCTATTCCATGAGCCTCTTCCAGACTGTTTCCTTTAACTTCTGAACAGATACCAACCAAGGGTACCTCCCTCCCTCTCACAGTACTCAGGGTGTCTCCTCAGCCTTATCAGCAGACTTATACAGTAAATGTCATTGCTAGCATTGCTTTTGGTGACTTGGCTTTGATTATTATTATATTATTATACTGTCCTCCCAACGATTTAATATTTTTTAGGGCTGAAACATCCTTAAATAAAGAATATTATATGTGTGCAAAACATTACCAGAATTATGCATCTCTCATTCAGGTTACAGCTAAAGAGATTCTTCTAAGTGGGAGCTACACTACTTCTGCAGATTCAAAAACAGAGGCTTTGAACCTGTAAATAAACCATTCATGGATGGAAGACACAAAGCTATTTTACTTTCCATAGCACAACCCATTAGAGATTGGACNCTCATTCAGGTTACAGCTAAAGAGATTCTTCTAAGTGGGAGCTAAACTACTTCTGCAGATTCAAAAACAGAGGCTTCGAACCTGTAAATAAACCATTCATGGATGGAAGACACAAAGCTTTTTTACTTTCCATAGCACAACCCATTAGAGATTGGACTCTCCAGTTGCTTGAATTGAGCACCAGAACTTGTAAAGGCAGTGTCGTCTTTTATTTCTGAGAGAAAGAGAAAAATAAACAAAACTCTATGTGGACCTTCACAATGAACCTTAAAAAGTTGAACTTTATGTCCAGGCCACAAGAGAANAGTGTCGTCTTTTATTTCTGAGAGAAAGAGAAAAATAAACAAAATTCTATGTGGACCTTCAGAATGAACCTTAAAAAAGTTAAACTTTATGTCCAGGCCACAAGAGACNCAGAACTTGTAAAGGCAGTGTCGTCTTTTATTTCTGAGAGAAAGAGAAAAATAAACAAAACTCTATGTGGACCTTCACAATGAACCTTAAAAAGTTGAACTTTATGTCCAGGCCACAAGAGAAAATAGAATGAATTACAGCAAAACTCTGTCTGACAAGAGGCTAACAGTGTGCAGAAAAGATGTACCCCACTAAATGCTAACTAATCTGTCAGATGTATCAAGAAAAATCAAAGCTTATTACAAAACGTTGAAATAAAGAGTTGATAAAAATTTGAACAGTGTTAGACACGCAAGAGCCCACTGGGGAATTTCAATAAGAAACACAGCCATTTGGTAACAATTCCCCATCGACAAATACTTTTTGAAATCTGCCAGCTGGCCAGATCCTAATCCATTTAAAGTGAGCTATATTGACATTTTAACTGCTACGGTGCTAAACCACATGACTTTTCAGGAATATACCTGTGCTAAATCTGAACTATTAAGTTTATTAGCCAAGATGTGATCTTATAAAAAAATGAAATATCAGAAAATCTGTTTTCTACAAAATCATGTTGATTGCCATTAACGTGTTCTATAATTCTTTATTGATTTATTGTGTTCCATAATTCTTTATTGGTTGATCCTGTCTGTGCTTTATCTTTATTTTGCCTGGCAGTGAAAGCTACTTTGGTTAAACTTAAAATTGAAACACCGGAAAAATATAAAAACTCTTTTAAAAATGACAGAGATGAAAAAAAGTATTGCCAGAATCTGTAAATCAGTCTTTACAGAGGGTGCTCAACACTAACACCACTCGTTGTCCGGGATGGTTTATGGGTGAGGAAATTAGTAATACTGCAGTCAGGGGGCAAAGTTTTTCACACAAAGGGCAGAAGGCTCATATGTCATCAGAGAAGTACGTTGTATTACTGTTTCTCCGGAGATAGTTTTTATGATTCATTTTCTTTCCCTCGATCATTATTTGTTCTATTTTGGGTAAAAACTGAACCATTGTTTCTAAGATGATTTAGGCTTTTTACACCTATGTTTAGATGCTTTTTAAGCCGTCCACAAAAAGTGATTTTTTTCCGTATGTTAAGAAAAAAATAGCTTTAGCACTGATTGGGTGCTAATTGCAAGACTCCAGTAGACATGAAAAGAGTTTATCGTTATTTATGGGTAGATTCTTCACATATTGAGCTCCTGGGCAGTGGTAGTGTTCCCCTGGGGAAAGTTTGTAAACAGTTTGATGTAATATAAAACCAGAAAGGTGAAAATATTGATGTAGACGTTTCCCTATGCAGCATTCAATATTTAAATGTATTTAATTTAAATGTATTTGATTTAAATGTATTTAATTTAAATGTATTTAATTTAAATATTTAGTTTGAACATTAAATATTTAAGTTAATTTAAATAGTTAAACAATGACTCTAGATTTCAAGTATTATGGCCTTGATTTACTGCATTCTATGGCAAAAATCAGCATTAAAATAATTTACAGCTTTTAACAAAGATACAGAAAAAAAGAATGGTAAGGACAATGTTAGAAACTTTGTTATATACAGTCCTAAGAGCTTTTTGACTGAAAATCTGTGCAATTCCAGACCACAATTCCAGCCAATATCATTATTTTCCTTTTCTCCCCAAGAGATACTAACATCCTTAACACCGTATAAGAAACTGCATAATGAGGTAGGAGTCAATTGTGTTCTTATACAGATTTTCAACACAAATATTTCATGTTCTTATACAATTTTTTTTTGTCCCCAGGGCTCTTCAGATACAGAATGCCTTCTGTCCAGTTCCATTGCTGTTTTGGGGATCCCCCAGAAGGGGGAATCTGCCAGGCCTGAAGCACATTTGAAGGGCAATAAGAGATACCGATATATTCAAAAAGACTCCAGCTGTTCCAGGTGGAGCAACAGGTGCAGAAAGCTGAAGCGCCTTTTCCAAGGACAAAACAGAATTCAGCTGTCTCCTGTTGTATGGTCATGATCCACTGAAGATGCTTTACCCATCATGCAAAAATGAGGTGTTCTTGACACATAGATGTGGATCACTGATAAAATTCATAAAAATTTATGTGTATGGATAATCTAACATAAATCAAATAGATTACTTGTGACATGCCATCAACATAAATAAGGGCCGTTCCTTTCCTTAAAGACAACTGTTTTCTCCTCCCCGGATATGATACTGATGCTGCTATTTTGCGCAATTAACATGGAAGATTTTAAACAACAAAGATTTATAAAAATGAGGCAGTGAATGAGAAACTGAAAAATCTTTACAGTACATGTGATTTGATGTCTGAGGAGTGAATATATGTTTATAGTGCTTGAGGAGTATCAAGGGAAAATAGCCTGGCTTGTTAACACCTGATCAGAGGGATTCACGTTGGACTGATAAAATTAAAAGGGGGATCTTGTTAAAGCACTGGCAGTTGATGGAGTGTTTTGTTACTGATAGTCTCATTCTCAGCAAGACTAACAGTGTTTGTACAATCTAATTATAGGGGAAATTGGATACAAAATGTTATCATGTCTTTAAATGGGGGACTCAGGATGAGTTAATGGAAGTTTTAACAGGCTGGGCAGGAAAATGTTGATTAGTAGCATTCACATGACTGGGAAAGTTTGCACTCTTACATTTAGGAAAAGAGAAACTTTAAAAATAATTTAAGAAAAAGTGTGTTTCTCCCTGGAGCTGCTATTTCTCCCTTTTTTTTAAAAAATACCTAAAGGAGCATTGAGCGAGCACAGGCAGAGGAAGTGGCGTGAGCAGACCCAGGGAGCAGCTTAAAGCATTGCCAGCTTTGGCCTCCCAGAAAGGAGGCCTCGGAGGAGCCACCATGCTGCTAACCTCATGCCCTGGAGCCTCGCTGGGCCCCCGGGGCGCCATCCTGGACATCAGAGCCAGAAAGCTCAGCGGTGACAATGGTCATCCCTATAGTGAGTGCTGAGCTAAAGCACGGAACCTGCAGAAACACATACATTTGGTGATACCTCAGCCATCCAGGCAGTTCAAGGAGACATGCTTTAGGTGATATTTCACTCAAAACAGGGGAAAACA
>RSEF01000002.1:148424901-148442185 GCA_003993805.1 Himantopus leucocephalus | reverse complement strand
AGGAGTGGCTGAGGTAACTGGGGTTGTTTAGCCTGGAGAAAAGTAGCTCTCTACAGCTCTGAAAAGTAGCTCTGTCTATGGCTACCTGAAAGAAGGTTGTAGAGAGGTGGGGGTCGGTCTTTTCTCCCAGGTAACAAGCGGTAGGACAAGAGGTAATGGTCAAGTTACGTCAGGGGAGGTTTAGATTGGATATTAGGAAAAATTTCTTCACCGAAAGGGTTGTCAAGCATTGGAACAGGCTGCCCAGGGAAGTGGTTGAGTCACCATCCCTGGAGGCATTTAAAAGATGGATAGTTGTGGTGCTTAGGGACATGGTTTAGTGGTGGACTTGGCAGTGTTAGGTTAATGGTTGGACTCGACGATCTTAAAGGTCCCTTCCAACCTAGACAATTCTATGATTCTAGGATTCTACTGTGAAAGCCAGGGTCTGGGGTCTGAAAGATAGGCTTCTTCTCACTTAGGTTAGCTGCCTGAGAATTAGGCACTTTCTTTAAATGATCACCCAAGGTTCCTTCTGAAACACTCATCCAAACAGCCTTAGGAGGGATCAACAGTCAAGAGTAATGTGTATATTTCTCTGTTGAAAAGTGAGACAGAGTTTAAGTGACCATCTTAGACTCAACTTCTATTATTTACTTATACAAAGTTAGGAGAGATGAACTCAGGCATGAGAAATATATGCCAGAACTACTTAGTAGCTTTTGAAATTATAATTATACAAGTAGCACAAAAAAGCTTCACCTGGATATAGATTAAAATAGCTATCATTTTTCTGCAAATATATTTCTACAAATGTTAGAACCAAAAACCTAAGACAAGATGTTAAAAGTAGGTGTGCCAGGTGTATATTCAGATATCTAAAGAAGTGGTAAGAATGTTTTTTAAGTGCTATACTGAGCAGACCCCTATGGGCTGGAGGGGAGCTACTAGTGTTTGGTGCATTTGAAATGAAGCTATGTGTTGAAAGCTTTAAACTGCTGGAGAAATATATTTTATGCCATTACTACTGTTACTGTTGATTTTGGCCTAAGTGTATTTTATGCTTACATAGGTCCACAAGAGAAGATCAAATTTTGTTGCCTTGTTTTATATCAAAATCATAGGACAAGATTCAGATGTCCTGAAATCTTGGCTCAGGTGGAGCAGAGTCAAACACACCTTAGGCCAGGCCCTCATGCTTACATTTTGACAGGAAATTCTTCGGCACCATTACACTGCCAAGGAGCTCAAATTCACCATACAGCTCACTTCATGGGCTCAGAAACAACCCAGCCTGCAATGACCATGTCTTAATTTTGCCTTTATTCATCTGCATACACTCAACTTTGCAAGAATCTGCAGGAGCACCTTGTACAAATAAGTGAGCTCTGACCAAGCCTAATGAATGCTAACAGCAAGGGAGCATGTTGGCTGGAGGGCGGTTGGTGGAAGTGGGAATTGGCCCTATCTCACCTGCTCTCTTGAGTAATACTCGAGTAATACTTGAAAATCTCAGAAACCATAATGGATTATTTTTGTCTGCTTCCAACCAATGATGTAAAACAGCGCTCACAATGAAGAACACAAAACTGGTTAAATGCTTGTATGTCCACGGGCATATAGCTGAGTGTGAGAGGTAGCTTTTACGGTCTGTGTGGAAATGGTCTGACGTTTAGAGGTGTTTTTCTGGGCTTCCTCATAGGAAACAGGTCAAGAAAAGGATGAAGCACATTCAGTGCTCTCTAACTGCCAAGTGACTAAAAATGGTAGATCTATCCCAGGAAGCATCACTTGTATCAAAACTGCTTCTTAAAGTATGAATCTGGAAATACCTTGAAAGATGGAGGCTCCTAGAGACCCTTTTGGTCTTATCATGTATGTAGAGATATAGAGAATTGTCTATAGATACAGAGAGAAATACTTTTCTTTCTTGATAATACCAAAAGTTTGGATCTCTTAAATGATAGCCAGTGACAGAAACCAGCCGAAGTGGGATGATCAAACTTTGCACTGCAAGAGAAACTCTGAAACAACAAGCACCACTTTCATAGGACAAAAAAATAAAAACAAAATATAAAAAGGTAGATGGGGAGAGACATTTGCCACCTCCTAAGAAGATTTTTAAATCAAAGGGGAACACTGTGATTAGATTAAGGTCCCAGAATGACAACTCCTCAGCTTTCTCTTTGAACTCAGAGCGACTCCCAGGATGAAGTTGTGTTCAAAGACAATTCCTTTGCATGAATAATATGGGGGAGGGTTTAATTACCACCTCCTCCTCTCATTCTTCATCGTCTCTAGCCAGAAAGCTCAGGTTTCAACAGTCTTTTTTTCTCACTGACGCTGGGGCAGACTGGGGGAAGGGAGAGAAGAGAGGAAATACTACAGGGCTGGCAAAAAAGGGCAGCAGCCAGTGAGCTGTAGTAAAAAAGGACAGAAAACAAAAGAAAAGGGCACTGCCTCCTTCGTATAGAAACCAGTTAATAATAATAAAAAAAGAGGTATCCCACTGATATTATAAATCTCTGGAAAGGGTAGTGTCAAAAAGCATAACTCTTGTGCAAAACAATCCTATGGCTTAAAACTAATGTCACTCAGAGGTGTTATGTTATAGCTATATGGGAACCATGGTATATACTGAGTAGAGCTGCTTCGAACCTGGTTTCACTCTGGCTAAGTCAGCTTGAGTAGAGCTACAACAGATTCAGACCAAGAATGACTAAATCCTAATGTTTGCCTGTGTGAATAAAGACCAAATTCACATTGCCTTTATATTTATGTTGCCACTTATCCTCTTCTTAATCGATATGATATTATTCATTGCTAATGTTATTGGGCAGTAACACCAAACAAAGAGAGATGTGTGAGTGTGTTTCTACCAGATTTTGGATCTTTTCAAATGCAATTGGCTTGAGCTCATGTAAAATTCACAGTTTAGACCAGAGGTAAGAAATGCTCTTAGTGAGTAAAATTAATAGCTTACAATCAGCCGTGCTATTGCTTCTCTCTGCAGACCTCTTAAAATATCTTCATTAAGAGTGCCCTCTCTGGACAAAAATGTAAGCTCTCCACACGTATTGCAGAGACAGAGACCTGACTGTATTTCCTTACTCCAAAGCTCTCTCTGTAACACTTGGTGGCAATTCTCCTCTTGCCACTCTCTTCCCATCTCCTTAGCCAGCTGAGGATCTCTGAAATGCGGTGTCCCCCGCCATAGGAACTGCACACCCTGCCTGACGTGAACTTTCCCTTGCCAGGGCTCTGCCGTGAGTCAGTTGGAACCAATTACTGTGTTGTGCAAATCTCACGTTAGGCAATAGCAGCTGCGTGATGAAGTAGATTCCTCCCAGGTTGCTCCGTTTCCAGTGGTTTCTGACTAACCTCCCTGGTCCGTGCCGGGCATCAACAGGACACCCCACCAGGAGAGAATGGCTTCATTTACTCTCCTCCAGCATCTGTCTTGGGTGGAGGTGGAAGGGAGCAGAGCAGCCAGTTAGAGTGCACTTGGTTAGGTCCACCCAACCCGAGGGCACCCGAGGGCACCCAAGGACACCTGAGACCAGGAGAAAAGGATCGTCAAATGCCCGATGCCTGAATTACCAAGAAGAAGCATCCTAGAGTGTCAAGGACACTCTCAGGACCTTTTCTGAGCTCAGGTTTCCACATCCCATCTGCTCCTATGCTAAACAGCAATGGGCCCTCCTAGAAAAGCTCTCTGGCAGCTCTGTCTTCTAAGCAGAAGTCATATGAAGACTCAGCACAAGGACACTGAAGCTTTTGGCCAGGCACTAAGTGCTGGAGCCCATCCCACACTGTGGGCGAGCACTCCCCAAAGCCTCCGGGACTTACTTTAGTGGCCAGCCCAGCCCAACCCATGACACCGGAGAACCACATAGGCCAAGTCAGAAGCAGCCCCACAGGTGCTCATACAGGCAAGAAACATGGGCAGAAAGAGAAATTATGTTTGAGCCTGATCTCAGGGCTATTTCTACCCTGTAGAGGTGACCCATGAGCCCCTTTTGTGGCATGTACAATAAGGCAAGCCTAACCCTGCACCACACAAGGTGCTGCTTGGGTGATTATCTCCCTAGCAGGAGGTGAGGGCGAAGTGGGAAATATTCAGTGGTGCTGCTGGTTGCTGTAGGAACAGAGGAAAACAGAAAGTAAAAAAAAAAACCAAACCAACAAACCATTTATATTTTACTTCAGTGAAAGATTCCCCTTTGTTTCCGAGAAAGAACCAGAGATGAGCCAGTATAACACGTCACCACGAACAAGCTCTACCCAGCTCCACACCTTGGGGGATTTGGTTGCTGATTTGCATTTACTGAAACACTGCCCAGCTACTCAGGGGCTTGATTAGCCACCCAGAAGATGACGAAACAAATGACACCGGAGGAGATGGAGGTTCCCAGTAGCAGACACAAGATAAGGATTCAGGGCACTTTGCAGCCCTCCCCTCCCCGCTGCAGCCAGCTCAAGCAGCCCACACAACTGCTGAACTGCTTTGGGGAAGACTGGCTCCTGGGAGAGAGAAGAAGATAAAAGAAGACACATGGACAGATCATCCAAGATTAATGAAGGGAAAAAAAAAGAAAGGACTTGTAAGAGGAACTTTTCGCTATGCCAGAATCATTATTAATCCCCTGCAACTCCCTATGACTAAGAGATGTTAAACTTCATTGGCATTTAAAAATGCAGATATTCCATTGCGCAGGCAAAAAGTGGCTAAGATATTGGGATATGCAAAGGGGATTAACTGTAATGGGCAGTTTTCATTAATGCGTTAGAGTATTTTTTCANGGCAAGTTGTTTTCACCTCCTCTATTTTACACTTTTTTTTTTTTTAATTTGTCAGTGTTTTTTTATCTCCCATGCCAATTTTTATGAAATTAATCAGGCAAAGTTTCAAAAACATGAGGGTATTCCAAGCACTGGGTAAATAAGTGTCCAAAAAAAAGACCAAAATAAATTCCCTCACTGAGATAAACATGAACACAACCCTTAGCGGACATCACAGAAGCAAAGCTTGACAGGAAACAAGCCTTGATGGTCGCAGCATCACTTGGTTTGATACAAAATGACATGTATGGAATTTTGATTTTAACCTTTTTGCGACCTTTTCTCTTCAGGGTCCCCTTCGCAGGTAAACCTAATGCAGCATCTTTGCCTTTTGTTGTTCTGCCATCTTTGTCTTTCATTGCTTTGCACAGCACTCCATTATTTGAGCAGCATGAGACTTTGACTTATCTGTGCAAAGCAAGACTGGCATTCAAGTTTCCAGTTTGTTCAGCTGTAAATGGAGACCCTAAGGACAAGGATCAAATCTTTTACCTAACAGAGATGATATGACAGTTGGCACTACCAGGCTGCTTCTACTGCTGGTATTCCCAGCAGCTCTCAGCTGAAAGACCACCCTGCTTTTGAGTGCAGAGCTGGCACTGTGGCTGTACAGGGCTGCCAAAGCACCAGTGCGTGGCAAACCCTTTGAAACGCCAAGTTGGTGATGGGCAAAAAGCTAAAGCCCCTAAAAAGGGGCTGAAAAGCCCCTCTGAGGCCGCAGACACCCATGCATGAGTTACCATCACTCCAAGCCTCCTCAGCTCTTGTGTGCACCTGCAGACTCCCTTTGAACGTGCGGGTGGGGAGATTCTGATTTCTCTGCTACCTCCTCTAGGGAACATGTGACACTGCCTCCGGTATCTTAGAGCTTACACTAAGCTTACAATGTCTGTCTGAAATGGGGTAAAGAGGCACAAATCCGCCTCTTGGAAAGCAAATGCTGCCAGTTCATTGAAACACATGGCCCTCTACTTCCTCCATAAGAATGTCTAGAGCAGCTAAGCAAACTCAAAGGCAGGATACAAGATAAAGGCAGCTTTGAGAAGAAGGGTTTGAGGTTTTGTTTTTCCATTGCTCCCTTCTAGAAATAACAATCAAACCTCAGGAAGGGGTGAGGTGGCACCCCGTCGTTACGGACTGTGAGTGTTGGTGCACAGATGCTATGGAGATATCCCTAGCTGGGGCCTGGACCTGAGCTCCAGCATGAAAGTCCCTCCGGAATGGCTCTGTACTTCCTGAGGAAGCAGTAAAAATGTTATAGGTTTCTGCAACAACGGGCGTTCACCTGCTTTCACAAATCACCTCTTTACATTCACATTCATGCCCACTTTTCTTGAATGCATGGCAGAATTAACATCCCTCTTTTTTCCATTGTTATGAGGAATTGTAACTAAAGGATTGAGACAAATTCCTTCTGTCCTGGGTCCCAGGAGAGAGAAAGCCTCGGTACATCCGTAAAGTGGGGACACCAGAGGGTGAATCTAGAGAAAAGCCACCAGCTATTGTTTCAGAGCACCGGGAGGAGGCAGGCTGCACGTTCAAAAGGACCCTGGCAGATGTGTCTGGAAGGGAAGTAGAGGAAGAAATGTCTGTTAGCTGCTACTTCCCTTGGACCAGGATGCAAAGGGCATCAGCAAAATTTTCTCTTGTTCTATTGAGAACAGAGATTTATGAGAACCTGTCCCCTAATTTAGTTCTGCTTTTCCTGTGATTTCTCTGCCTCAACTCGGGATGAGTATCCTTCCAGCGAGGAGTACAACTTACACAGATGAAGAAAACCCAAAGATCTTCAAAGGGCTGCAGCACATTGCCATAATGCCGTCATAGCATGGCTTAGCCCCATCTATATAGGCAAGATCAAACAGTATCCTGCAGAGTCAGGATGCTATTGCATTACAACATGATTCTTCCCTGTGACAGATTTGGCCAAAAGCCAGGCAACAAAATGGGTCTGCTCAGAGTGAATGGACCTGGAGTCAGAGACAGCAGTTAGAGATTTATGCTGCTGCAGTTGCTTCAGTCTCCAATGTACTAACATCAGAAATCAAATCAAGACGCTGTCCCCTGGTATTTCAGGCTTATCCAGCCATCTGCAAACAAATGGTATGAACTTTGTGCCTTGTATGTCATCACTGTGGCTAAACATCTTGCATTTTTCTTTCAAAAATGTGTTCATCGAGGAAATTAATCATTGTTAATAATTGATATCAGTTAATATTAATGTGCAGAAAATGGGGAAGGGGGAAATCCTTCGCGCATATCCCTATGTGAGCATATCAAGAAATCACGCTATGCTCTCATTTTCTAATGTAACTGACCATTCAATGATAGCTTGATAGAAAATGTCATAGATCTCTTGGTGGCACTTTGCTGCCGAGATATTTTAATGAAAGGGAATCAGCAGGAGACAGCAACCTGAAGTGCCAAACAATGCCACAAAATCCAGAGATTTTGTCAAGAGGTTTTCTGTCCTTCTTCATACATCTGTACCCTTGATTTTGGCCATGAAGTTATGAACGTAGTTATTATTCCTTGCAATATGCCGGATGAATCCAGCAGTACTGTGGATTGAAGAGCGGAGAGTGAGAGAAATGAGCCTGTTAGGGCTTAATGAATCTAGCAGGAGTAGCAGAGGGACTGAGGCCCTTAATGCATCTGTGTTAAAAGGCCTTGTGTCTGCTGTAATCTGAAATTTGCCAAATGTTTGCTGCATGCATGTAGGGTTGAATATGATTGAGTTTATGCTGCGTACCCAGCCACCACATCTGAGATAGGTCACAGCATATGCTAAACTCAAACCCACTGCAAAAAAAAAAAGTGCTACGGGATTTACATGAAAATATAGATTAGCATGGCCTGAATGGGTGCATTTGATTGGATCAAGTGATGGGCTGCAAAATCTTAAGCTGCTGTAACTCAAGTCCCAGCAATCATATGGCTAGTGTATTACAAAGTCTGAGTCTATCCCGGTAAATGAAATAAATTAGTCTGCCCACTGGTCCTAAAGGGTCATGTTATGGTTTGTGTTCTTGTGACCGGGCTGGAGCCTGCAGCTGGTCCTGCCTGGTTTGGTACAGCAGACATCATAGCCTGACATGCTGTCAGATGACCATATTCAAAAGGAAAAAAAAAAAATCTTTATTGACCTCAGAAAGCTGAGACCTCTGCAGGTGACATTAAATGTCATGGGAGGACAGAGCTCTCTCCGGTGAGTACTTGCAGACCAGGGACTTGTTCAGTGTCATGTCCAGCAGGACCCTGAGTTCCAGCTGGATGGCAGATGGAGGGTGGCACTTTTTACCACTGGTCACAGAACACGAGTATTTACAGAATCACTGTTTAAATAACACTATCAGAGCATTATGCTAAAGTGCGTGTTTGCCTGCACAGACCATTGTGTGAGATGCAGAGGGTTCTCCAAAATGTTAATAATATCTGTACTGTGAGATAAGTTTAACCTCTAGAAAGAGGCACATGGCAGGAGCACTGAAGATATTTGAGCAGCCAGGTCACTGTTGTGCCCTCCAGCCACAGTGGGGAAAAGCCACTCACTAAAACCTGGGAAGATGCGATGGGGGGATGTCTCTTTAGCCATGATGCTCCTTTAAAAGTCAGTCCACAACATAACACAACAGCTCTGAATTACCCTCTGTAGGAAGCCACCATCTTCCATTGACAGCAAAGATCTTGGAAAAACCATCCAGCCTTCACACACACTCCCCTCCTGTGCTAACACGCTGTTCCCAGCTCAGGGGGTCAGAGGCACAGTGGCTGCCTGTAGCCCGCAGTGGGGACAGCGGGGTGGCGGAGCTCACGGCTCTCCCTGACAGATGAGCGTGGAAGTTCATGCTTCTTCTCACGGCATTTTTTCCACGCCTGTGTCTACCCGGAGAATTTCCTCTTCCTGTGACCGGCGATGGAAAGACTCTCCCTCGCCGTAGGCCAGCCAGTCAATATCACTTCAGACCGCAGCAAGCAGCAAGCAGGAAAAGCTGAACTCTGCGTTGGGGCAGAGTAACGCTGCCAATTCTCTGTCAATTCACTGGTAGCTCTGGTACGTCACCTGCTCCTGTGGCTGCGGTCGGGGAAAAGACCCCCTCATCGTCAAGGCTTCAGTCTGACAACAGGCATGAAAGAGCAGTGTCTTTGAAATCTGCCCTCATAACCAGAACCGAAACCAACATTTTCAGTAAAAGATTAGGAACGCAAATTAAATCAGCAGGCTCTGCAGCCTGTCGTCACTTGCAGGATTGCTTTTTTACCAGCACNCTGCAGCCTGTCGTCACTTGCAGGTTTGCTTTGTTACCAGCATGTACATTCAAACACATTTTTGAAAAAGGACTGTGGCACAGTTGCCCCGTGCAAGTCATGGAGGAAAGCAATAAAATTGTTTGGGTTGTGTTTGCCTGTGATGAGGTCTTGCCTTCTTTGTGTGCAAGCTGCCAAGGATCACTAGTACTCTCTGATATTGGTTATTTGTAAGCAGACTTGTTCTCTTCAGGTTCATTTCCCGCTCCTCAGTGCAACACTGCCAGACTTTTTCACACACTCCGGATGCATTGTGTAACGTGGGGCAAAAATCTTCATCGACTAAGTGACCCCCTGACCACCCAATAACCCAAACCGTCGTATGCTGCAACCCAGCCTCCTACCCAGGCCACATGCCGAGAAAATCCATGAAGGCCAGAGAGTTCCACAAAGTGGGACCTGCACTCTTCCTACAGCCTAACAGTATATCCCAGGCAAGCAAAAATATGGGCAAATTGAGGCTCCTGGGGCAGCAATTTATTGTTAGTGTTGTCGCATAAGACGTTGCCGTAGACAAGTGTGTTGGGTCCCATCTTGAGATGCAGCCTTCCTTGGTAAGGTCTGCACGTTGCAATCACATCGCACAGCCACGCTGCTCGGCAGCCATCTGGGAGGTGCACAGCACCCCACAAGCGTTAGGTTCACTCCTGATTTTCAGCTACTTTTGATGGAGAACACAGAGCTACTGCTCTGATGTGGGACTCCCAGAGAAAGGAATAAGAGATACATGTGCCCTTTGATTTCCGGCAAGTTTTTGTACAACATGGGCAGAAAACGGGCCTCCAAGTTGTATGAGTGCAGCTGCATCCCTTGGGGTCTCCTGGGGCAGCGGTACCCAGATGCCTGCAGGATGTTGACCCGTCTCTCACTGAGCTGGTGGTGGTAGAGAGGGGCTGTCATTTTAATAGTATTCATTTTCCTACCACTGATCTGCAAAATGAATCATGTTCTTGGGAAGTGAGCAAGAGACCATGTAATTTTTTAGGTTAAGTGGCAAGTTTGGGTGAACTGGTTAGAAAGTATCAGCAACAGACAAAAAAGTACCCTAAAAATGAAAAAAGGGCTATCCTGAGCCCCTGCCTAAATCTCATACAGTCTAGGAAATTCTCACTCTTCTTTTTTTTTTTATTTCAGCTAATGAAAATTTCATTTCAATGAAAACTGAAATTTCATTGCAATGATTTTTTTTATTATTATTCTAAATAAGCACCTTAGAGGGTCCAGATCCCTTTGTCTTCATTCCCATGTGGCAGCTGAGGATGACTGCACTGCCTCAGTTGGCAGCGCTGTTGGGAGGACAACCCCAAACACCAGGCTGGCCGGGGCCAGGCCAGTGCTGCAAGCAGGCTGTGTCCGGCTGTGCCACTTCAGTGCCTTGCCCAGGCAGCAGGGCGATTAATAAAGGCAACTGCCTCCAACCGGTTGTGGAGGCTTCTAAAACCCACTATTCTGTCTGGTTTCTCCATCTGAAGGCAGATGGGAACGCACAGGAATATATCTGTTAGGAGCCCGTTGGAGGTGAAAGACACGACATTCTCCCAGGTGGGGAATTGGTCCTCTTCAGGAATGGTCAGGCTCTCCAGACTGGTCAGGATCAGCCCTGCCAGGAGCTGGACAGCGGTGAAACGGCATGGATGAACATGTGCCAACCTTGAGCTGCCTGGCTCTGGTCAGCTTAATTTACTAACACGGTCATTGTTTGTAGATCTATCTTTCAATTGCATGTGCTCTTTGTTTTATGTGGTGTTATCTGTGGATCCTACACAGAATATAATGCTGCTATTTAAAAATAACATCGAGTCGTTCTAAACTGGGCTCTCACTACTGTCACATTAGACTATAGGCATGTGATTAAGTCATTTCTCTTAAATTAGACTTCACAAAGGAAACCTCTAACTGACCCGCTTTTCCTTCTGCTCCATGCTGGTTACACATTAAAACTCATTACTTCAAACCCTCCTGAAGGGCATTTTTGCTGACAATCACAGTCCATTCTAGCCAAGAGTTCTGGACACATCCAAATGTGCATGACTTGCTTCTAGTCTGAACCTGTCTGCTATTAACTTCTAACTGTTGCTTTGAGTTATGGCTTACTCTGCTATATGAAAGAGAAATTGTTGGAAAGTTTCAATTTTGCAAGAGTGATTTCATTTTAAAGACCAGTGGTTTTCTCCAGATTCTGTAAAGCTTCATTTATAAATAACCTTGGATTTAAATGCCCAGAACACTGGCAGCCTCTAAAATGGTTCTGTATATAACGAAAACAACCACAGAGTTTTAGGTCTGTCTGCACCTAGTCTTCATGAGCCTTAAACTGCCCACGACATTTATATTAAAATCTGCAAGTGGATTCTCAGTTGCCGTAAAATCAAAATTTAGGGCATGATTCCACTTTCACTTACATCCATATCAGTTTCTGTAACTCTCCGACGTCCAGCAGAATCTGCTACATGTGGAAATAGGTGTGGAACACACCTGACATGTCAGTCCAGTTGTTGGTAGTTTCATGGAGTTTAGGGATGGAAGGAACTGCTGGATCGCTTAGTCTGACATCCTCGTTATGGAAATCCATTCAGTTATTCTTGTACTGGGTCCAATAAATTGCACTGAACTAAAATGTAACTTCCAAAAAAGCATCCAGAGGATTTCAAAATGTAGGAATCCACCACTCCCCTTCATCGTTCAGACAACTATTGAAGAAAGCTCACTATTAAATGTGCCTGCTGTCTAGCTTGAATACGTCTACCTTTCACTTCTAGCTTTTCACTGTTACATGAAAAAGATCCTTATTATCTCTCCTTTTCTTGCTGTGAAGACAACAGTGCATTGCAAACAGTTTGCTTCTTGCTTTTCTTTTTGATAAGCTCCACGCAGTAGCTGATCTACGCTAAAAGAATGCGTGTAAATCCTTACCTTAGGGAAGGTGCGAGGTAAGAGCCCTTCAGCATTGAGGGGCTCAGCCACCTCAGCTTCACTGAGGGACCAGCTCTGTTCGTAATTTCCTGGCAGCAGTGCTACCGAGGATGCTGTTTAGGGCAGTCCTGCTGCCAGCTACCACCGGCTGCTCGTTTCCACCCGAGAACATCCCCATTCCCCTCACCCTGAACAGCCAGTTCATACATGCACATAGGAAATGGCTTTCATGCTTTGTGGCTATCTTCAACACAGATCAGTTCACTGAAGCAACCAGTCAAGCACTGCAAACTCTGCTGGTCCAAGTGAGGGAGTAGATTGACATGTCTGTATGAGTGTGTGTGGTGTATGCTGGGGGGGAGGACTGACACATTTAAGGGCGATAGGAAAGAAAAGGCAGGAAAAATGCACATGGAGCCATCCCCTCAGGATAAAAGCAAGTACCAGTAGTTGCTGGAGAGTGGCTAACATGCCACCAATTCACCCTTAATTTGCTCTGTGGTAACCAATTTATTCAACCGTAGCCTATGTCAAACTCCCCCCCAAATATATTTTGTCTGACCTCTGTCGAGCAAACCTATTGCCTCCTAAGAAAATGAAGTCAGGTTAGTTCATTAAGATCATTCTCCTGCTGCTGGTGATCATCTATGCCTGTGGACAGTGACAGCCAAGAAGTCCCTTTTCCTCACTACTTGTGATTATATATCCCAATTAGAAAATAGGATTGTTTGATAACGGTAACCATGTAGATGTAACATAACATATAAACGTAGATGTTATATACTTCCAATGAAACACATCTACATCTGTTTTCTATAGCCCTGTGTGGATTGACATTAATCATATCCTCCTACTTTTAATTCCTTCCTGGTAGGAGAACCTAGCTTCAGCGACCTACGTTATCCCGCTTGCCCTGACAGCACGATCACACAACATGAGCTATGGCTGAGAAGGAAGTAGCTGTGGACATGAGAGACTCACCACTCCCATTATGTCATTTTCTAAAACAAAGTTTCAGTGTGATTTAAGTGCTGCTATTGCTGCCCCTGTAATACGAGCAGGACACAGAGATTTGTGCCTCGCCAGACTCTGTCTCTTGATCCCTGTTCAAACCTAAAGAGCATGGGATTAAGCCAATGGGACACTGTGTATTTCCAGAGTAATATACAGTCATCAGTAGAGGAGACATGCAGCCTTAAAATTTAAATTATTAAAAAATGGAATTTTAAAAAAAAATAGTTCGTTTGTAACAAATGCTCATTTGAAATAGTTCATTTGTAATATTTGGTTACAAAAAGAAGAAAAATACCAAACAAATCCACCCTCTCCCCCAAACTTCATTTCAGAAATGATCCTAGATGTGAAGTCCCCTGTGCAGGACATATGTGTCCCTGAATCAAGACAAGGCAAACGAGTGCCCAGGGAACCCGAGAGAGGCTGGCAGCAACAGCTCCCCAAGGCCCAGCATTAGGGGTAGCCATGTTCGTGGCGGTTCCCTGTGCTATTTGGAACATCTGTGTTGCAATTTAATCCCCTCTTGCCCCTGGCGGCACCAGAGATAGTCTGATGTCAGGAAATTTTGCTTTAGGACTCACACAGACGTCGAGGACTTGGTTACACGGGTGATGGTAGCAGAGCTTGGTGATCACTTCCTGCCTGGCTAAATGACAAATGTTCATCACGTTCTAAGCCTGGTTTACACTAGATATCTGGGTGGTAGGAAGGCTAGTGCAGACAGGGGTTTCAGTAGCCCTCTTGACATCCTTCTACCCTCTGGACCTGTTTGGAGCAGACACTACTCTTTGCCCCTTGCCTGATGAGAGAGATGTGCTTGGCCCTGTAGCAGAAGGTGCTGTAACACAGACCATTTGGAGGCTGTTGGAGTATGGGAACGGTGCTGCCTAGGGGAGAAGGTCTGAAATGGAGGAATGCCTGAAAGCCCTGACAGGCTTCATGCTTGCTAAGCCATGCTGTACTTTCACAAGGACACTACACCATCATAAACCAGATTGCTGCCATAGCAGTTGTCCTGCCTTCTCTCTGCCCAAGTTACTTGTTCTTACTTTTTTGCGGCTCCCTCTCCCCAAACAGCTATTTTCTAACCTAGGTCATTTCTCCTGACATAGGGAAAGGGACACTGAGGAGGCAGGAATGAGGAGCCCAAAGCAGGAGGAGGGCGAGACAGCTGCTCTCCCTGGCACTGCCAGGTTAAAACAGCCACAAAACTCTGGCTTAAACCAGGCAGACTTGTTATTTGAGGCGACTAATTGCTCGAGGAGCTCGGCTTTGATGCACCTCCGAAAACTACTCTCCCCCTTGGCAGAGACCGAGCACACCTGAAAATCTGACCACTTCCCTGAGATACCCAAAAAATCTCCAGTTTAGGTAACCACCGACTTCAAACCATTTCTTGCACATGAGGAGCCCCCGGAGCACCGCAAAACTCCCCACATCAGAAGGTAGCGATGGGCGATAACTTGGCGAGGAGACATCACCGGGTTTCCCAACAGTGTCTGGACACGGTCCCCTCTGTGGTCTCGACGTCTCCAAGCAGCGACCTTTGCGGTCCTTGAGAAAACAGGACGGGGGAAACGAGAAGCTGATCCCCCCCGCACCCTCCCCCGGAGGGTCCCTGCCAGGGCACGGCGGGGCAGCGCAGCCTCCAGCCCGGCCCCGCGCACCGGCCCCGCTCCGGCAGCGCATCCCCGCTCGGGGTGTCACCGGCCTGCGTGGTGCTCCTCTCACTTCAACAGTGCCACCTAGTGCCTTTTTCACATCATTTCAAGTGGAAACGGGGGCTCGAAAGTGGGGAAACCCGCCTTGGAGGCAGAGAAGAGTTACAAAGGGAAGGAGCCCGTCCGTGCGAGTGAAAGCTGCTGGCAGGCGGCAGACGGTGGGGTGTGCTGTTAACTGCTGATGCCCCTGGCTAACTGTAAACCATCACTAAAGCACCGAGTGAACATTTCTGGTTTAAAAAAATAAAATAAAATAAAATAAAAAAACCACCACACCACAGCTTTCCAGTTCTTAAATTGTCTGATGTGTTTCCTGACTTGTTTTAACGCAAGCGGCGTGGGTATCAATGCCAGTGGGAGCTTCATGGGGTATTTACTACAGCAAATGTTTCCGAGAGTGAATGGGTAAAGCAGGGTTGGAAACTGCAAAGTTCATCCATTCATAGAGGCAATTCCCTTATTAATAAAAACCAGCAGCAGCAAAAACCGTCGCAGCCGAATAGTGGCTGTGGGAGGGAGTCCCACACCCCAAGCCTAGAGATGCAGGGAGAGGGGAAAGTGGGGGTTTCCCCCTAACTGCGGGGCATGAAGAGGAAATCAGGTGGTGGCAACATATGTGTATTGCATTTCTCTCCAAAATTTGCAACTTAGCTAATTGAATTCCTGTCGCTGAACTGGTCCTTGGCTGAGATCATTTCAATGGGCAGGGTTGGTTTCTTTTTTTTTTCCTCCTTACAGGAGTTCCCTCCCCTCCTTCTTCCCATCCTCCGCCTATTAAAACAACTCAAGTCTCACTTGTTAAAAGACCCCATAACGTGGAGGAGGCAGAAAAGCAGCAGCAGCAGCAGGAAAGAAAAAGACGTCTGGAAAATATTACCCGTTTGCTGCTGCTGCTGCTGAGAAACCTCATTGAAACAGTTACTCGGTCAGCAAGGCATCACCAAAGAGACTTTATCTGATGCTGTACATCTCTCAAACTTTCAGACGCTGCCTTGCAACTTCTCCAGGCTCCTGGCTAGCCGGGTTTGAAATAAGATCTTCAGCTTCGACCACGAGAAACTAACTCCTAATTTATTACTTCTGACTTTTTTTAATTATTATTATTTGGAAAAAAAAATCCCACAACTTTGAGCTAGAAACTGAAGCAAAGAAAGACAAATATATGGTAATTGTGAAAACACGTGGGAGAAAATGAGTAGGACTGAATAGCCTTAAACGATTTTTTTATTATTATTTTCATTTTTAATTATTTTTTTATTTCTGAGCGTCTCAATAAGTCCCTGAAAAGTGCGATCTGATCTTTTACCTCAAACTTGGAAACTGTTCAGCGGGAGCAACGGTACGTGAGACCACACAGCTGGCTGGAGCCCCTCTATGACCAAAGGACAGAAGGACAAACAAGGTAGGTGATTTATGATTACGCTTCTCAAGAGTAGAAGACCCCCTCCTCCCAACCCCACTGTGCGAGGAAGGCCGAAAGGGATCCCCAAAACACGAGTGGGACTGGGGGAGGATCTTACCGGCTCTACGCTACACCTATTTCGGCAATGAATAGGGCCGCAGTGAGGATGAATGAGGTTTTCAGCTTCAACCCCTCCTCCACGTAATCCGTTTAAGATGTTGCTGAGCTCTACGATTTGAAAAAAAAGGAAAAAAAAAAAAAAACCAAACCCAACCCTAACCAAACCTAAAAATAAAGTAAAATCGAGCAACAGGTTAGGCAGCCGCTCCGCTCAGCCCAGCGGGGGAGGCGAGACCTGCCCACGGCCCGGGGTGCCTTCTCCCCCGGCCCTCCCCTGCCTCCGCACCCCGCGCCGGGAGGGGGACGTGACAGGAGCGGAGGGAGGGATGGGACCGCGGGAAGGAAGGCGAGGAGGCGGCCGGCGGGAGGAGGGCTGAAGTCCCGCCTCGGAGGGGAGAAGCCAGGGCGACCGAGCCGCCCGGGCGCCGCGCTGAGCCCCGAAGGCGGTTTCCCGCGGGAGGGACGGGGAGAGGAGGGGTGCGGCGGGGCGGGAGCCGCAGGCTGCCCGCGAACTTCCAGCGCTGCACGCCCGAGCCCGGCCCCGCCCCGCCGGCGAGACCCGGGCTGGCGGGGGCCGGCTGAAGGAGGGTCACACCGGGGAGGCGGGCGGGGGAACGCGGGACGGAGGGCGAAGGCAGCTCCGGCGAGGCCCGGAGGAGCGCGGCCCGCCCGGCGTCGGGCGGGGAAGGCCCCCGCCGCCCCGCTCCGCTCCGCTCCGCTCCGCTGCCCCCCGGCCGCCCGCGGGGGTCCCGGCTGTCCCCGCCAGCCCGGGCACGGCCGGCGGCGTCCGGGCGGGAGCGGGGCCCGCCCCTCCTTTCGTGACGTGGCAGCGCGGGGGATTCCCCCCCGGCGCCCCGCCCACCCGCTGTGACGCGCGCAGCGCCGCCCCCATTGGCTGCGGCGCCGGGCCGGGGGTTCCCCCGGAGGAGCCGCGCGGCCGCGGGCTCCCGCGGTGTTCGCCCCTCATAGAGTCATAGGATTGTTG
>RSEF01000002.1:148380322-148424801 GCA_003993805.1 Himantopus leucocephalus | reverse complement strand
GTTGCCCTTCTCTGGACACGTTCCAGCACCTCAATGTCTTTCTGTAGTGAGGGGCCCTCAGGAGGCTGTGGGGCCTCGGAGCCTCCTTCCATGCTGGGCACCCTGGCAGTGACCTTCCGCAGACCGCTGTCCCCAACGGCCCTTCCCTGCACCCGTCCGAGTGTCAGCTGGTGTCTCCTGGACACCGCCCAGACCCAGCTCTGGAGAGCCTTCCCAGGCTCCATAGAAAAGAGGGGTGGAAGGGACCTTGGGAGGATTCCCCATTTCCCTGCCCCAAGGGAAGACCCCAATGTACCACAATACTCCTGGTAGGTGTTGTCCAACCCCTTCTTCAGGGCCTGCAGTGACCCCACATCTCCCAAGGCGTAGCTGCTCCTCCGCATTAGCACTCTGCATCGTAGTCTCCTTCCTTACAGATAATTTTTCCATAGGCACACACGTGGTTTTTTCTCCAGCGCACATCGCGTGTAATGCAGTTCCTTGGGGCTTGCTTCAGAGCATGGATAGGTNCAGTGAAATGCGTTCTCTTTCCCTGAAAAACTGCTCAAACTCCAGCCCCCACCAAGGTCGGAGGAGTTTTGTCACTGGTGTGAGTAAAGCCAGGATTTTTTTTCTTTCACGCTAGTACATCTCTTACCCTACGTGCAAGTGCAGAAAAACCTGGGAAAAGGTTTTCCCAGTAGGAAGAGCAGCTCTACTGATTCAGTGGAGTTTCCCGTGCTAGTTGCACTAGCAACAAACTCAACGGTTCATATTTATGGTCTGGAAGCAAATTTGCTTCATTTTATTACTGCTCAAGATTAGTGTATAAAGCGGCAAATTAGTCCTCCATTCAGTGTAGTGGGACTTGACAAAGTCAAACAAGATATGACCTTTGCTTTATAAACGAATTACAAGATAATAAGCTATGAACACCAAATAAATATTTATTTGCTGGAGTGAGGCACGGAGCAGTCAGTTTTGTGCCAAAAGCATCCGTGGACTTCATAACCAGCAACCAGAAAACATCTCTAACCTTGATTTTTGTTTAACCGCAATCCAAAATGTCGGAGTACAAATATGTTTTACTTCTTGATTTATTTCTCAGAGCATTTGTTAGGACGGGGGAGGGCTTAGCCTTCTTTTGGTTAATTTAACAACTAGCGTATCACTGTCGACATTAGGGACAAACCCAACCAGCAGCTGTAGAATTCATTCCACATTGATTACTCAAACCTATAAGAGACTAAATTTGGGCAGTTTAGCGGGATACATACATTGAGCAGACAGGAGATTCTTGATTTGCTGATCAAAGCCAGTGCATGCAGATACATTTTGCCATCATTACTAATCCTGTTCTTTATTTTAAACCTAACCCCAAAGTTAATTTTAGTCTTATGTGAGCCCTTTCCAGAAGATCAATGGCATGACAAAATCTGGAAGTGATAAATAACCAAAAGCACCAGATATGGTAACTCTGTGTGTATTAAAGATGTACAGATGTAACATAACTTTTCAGTTTCCTCTCTGCAGGCTGTAAAATAGAAGAGGGAGTCTGGACAGCTATTTTATGCTTGTAATTAATGTATACCTGGAATCATTTGTACTTCAAAGATCCATGGTTTATTTTGCCGCCAAAATAAGGCTAATAACAGATCTAAATATTGGCTGAAAAATTGTAAGGGTCAGACACTGTTTGTGTATACAGAGAGTGTATATGTATGTAAGGCCAGATACAGTATGCGTCATGCGCACACGCACTCACACATGCACTCAAACACACTCATGTCATTCAGGCAGCGGGTCTGTTGAAGCCACTGCTATTATTCTCACAAGTAAGGAGTTTTTTTAAGGCTTATAAAAGATGGTACTCCTCCTTTGGTTGTGTGCGAAACAGCCCCCGGTAGCTGCATGCACGTACACCCACGTGTGTCAGCTTTTATGTCGCCGACCTCACCGGCCCCAGGCATCCTGCTGAGTAAGAGTTGCGTGTTTATTACAGGCAAACCCCTGCTGACTATACCTTCAGGTGGACACGGGCAAGGAAAATAGGAAGTGGTGTGTTGGGTTTTGTCGGGGTTTTTTGAGGAAAAACAGTTATATGGAACCAGGGAACCGGTAGGTCCCATATCACACCGGAAAAAGTACCATTACAAATAGCAGTAAGCTCAGCCTTATGGAGGGGTCTGTAGACCTCCAAGGACCTCTTGTGTGATCGTGATTCCCATTGTACAGGTGAGGAAGCTGAGGCAGAGAGAGGTGAATTCATTTACCTCGGTCACCCGGCAGGTGACCCACCTTAGCAACACTAGGAACAAAATCCAAATTGTCTGGGTCCCGGTCCACTCTTAGATTCCCTAATGTAAGAAACGCAGTGGTTAAGCGATGACCCATCTGACAACCTTCATAAGGGAGATTAATCTGTATAATAAAGTTGTCAAATGTATGCATATATTTTTATCATGAGTATCTCAGAATACCCATTCTGGGAGCAGCAGCTTTGCAGAGAAAGGTGGGTTTTTTTACGCCTGCACTACAGAACTGCAAGATAAATTATCCACTGACTTCCCTCTTCAGCAAAATACTTAAGTGCACACTTATCTTTAGTGACATACTTAAATGCTTTGCTGAATCCAAAGCCTCAGCACTACGGTTCAGAGGACCCTGACTAGTAGACATGCAAAAATTCAGCTTCTGTACAGGCATGTAAAAATGAGACATTTCCAAAGGTTTTCAGTGCTCAGCACTTCTGGTTGCAACAAAGATTTGCTGGCAAGTCTGATGTGCAGATCTTCTATGTCAGGTTGGTTTGTATTATCAATTTATGTTGAATCAGGAGTGTGCTATTGAAGCCAATGCTACAAGCGACCCCCCCCCAGCCGAATTGCTTGGGTTTGTATGGCGAAGCGGTCACTGGGCACACTAACTGGATTCCTCTTGGATGAAACTAATTGCAAGATGTACCCCTGGAGGGCACTTTTCAGACCCTAATGGGTTTTCAGTCCATGGGGTCTGACTAAACTCAGTTCAGAGCAAAATACGAGACTGGAGGGAGGGTGGAAGCTACGCCCTCAGCACCAGGTGTTCCTTTTACAGATCTGTTCCTGTAGTTTTGGACTATTTGCCGATTTGGCCAAAGCCTTAGACGTCTAGAGAGAGGCACAGCTCTTTTGAACCATTAGAGGTGAAGGGGGTAAAATAAGTACACTTGTGACTGAACCTTTACTGTTGTCTCCTGGACAAATACTGACTTTTGCAGTGTAAGGTTTTTTAAAACTGTGTTCAGATGTGTGGAATTAATAAGTGCTAATTCTTTCAAACAACCTTCCAGATCGTTACATTATATGTATGAACTTCCTGTGTCTCCCCCTCTTGCTTTTTAATCTTCTGGGACAAAGCTGGCCAGAAGTACTACATGGCAATGTGTTTGAGCTTATACACGAGAGCCGACTTCTGAAACAGATGATGTAGTGAGCTGCATCCCATGTGTTGCAAGCAAACCTAACTTCAGTTTGACCTCCCATCAGTCACTGGTTCCATGTCCTGCATCAGCAGATGTGGGGGACCACCTGATTGCTTCCATAGTCCTCAGGGCAGCTACACAACCGCTGGTGCAGAATAAGTGAACAAACTGCAGAAAATATTGATGTGTTCAGACACCAGTACACAGAGGTGTTCTGGATATGTATTTGTCCCCAGTCTGTTTATTACTCTCTTGATGTATTAGTAACAAATTCAGCTTTTTTTTCCTCTTTGCTGCCTGGTTTGCAAAGGGATGAAGTATCTCCGGTTCCTGTTACTCTCAGCGATGCGTGAAAGCTGATTAATAACCANGAATTCAGCTTTTTTTTCTCTTTGCTGCCTGGTTTGCAAAGGGATGAACTATCTCCAGTTCCTGTTACTCTCAGCGATGCGTGAAAGCTGATTAATAACCATATGGATGGACTGTGCTATATGATTTTGGAGGGGGGGGAAAAATGATGCTTTACCATGGAAGTCAGCAGTGTTCTTTGCTGAGTAAAGATCCAGTCCAAATCAGCACTTAAGAACCTGGTGAACTTCAGTCAAGTGTCTAGATCTTATTACAGTTAGATGATTATATACCACAACTACAGTTAAATGCTAGCCTAAATATTTTTCAGAATAGAGACAACTCAAGTATATTTTGCTATGTTCTTCTAATTTGAGATCTAAGGCATTATTCAGTCTGAGAAAGAAGTGTGATCTCAAGTGTTAGAGTTAATACCCCAGTCATTGTATCTACAGCGTAGGTATCAGTCAACTCTTTGTTAACCTGAATATTTTTATGAAAATAACTCTAGAAGACTACAACTTTTAGTTATGCCAGTTGTTAATAGTAATGTAGAATAAGTTCTCCTTCATCATAGGTGTGACCAAAAAAAATGCTCTTTGTGTGGCTTTATCAGGATGCCAAAAGAGACACAATGCCAAGCAGTTCACTGGGTGGACTCCTATGTCAAGGACATGCAAGGGTTCGTTTCTTGGCCATGCTTTTCCATAGGAGTCTCCAAAGAGAGGCACATGTTTCCTCCTCCTGTACAGTCACTACAAGGCACATATATACTTGAGACTGCTTGGTGGATCAAAATATGTCACTGAAACAGCAACAGCCGGCATAGCATTACGATTTAGCATACGGCTTTCATCTTTGATTTCTACTAGGTGGGCTGGTTAGCACTGACCAGCTCCATCCATGGAAATAAACAGCTGAAAGATCACAACAACAAATTACACTTTGAAGCCTCTTTCCATATACTCATCTTGTGTACACAAACCTCGATGCTGTTTGCTGGAGGCTGTGTAAATCTTGTACTGGGTTTGGCACTGCAGGGTCAGATGAAGGTGACAATAAAGGATTTAGGTGCCCAAACTGCAGAGCAGAACTAGCAGTCCTGTCTCAGGCTTCCTGTGCAGGACAGGGGGGACACAGGCACCTCCAAAAAGAGTCTGAGACAGGCAGTGCAATCTTATCGCCCCCGGAAGTCTCCTTCAGGGTTGATGAAAAGCAATGGACCCTCTGACTCCTTTTAGTGCTAAATAGCTTTCACTCTTAAAAAAATAAGAAAGAACGAACATTGCAGGTACTGTCTTCCTCCTCCTGCATTACAAAACTGGTTAAAAACCTGCCCAGAAAGTGCAAGATCCAAGTTTGACTCTAGAGACGGTGAGATAGCCCACCAACTCACCTTCTCACCAGGTGAGGAGCCATGTCCCTCTTCTCACTCCAACACCTGTTCCCATGTAGCAGCAGTTCCATGTGTATACAGAAGGGACTTGCAAAATTATCTTTGTTGATCCAGGAATATGTACTGGCTGCATGTCTTCCATGTGTTGAGCACCTCATCCCTAGCCTAGGTGGTGCTTTTTTTCTTTTTTGAAGTGCTGCAGTGCTTATTTCCCAGGACAAACTTACAGGGTTAAATCCCTCCAGGAACTGAAGATACTTTAGGATGAGACATGAACAAAACACTAAGCTGCGCTGACCGTGGGAGGTGTGTATGGTACCCTCCACCAATTAGTCAGCTATAGAATAGGGCTGTAGTGATGGCAACTTTGAATATAAGCAATTACATTTTGCTGAAAGAATATTGCTAGCACTTAGAAAGAGTGCTTATCCATGAAATAATTGTGGCTTTGAAAGTTAATGTAGGTGTTTGTCCTTCACTGAGCATTTGACACATTTTGACTCAGCAAGGCATTACTTTAGGCTCGCACTGTTAAGACACAGCACTGAACGCTGGTTCTCTGATAATACTTGATTTCAGCTTTGTGTGACAAGTTCAGGAAACTTCAGGAAGGGATTTCAACTGATGTCTTATGAAGGATGTCCTTTTACATTTCACTGTGTTAGGCCAGGCTACATATTCATGACAGCACCGTCTGACCTTAAAATCTCTGATGCAGCTATTCCCTACCCTCGGCGCTACTATTTGACTCAGCAGTTCATTTTTGGTCCCAGATTTGTACAAGCGTCATTTCCTTTTAACTTCTTGGCTCAATTATTGGAGAAGGGTGGAGAGTTTTTTGGCTTCTTTGCCATTGTTTGGGCACGTTCAAGTTGATAAAGATCAGTTCTGCTGGGCAAGTTATCAATAGCTCACGTGCTAAAGCTTGAGAATATTGAGCAACTTTTTCCAGACTTACCCTGAGATTCAGTCAGTTAAAAGACTATACATAAAAACCTCAATTGCACATACAAAGGGGAAAGTTTCTTTGATGAAAGCCAGGAATTTAGATCAAAACACAGTTTATTTTCCCAAGGTTGACAGTTAAAGGATAGAAAAAAAATTGCTGTTTTATTAAGACCAGAAATCCATTTCTTGATCTTAAAAGACTGTTTTTTCTGCGAGGGAGGGAAGCTGTGCTGTAATGACAAGATCAGACAATTCATTTCTTTCTTTTTTCTTTTTATGCAGAAACACTTCATAGGAAGAGAAAAAGCAATAGCAAATTAATATAAAAGAAGCCTGGTACAGTATATAGTCAGTCAAATGTAAATGCTCCAGATCTTAATCTAAATCCTGTGAGCGATACCCAGACAAGTGGTCCATTGATTTCAGCCGTATAATTCTTAACGTAAGCAGACTTTAGCTCCTACTCACTAATGGGAATTTTCTATTTCTGGCAAGACAAGAGAAGTACTGGACCCCAAGTGGGAAAGCAGAGTACAACTGCGCCGTTAATGAAACATTTACCTTGATGTTTGTGACCTTCTGCGTGCTTGAGGGATTAATAAACACACAGGCTATTTGACTTCAAGGTAATCTAGATGGGATCCATTACTTAAACTGTTTTCTAAAGCGAGTCTATTTTGGGCACTGCGTTTTAATTCACCTATAGTGGTGGTAAGCGTAACCTATCTTTATTAGGCTTCTCTGTGACCCCCGTTGTGAGAGACTTTCAGACAGGCCAGGGCAGGGACGGTCCCTTTTGCTGGTGGGTGATTACAGCACCTGTCGGAGCCCAGCCGTAAGTATTCAAGGAAGTCCTAGAGATAGGGTCTGATTTCTTTAACAGTGTCTCCAAATATAAGAGGCTTCCTCCTGTCTTGAAATTTAAGACCCTAAATAGCCAGTGGAAAAAAGCATAGTCTTCATGACTTCAGACTTTATGCTCGCCTGGTTTATTTTTATTTTGTAAGTGATTCTGTGTTGACTTTTTTTTTTTTCCAAGTCTGTAACTTTTCAGACAGAAATATAATTGATGACAGCTATGCTGCTACAGCTTGGTAGTATTTTTTCAAGAAAGAGTTAAAGACATATATGATGTAAGGAAGTGCTGTTCCAACTTCAGCTTTGGCCAACAGATGGTGAAACAAACATGATCAGCAGACGAGCAGGATGATAGCAGCAGGGAAAATATGAATAACAGTAAGAAAACACAAATATTAAGTCCATTACCCTAAGAGGCCTTAATTCAGCAAAATATTCAAGCATGGGTTTCAGATTCATTGATTTACAGCGCGCTTGCTGGGTTAGCCTTAAACAAACATTATCCATTTTATGCCCTTAAGGTCAAACACATCAATTGACATCAAACATTGTCATTAACTTTACTGTAATTCTGAGAAAGCTGTTGCATAAAATGGTTAATGTGATTGTCAACAAAAACCAGTTAGGTAGCAATATATTCTGCCTGCCCACATGTTTGTCTGCTGTTTATCTCAAGAATACCAGAGCACCCTCCATGCCAGGTAGCTGCTCCATAACCCACAGCTTAGGTTAGAAGATTTTACAGGCAGGTAACCTAAATATGCAGAAGTTGTCAGAATCAGCTGATGTTCTAATGCATTTCTGAGTCCAGGGTGGAGTCTTGGCGATGTTACATTAATGCATACTTTTGCCACAGACTTAATCTCAGTCAAGCTTTAGCCCTATACACACGTGCTCACACGTGCATATATCTATGTACACAAATGTATGAATAATACATTTTTGCAATGGTATTGAGAAGACCTTTTAAAGCAGATGTCTGATTATATAAATATAAATTATAAATATAGTCAGACATCTGTTTAAAAAATTATAAATACATTCAGACATCTGTTTTAAGAATGTCTTTCCAATATTTTTGCAAACATAACTAAGCGACAGAAGCAATTCGGGGATGCAGTCATGACATGGATGGGGGATGAGGAGGGGCTGCCCAGACATCAGCTGTTCCGCTCGCCCGTGACCATATGAAGCGAGCGGTGACCCAAAAGCCCCTTCTCCAACCCTCCCAGAGTAATATGACAGAGCATCTCATTCAGCAAGCCCAGGCTGCCAAAATAAGATCCTGACACAGACAGCACCTTCTGTGAGGACATTACACATAGTAGAAAACATCCCTGGTACCTTAAGTGTATTTGAATCTTACTTTACACGGAGGAAATGCTGCAAAGAGATGTTGAGGAAGGCGATGCAGTAAGTCCGTGACACAGCCAGAAGCACAGGGTGTTTCTGTTGATGCTGAGCTCTACGTTTTAGCCAAGCGCACCCCTTACGAGGTCTTATATCAGCAAGTGGTGGTTCTGCTAACAGTTTCTGTGCTTATTTGCAGATGTATTGTGAGAGGTTTATATGTATCCTGAGAATACTTGGAACCACACTCTTCGGGGTGTCCCTCCTGCTGGGAATCACCGCTGCTTACATTGTGGGCTACCAGTTCATCCAAACAGACAACTACTACTTCTCCTTTGGACTCTATGGTGCTATCCTGGCATCACATCTCATCATCCAAAGCCTGTTTGCCTTCCTAGAGCACAGGAAAATGAAGCGGTCGCTAGAGACTCCAATCAAGTTGAACAAAACGGTTGCCCTTTGTATTGCTGCCTATCAAGAGGATCCTGACTACTTAAGAAAATGTTTACTTTCTGTGAAAAGATTGACCTACCCTGGAATTAAAGTTGTTATGGTCATTGATGGGAACTCGGAAGACGACGTTTACATGATGGACATTTTTACTGAAATCATGGGTAGGGACAAATCTGCCACTTATATCTGGAGTAATAACTTCCACGACAAAGGTCCGGGTGAGACGGAGGAGTCTCACAGAGAGAGCATGCAACATGTATCTCAGCTGGTCCTGTCCAACAAAAGTGTTTGCATCATGCAGAAATGGGGTGGAAAAAGAGAAGTAATGTACACAGCATTCAAAGCACTGGGGAGAAGCGTGGATTATGTACAGGTAGGTATTAGAGCACCAGGTCAGTGCCAATTCAAACACACTTTGAAAGAAAGCAGCTTTTGTATATTTTGTGCAGCATGTTAGAGGCCATCCTAGTCCCTGATGAACACAGTGCTCCTTTCAGTCTGTTTGGAAACAGCTTGACCGTTGAAAGCATATTTTGCTACCTTTTAAAATGGTCAGTCTCTCTGTGAATATGTTAAATCCGTGCACCAGCTACTGGAGAAATCTGAAATCCTTCCTCAGACTTCAGTACTGCCACCTCATCCAAATGGTTTTGCTTCAGACAAAGCCAGTGGGCTCCTGAAGACCCTTTCACTGCTTCTGTAGGTCAAGATCTGGGGTAAGGTTTTATCTTGTGAGGTTGTTAGCGGCCCCATACGCAAGCAGGCAGACAGGTATCTGGTGGCACTAGGGAATATCTCGCGGCAGTGGTGGAATCTGTAAAAAAGATGCGGATATTTTAGAGGCTTCGAAGGCTGTGCGGAGTATTCAATAAAAGGGTCAATGGGCAGCCTTGAAAGAAAGATTTCTTCAGCTGAAGCCTGAAGGAGCTTTTGCTTCATCACTTACAGCTGCATTACCTCACTCACCGCGACTTGGCCTTTAAAGCCCTTATGACACTATTCACTTAAAAATGAATTAGGCTGGGTCTTCTCTCCCTGTTTCCAAAGCAGCAGAGACACATTTCTTTCCAGCTGCCTTGGATCCCGTGAAAGATTTTCTATGTTTTTGCCTTACACATGGAAGCACTCCTCGCTCCTGCAAACAGCCCTGCTGACTGCAGGAGGGGGAAGAGGTCGTGTGTGGAGGAAGGAGGGTGGGATCGGGGTCTCTGGGTGGACACCGAGGATCCTTCCTTATCGATCAAGGCCAGCAAGCCTTATTTGGCTAATCCCACTGAATATGAGATGATCTTCCTAATTAACCACCCTCAGCCCTTCCCACCTTCTGACCTCAGACCGCATCCAGCAGTCTCGTCCGGTGGAGCAGCAGCTCCCTGCGAGATGCTCTCTGCTGGCTCAGGGCAGCTGCGTGGCTGAGCCACATGTCTTTCTGAGGCCCATGCCCAGCCTTGTGCTGGCATGTGTGTGCACGCTCCGCATGGCACAGCATCCATGGGCACAGTGTCCAAGGGATGCGGAGAGGTGGCCGGTAGCTGGGCTGAGAGCAGCGAGTCCTGCACACACAGGATGGACAGAAACTGAAGGGTGCTGGGAACCACTCTGTTATTGGAGCTGGGAGAGTAAGGGAAAAATTTAAAAACCATCCCCTACCACTTCCAAAATTGAAACTGATTTATTCTCTGAAAACAATGGGCTTAAGCTCTCCATTGTCTGCGTTTTGGTTCTGTGCTGTGAGGGACTATGATGGGATAAAAATGCTGGATTTCTTTATTAGCATGGTTTTATAATCACTTCATGCAGAAGTATCAGATTGCAGAGAGAGAAGGCAGAGAGGAAACAGATTCATTGCAACTTTGCTCCCTCGGTCCAGCTCTTGCATTTGTTCAGGGAACCTGGAAAAAGTGTTTCTGTTTCAACAGTCATAGCATAAACTGAGAAAATGGAAGAGATGTTTCTGGTCTTTCAGTCAATTAACATTCCTGACTTGGTTCAGAGCTCCTGATGAACGTGTCAGGGACTGCAATGCTGCTGTAAGCAGCCACCAAATGCTGCAGTAATGATTGATGCCACAATCACATCTACAGTCACATCTATATTAGAAATGCAGCACCTTGGTGGCCCTGGCTACTACACAGTCATGACACAATGCAGCTAAAATGCGGCTCTGTTTTATGAATGAATGAAGGTTGAGATATTTCAAATGTTTTTTTGGGGGTACCCATGGTAAATTACTTTAAACAGGCCCAACATATTAAGGGCTGAACAATCTGCATCAATGATCAAGCACTTAAAAAAGTGGGCCAGTCAGCACCATTGCCCACCCTTGAAACTGTGGGCCTTATGGTTCTTAAAAGACACCTCGGGGTTATGGACAGGCAATCATAAGCAGTCAGACCAATGCAGATAATGAGCTGTTGCTCATTAATGGCATCTTGTTAAATACCTGAACTTGCTGTGAAGGTTTATTTGCCTCCTGGAGGAGGTTAGGAGGATGCAAGCCATCAGGTAGAGGAGTTAACCTGGCAGATATCGTCAGTGCAGAGGTGCTCGGGGCAGCCAGGGTGCAATTCATCTTGGCTTGGTGGAGGTACCTGTGTGGAGAGTCCAGCGCAGCCTGAATTTCTCAGAGCAGCTTGGACAAACTGCCACTGGTTATATGGTTATAACGAGTATCTGAACGGCTCACTTAAGGTTGCGTGTCCCTTTCGTGAAACTCTATGACCCAAGGCATTAATTTCTAGGTCACTCAGACCTTATGTGGAAAGATGGCAAATTGGCTCTTGGGCTGTGCTGGGCTACCCCTGGCTTGAAAGACCTCGGTGTGTTTTATATGGATTCCAAAGTGTCTGCCTTTCTCTGGGCATGTCCGCTTTCCACCTGCAAAAACCTTATCCAGATGGAAAATGATGGCTTGTCAGGTTTGCCCCAGAAACCCAGGCAGGTCTGCTGTGCTGGCGTGCCCAGGACACATGCTGGCAATTTGTAAATAAATTTACTGTTTTCAGGATTCCTTATCTCATATAAATTGTGCTTCTTAGGGGCAGGTCTTTCTGCTGTAGATAAATGTGCCTGACAGGGTAGGGGCTGCTTAGCCACACCAAGTGACAGGCACCAGAGGGAAAGCAGAGGGGCTGGGGAGGGACCACCACTCATGGTCGTCAGAAATGGGATCGGTATGGTTGGCTGAGCCCTGGGTACTCAGCAAACTACAGATTCCTTGTGCAAAACATTCAGCAGCAGGTCTGTCCAGGAAGTCCCAGGCAGAAATATAGGCATCCTTTCCCCTCTTCAGCAGAATCGTTTGGCTCCATTTTTATCACCAAGTGCTGTCACTGATGACAGCTTTTCACCAAAGCTGAAGGCACACCTTGGACAGGTTACAGAGGTGCTCCTCGGAATGAGTCCTTAGAGGAGAAGAGGTGGATGCATCAAGTTAGCAGGAGCTGGAGATGCTTGTGGCTTTTCTCCTGACGGAAATATGAGAGCTTTGATCAGCTTTCTCCTCTCAGCCCCCTCCAGGTGAGCGTGGAGGGGATCGTGTTGGCAGACACTCAGCTGCATCCCAAGCTATGCAGCCCAACTATCCCAGGTTACCTCCCTGCTCAAGTCTGGTCCATAACAGAGCCCCAAAAGACTCTCCTCCCCTTCACAGACCAGACATGTAGGTTTCTGCTCTCCTGGAGTGAAGGGACTTAGGCTGAATTGAAAGGTTGGATGACAGGACACTAAAATTAGGATACCTGACATGAAGCCCCACCAGATTCTCATTTAATAGGTTATTCATGCAGGGCTACTGACTTTTGCCCCTACTGTCCCCATCTGAAATCACAGGAATGCAACATGTGGATAAACTGGAAACAACATGAGAATTTGTGAGGCAGGATCCAGCCGGCCAGAGGGGTGTTTCTGGGACAGCCTCCTCTGCTCCAGTTTCTGGGCGTCTGCGACATGACTTTACACACGATGGGGGCACCGCTTTCAGCAGCAGCAGCTGCCACAAGGAGACACCCGCTTGTTTTAAACAGGCTGCAGCCCGTGTCATTTGCCTCCGAGCAAACTAAAGCAGTGCCAGCTGCCTCGCAGACCGGCCAGCCTGTCTGAGTCCTCCTCCTACTCTCCGGGGGAAAGCCAGTTCCTAACGTACACAGTGTTTAGTTGACTAGGAGTGTTTGTGTGGCTGAAACGCCTTGTGTGTGTCATCTATTTCTGCCCTGGTCTCATGGAGTACTGCACTTCGGGACTCGGTCCTTCTGGCCTTACATATTTTTTATAAGAATGCCAGAGGAAAACAGCAAATAATTTCTATATATCAAATGTCAAATCCCTGCACTACTAATAACACAGCATGCATCTAAAACTAAAAATGAGTTTGTTCTGGAATCCAAAATACACTTCTTACATGAATTGCTAAAGCCTTCTGTGAGTGAAAGAACTATTAGTTTTCTTCCCAGACTCCTAGCTGACTTTTTCTTTTTTATAACAAGTGTCTGGAATTTAACTCCTTGCTCCTTTCCTCATATGGCAGCGGGAAACATTTGACCAGGGTGCTCCAACCATGCCATTGATGCAGGGGAACCCTATGTCAGGGCTCAGCAGGAATCTGCCACACACCCACAAACATTGTCTTGCTCTGCAGTGTCCCGTCTCTGAGAGTGTTTCTCTTATGCAAAGAAGCCAGCCCAGTGTGCCAGTACAACAAATAGAGCTGATACAGAAGAGAAGGTTGTTTGCGTGCACAGCACTAACGAGCACTGTTTTGTTCAGCACCACTCCTTGCTGCCTGATACAAATGGTCTTTTAACAGAAGTGTCAATGCAGACTCCAAAATGAGACTTAATTGCATTCAGGAAAATATGCATACAGAGTTACTAGCATCACTTGCATGATTTTTATTTTCTTTTCCAGTGTACTCCTTAACCCATTTTTGTTCTTGTTTTGTCTTACTTGTAGGTCTGTGATTCAGATACCATGCTTGATCCAGCCTCATCAGTGGAGATGGTAAAGGTTTTAGAAGAAGACCCAATGGTTGGAGGAGTTGGAGGTGATGTGCAGGTGACTATGATCATTTTCAGATTAACAGAGGGGTTTCAGCAACTATTGGCACTGTAACAGATTTCCCTACCATTATAGAGGCTCTTATGAGACCTTAACCATTCTGTCTGTTGAATGGAAACCCTTATTCTGAGATATGAGCACTGTATGGTTTTAACACCCATAGAAAGGAAACAAAAATTATTCTCCCCCATATATGTGAAAAGTGGGGCACTGGTGTTGTCAGGACTGTTGTGGCATCTTTGACTCTCTGGATATAACCGCTTGCTCAGGGTACCAAAGAAAAGCTATAGGGGAACAGGGAATTGAGAACAGGTCTCCCAAAGCCAAGTCCAGCACCCCAAGCACTTCAATTATGTTACCTCTGGCAGCCAAGATTGTTAGGAATAAAAGCCTTTTTGAAATGCAGTGCACTATACACTTCGTGTATTGTTGGGCTTCCTCTGCATCTCTGTCAGGCAGGACAATGGAAAGCCCCCAAGTCAGCCCAGCTCCACTTTTGTTAGGGTTTCCAGCATTGCTGAGTTTGGCTGACAACTACAGCAAAAGGCTGTTCATTCCATTTCATACAATTGCTTCTGCCGCAATTTATAAAGAAAAATGCATATGAATATTTCAATTGGTCTTGGGATTGGTTCCCCGTACTCAGCTGGGCTTTTATGTGAGACAGAGGAGAAAGGGCCATCTATATGGGCAAGGACTTACTAATGAACGCCCCAGTAGTCAGAAGTATTTCAGGCATGTGGCTTTACACTCCAGAAATTAAGATTCCCACAGAAGCCTGAATATCTTTGCAGCTCTGGGCTGACCACGAACCAGGCGTCACACTTGCCCTACGCATGTGAGACGCTGGGCACGTGTGAGTACAACTGGAAGGAGATGGTATAGGCTCAGCTATGACAGTGAAGGTTCATAAGTATCTGCAGAGAGAGAGAAGGACATGTCCTCTGGGAGAAAAGGTGGCAGAATGAAGGCTCTGGCCTTTTTTTTTTTCCTAATTCGCTTTCCAGCATACACCAAATACATTTGAACAAGGCTTGAGCCTATCCCTGAGCCTTGCTGCTTCTAAAATGTTCTGGAATTAAGTTGAAACAGAGACAAGTTGGGCCCTTGGTCTTCAAACCTGACAAAAATTAGGGCTATTGGAGAAAAATGCTATTTTTTTCTAGTTGTAGAATACTGCTTTGTAGATGTAGAAGGCCACAGGTTCCCCTGAAAATCCCCACACTGAAAAGATACCAGTGCAAAGTTGCCACAGACACCCTGCTACGCACTCTCTTGCCACATTCACCAGGACAAGGTGTGTGCTGAGAACATGTATGTGAAGACATAGGCTTGGGCGTCTGCAGGCGTTCATGCCTCCATTGAGTGTTCAGACTCCTAGACTATTCCTATGCTGCATTTTAAGTGTAGGCTTGAGCTTCAGGTGAGCTTTGGGGCATACAGAAGAGAAAGACTGAGACCTTTATGCGGGCCAAAACATGGGTCTGTTGGAGTATCACAATATGTCTTGGGTCAAGATAACATGGCTGGTACTGCAGAGACAAATCAGAACAGGTTGTTCTTCAAAGGGCCTGATGTCAGATATGGGGACGTAGTCCAGGGTCAAACCTCTAGGGCAAGCCTTATGATACCAAAAACGTAGGCCAAAGACCATGTGCTCAGCCTTTCTTATGGTCTGGAATAGCTTCAAGAGGGCTGGAAGAAGTCTTGTGAGTCCTGAAGATGTGGTCAGGGATGAGAAAGAAACAGGAGGCCACATCTGTGACTCCACCATCTCCTCTCGGGAGAGGCTGGGACCAGCAGGTCTTTAACTGGGGGTGAAGGGAAAAGAAGAATGAGCCAGAAAAGAAGGTTCTTGGTGGAGAAGAGGAAAGGTTGCAAGGAAAAAGAGAAAATTTTTGTGGAACAGACTTTTGGAGGCTTCATCTCGCCCTTCCTGTCAGTGTCCTGGACTGTACAGGTAATTCCCAGATTTGTCATGAGTTGGACACAGGAGCTGGATTCCCCCTATATTTCGGCTAATGGTGCTCTAGTCTCTGCAAATTCCTTATTTATCCAATGTGTGTATTTGCTTTCTCCAGAGATTATCTAAAATGAAAACTTTTTGTATTTTGCAGATTTTGAACAAATACGATTCCTGGATATCTTTTCTGAGCAGCGTGAGATACTGGATGGCATTTAACATAGAAAGAGCCTGTCAGTCCTATTTCGGCTGTGTACAGTGCATCAGCGGACCTCTGGGAATGTACAGAAACTCTTTACTCCATGAATTCGTAGAAGATTGGTACAATCAAGAATTTATGGGCTCCCAGTGCAGCTTCGGCGATGACAGGCATCTAACTAACAGAGTGCTAAGTCTGGGCTATGCAACAAAATACACAGCTAGATCCAAGTGCCTTACCGAAACACCGATAGAGTATCTCAGGTGGCTGAATCAGCAGACCCGCTGGAGTAAATCGTACTTTAGAGAGTGGCTTTATAACGCGATGTGGTTCCACAAGCACCATTTGTGGATGACCTATGAAGCTGTAATCACTGGATTCTTTCCTTTCTTCCTTATTGCCACAGTCATTCAGCTCTTCTACAGGGGAAAAATCTGGAACATCCTCCTCTTCTTGTTGACAGTTCAGTTAGTGGGCCTGATAAAGTCTTCCTTTGCCAGCTTCCTTAGGGGCAACATTGTCATGGTTTTCATGTCACTCTACTCAGTGTTGTATATGTCAAGTTTACTGCCAGCAAAGATGTTTGCGATTGCCACGATAAACAAAGCAGGGTGGGGCACGTCAGGAAGAAAAACCATTGTAGTTAATTTTATAGGACTCATTCCAGTCTCCATTTGGTTTACAATCCTCCTAGGTGGCGTAATTTTCACTATCTACAAGGAATCAAAAAAGCCATTTTCTGAGTCAAAACAGACAGTTCTCATCATCGGCACAATACTCTATGCATGTTACTGGGTTATGCTTTTGACTTTGTACTTGGTTCTTATCACCAAATGTGGCAGGCGGAAGAAAGAGCAACACTATGACATGGTGCTAGATGTATGATGTTTCCATGGGAAGTTACCCAGAGAGTTGTAAAGCAACCCAAGGACCTTGTAGTATCTGTGGCATCAGACGAATGTTGCCAAGGGAAATGGATCATTGCTGCTGGGAATAGGACATTTATATTCCTCTGGGTTCATTTTCATCCTGCCAAAGTAAGAAAAAAAAAAAACCAATAAAAATGATTTTTTTTTCCAAGGGGGAGAAAACACAAACCACACATTTTCGACCTGTTCGCAAGAAAATGGGGGAACTTCTATGTTTATGCACTTTTTTATTGTGCATATGCCTGACAGTGTTATGTTCTATATACCTCACTGGTCATGCTTATGTGTGTGGACAGGAAGGAAAGGAGTTTGGAGAATCGAGAAAAGGATCTTACAACCCCTTGCAACCTAATTTATGAACTTCTCTTTTTTATAGTTGTGTTTATAGGAAGGGTCTTTTGTGTTAGGCTGCCAAATGTAATGCCAAAGGTAAATTTTAAGAGGCCATTGGCTGAGCTGTATTTTTATATTATTGTATTATTTGTGTGTGTGTATTTTTAAGCCAACTTTTTTTTTAAATCACTTATTTTATATTTTACTATCTGCCAAAAAAAAGCTGCCTCCCCAACACTTTGTTCTTTAGCCTTTTTAAAAATATTTAGGAAAAAAATCATACTTCCTCCCCCAAAATTTGTGCTGAATTGATTTTGTTCACAACAGAAAGAATTAAAGGTCTCTCTGCATTTTTGCAACTGATGAATGGTTATTTCTGTGAAAAAGCATTTAAATTTGCTCTTTGAAGACATTTATTAGGAATGGCCCAACATTGTCAGTTTTTGAATACAAGCATATTTGTGCGTAAAAAAGGCCAAAGGGGTAGATATGTGCAATTTGGGGTTTTGTTTTGGATAACATTGTAAAAGGGAAATTTGCTTCTCTGCTGAGAGCAGCATACCCCTGGCATGAGCAACAGCCGTAGGCAAGGCAGGCCTCGATGCCATTGGAGAAGACATTGCTGTAGGAAAGCTCCCACTGGTTTTACATGGGATTTGAGGAGTCAAAATCTTCTGATCTGGAGAAATACCGGACACCCAAAACTACTATTGACTTCACTGATGGTCATAGTTGCTCATAATCTGCTAGTACCAAGCAGACAGTTCAGATTTTTGAGTTTAAAAAAAAATACATGGAAGGAAAACTTATCAATACTTTCATAATGTGGGTGTCTTGCTATAAAACTTCTGCAGTGCCCTTCACAGAGTTCACAGAAAATACAAACATCAGTTTCTGTGATATCCAGTGTAATACAGACCCCAATACTGAGCCCAATAATTTGTACTTGACTAAAGCATATCTACCAGAAAAGAAGCCAATTTTTTTATCAGAAAACATCAAGGCTTAGCAAATCCATCACTTTCTTGGTGCCTAGTAATCGGTCTTGGACATTTATTTTGGACCGTGGTTTTGCGAAATAATATTCAGGACTAAATTCTGCAATCCTTCACCAGCCAAAGGAATGTGGCATTGAGCCCTAATATACTTTATAAAGAGCAACAGAAAGCCAGCTGCATACAGATATATGCCCTTTTTAGTTTCTGGTATTAAAAGCACTGTGGTAAAGCAGAAATCAGCATATGATGCTTAAAGAACTTAGAAGCATTTTCAGCTTCTCTTTTTTATGCAGACATGAATAGATTCTGCTGTAGAATGAACTGCACACACACTACCTTATTTGTCTGATTATCTTGAGGTACATGATTGCTTGAAAGTCATACTAATATTATGTTAATGATTGGAGAGTTGATTCATGTTGATTACAAAATAGAACAGTATTAAAAAAAAAGCAAAAGAAACAGTAAAAATAAAAAAAAACTTGACTATGCCTTTTAACTATTTATGATGTAAGTTAAAGCTTGGGTTAACATTCAAATGTCAAATAAATCCTCTCATTCTATAAAAAGATTGAATTAATTGCCTGTATTTATTCTAGCAATTATTCAATGTACGTCCAGTATAGGTTGTATAGTATAATTGTTACTTTCATAAATAAAATATTTTTGATAAGATTATGACTAATTCATGGTATTTCTGATCAGCACTTCTGCTTTGAAGCCATAAATCTGGACGGATTGAAGGACGTTGTTACACTGTCATCAGCCTGAGTTCAGAGTAGGAATTTGCCATCACGTAGCGGAGCGCCCGGAGGAGGCTGTGACTGGTCCCTGCTCTGTGAGGCAGCACAGGAATCGGGAACCACACATCCCCTGGGCGCTGGTCCCTGGTGCCCTGATGGCACTGTATATGGGTAGCGCTCGAAGTCTCTGCCTGCCTCTGCCAGCAGCTGATAGATGAATTTGGGCAAAATACTTCCTTCCTTTTTTCCTCTGCTTCCTGATTTGTAAAACAGGAATAGCAATCCAACCTCCTTTTGGGAAGGGCTTTGAAGTTTATGGCCAAAGTACTTTACATGAGAGCTGATATTTTCCAGCCCTCCTGTGCACTGGAAGTTGCTACTGTGGGGAAGCAGAGAACATGTACATGGCCTTCTACTGCTCCTCGCTACCGCTGTTTCCCAAGCCCACTTTGCCCTAGCACGGCTGAAGAGCATATATGTATTTTCTATCACTGAGGGTTATGAGCAGCAGCCACTGATAGAGGGACAGAGTGAACAGAGGGCAAAGTGACATCTCACACATCTCTCTGACCATGACAGGCTTGTCACAGGTCAATTACTTCTCAGCACCCGTTACCCTGCGTCTGGATACTGTGCCCAGTTTTTTGTCCCCCAGTACAAAAATCTGGAGTAAGTTAGCGTAGGGCCAGAGTGATGGTTTGGGCTAGAGTGGAGGGGCTGAAAGAGCTGGGCTGGCCCACTTGGAGAAGGGATAGCTTTGAGGGGAGGACACCTAAAGTCACCTCCAATCCCTATAGGAAGATCATCAAGAAGATGGAGCCAGGCTCTTCACAGTGCTGCCTGGCGGGAAGATGAAAGACTCTGGGTTTACTTTGAAAGGGAGGGAGTTCAGACTGGGTGTAAATAGGGACTTCTTCCCCACGAGGACAGTCAGGCACTGAAGCAGGTTGCCAGGAGAGACAGTGCAGCCTCCATCCTGGGACGATTTCAAGACTATTCTAGATAAAGTCCTGAGATGCCTGGTCTGACCTGAGCCTCAAAGCTGCCCCTGCTTTGAGCAGAAGGTTGGGCAAGAGACCTCTGAGGCCCCTTCCAACACAGATTCTCCTGTCATCCTTTTTGAAGCAGGTGCTGACAGTTCACTTCCTAACAACACCTCCCACCCACACAGAAGCTCATTCTCATCTGTGTTCCCCACACATCCGCCCTGACCCCAGGCACAAATAGCTCATCAGCAGCTGGTACTGAGTACCCAGAAAAATCAGAGCCCTTCCTGTGATTCTGTGTCCCCACCGTGTTAAAGGCTGTGTAAAAAAAAAAAGGGTTCAGCAGAAAAGCAGACTACAAAACAGTTCTTAATGAAAATGTTCTTAGACAAATTCATTTCTTCCATAACATTTCCTCTGCTCATTTTCATCTCAAAATTATTTCTTTGTATTTCCAATTTCTTTGTATTTCCAATAACTTTTGGTTCTTGGGAAAAAATAATTTTTTTTTTTATTAATAGCAAATGTAATTGTGAGATATCTGTCAAAAGAACAAAACGTTTTAAAAGAGAAGTTAATGCTTTGTTTTAAACTTTTTTAAAACACAGATATTTTTTAGCCATTGTTGATAGACAGATGGTGCTGAACACTGTAAGAAACTCCCACAAACTATAAATTCTACAGAAAAGTTAAAAGAAAATCTTTTAAAAAATGCAATGAATTGGCAATATCTCAGGTTATAACCCATTTCCAGGGTGGAGTAACTTGGGTTTGAGAGTATCTGTTTGCAGAGACCAGGTGTGAAGCAAAACCTGCAGGAATCAGAGGTGCAGCAGGGAGGAAGGAGCCCTCCTGTTCTGTCTGCTAACAAGCTTTGGTTTGGCCAAGAATCAGGTTTCTTTCAATGGGAAATGCATGAATATTTAGCAGAAGTTTTCTAGGAGGCGGAAAAAATCCTGTCAGACACGTACTGCCAAACATGTCCCAATGCTCAAGCTGTTGTGAATCTGTCTTAAAAAATTTGGTCTGAATTTTCTTCTTAGCAAGAGAAAAGATGGTAAAGAGGAGATAAAATATACTAAAAGCTGTTGATGAGGTTTAGTATTACTGAGGCTTTATTGGAAATGCCACTTTTCTCTGGAGTTAACACAATTAACTTAAACATAGTGCTTTTTTTTTTCCCACCTTTCACTTGGCCTAAGTTTGCTGCTTCGGTTTCAGATCAGATAGATGGATGAGTGCCCCAAATTGTTGCTGCTTCTTCCAGCTATGGTATTTTGTATAATAAAGGATTCTGTCTCTCCCAAATAAAATCAGCTTGAGTTTTCTTCTAGAATAGCCCTAAAATTTCTTTAAGTTACGAGGAAAATCGTCCTGTAGCTACATTTATAGGAAATAAATGAGGGACCCAGGCCACGTGTCTGAGCTTTGGTACATGATAATACTCTGTACTGTTCAAGTATAAACATGGTCTGTGGCATGTTTTTGCCATGGACCACACAGTACTGCCCCAAACAATGTTGGACACAGGTAAGATAAATGCATGGAGCAGGAACCAGACTGGTTTGGGGGACTGTAGATGTTAGGTGTGCTGTCTGTCATCAGCTGGTCTCAAGATTAAAGAACAGTCCCTGCCTTTTATTATTTTTTTTAACTAGATTATATATAAACTGTCAATACCCCGCTGGGGAGAACAACGCATGGTCAGCTCACCCCTTATGGGACATCATGCACATGGGATCTTACTCTCAAGAAATCAGCAGAAGTCATTAGTTCTGCAGCTCTTGAAAATATCTGGAATTTAACATTATCAGTCGCATTACTAGGTATTAGAGAACCCACACAAAGAGCATGCACAAGAGTGCATGCAAGTGAATCACAGGGAATTAGATTTTGTAAGTTCCTCTGCCCATATAATTATTTATTTTACAGTTTCCAGGAGGGAAATCATCACTTTTAACTATGCCTTGACCCTACAGCACTTTGGGGACACATAAAACACTGTAGCCATGAAGAACTGAGGTGAATGTGACTAAAAATAGATTAAATGGGCAGCTTGTTCTAAGTTAATTACAAGATTGTGGCCTATATCTGCTCCCCAGAAGTGCTCTTAAGTTTTCCATACTGATTCTTTTTGATGAATGTAGCTTATGGGCTGAATCCATCCAGTGAGTTGATGCTGAGGACCACCAGTGACTTTTGTCTGCTCTCAATCTTCATTGCCTTTCACTGAAATTGCACAGCATCTTACCAGCATGAATTGGTACTAGCCCGGTTTCTGCCAGCATCCGTGATACCTGGATAACCATGACAGTACTGTGAGATGTATTAGAAGATACCTCAGAATGGACAGAGAAAGTCTGTGAAGACTGTAGGAGGGGGCTCCTCCAAGAAAAGTGAACTGCTTGATAACACAGATTAAAAAACAGCATTTCACAGCACACAAAATTCTATCTTGACAGATAGTTATGACAGTGACACAACCCATGAGACTACAGAAAGAAGAGAAAAGCAGAAACAACAATTTTGGGAAACTGAAGATACAGAAGAAAGGTTAACTGTTTTTATTTATAAGGACAGCTTATCTATGTGGAAGCTTAACTTGCATTCAGACTTCAAATGACATCCTCAAACACAGACTGGGATTAATTTCAGTGACTTTTGATACCCACAGCTGCAAGCACACAGCGCTTGCACAATTCAGGCACAGTTCAGGCACAATTCAGGTTAGAGGGACCTCAGGAGATCACCTAGTCCAACCTCCTGCTCAAAGCAGGAACAGCTATGAAGTAAACAAAATGTGGGAGAAGGCACAATCACAACATAAGCACAGCCTTTCCTAAATGCTGACTTCTGTAGATGCTCCCAGATCAGAGGAGTTCTACCTCAGCTGTCTCCAGGCAAGGAACACCAGCTTGCTCCAGAGGGTGAGCCCAGCACCGCGTGCGTACACCCAACACTTTGGCAACGGTGAACCAACACCCTGGTGTTGGGGCAAGAATCCTTGCAAAAGTCCTAGCTGCTGCTGGGCTATTTCTCCCAGCCATTAGCTCAACATTTTTCACATAGCACTTCTTCCCTCAGTTCCCCACCATACATGGGTTCATATACATATAAGTAGATATATTTATCTTTATATCTACATCTATCTATATTCCTTCCTAGGTCCTAGGACTGTAATAGTCCATTTCTCATAGTGAGCCAAAATCCTGACGGACAGGACAGTTTCACATATGTCAAATCTTCATGCTGCAGCAATGCTGCAGACAGATTTTTTCTTTGTTATTTTTATAAACAGCTCTATGTATACTTGAGCTCGTTGTCTTTAAAACGACCACCAAGGAGACTTGCTGGCAACTTTTCCTGGAGATAGGGGGAGGAGGGGAAGTGGATAGTTAATGCTCTGACCTGCTTTCTGGCTGAGCATGTCATGTAAGGAGTTTCAATATTCGAGTGCAAAATTTGTGGTGCTTGATTCCAGCCAAGAGAAAGTTCAAACAAAACCACCTAAAAGGGTGTATATCTTACCACGGATATGTTGCAGGAGTTTAATGTAAACCAGGTATGAGATTGGACTTTAATCACATTTTTTTTAAAAAATGGTCCATTTTAATCAACGTGGAGTTCTCTTTGGTCACTTTTATCCATTAAAACCTCTATCAAAGATAAAAGCTAAACAGACACAAGCCAAGTTTCCATTAATGTAAAAACATATGCACTGTGAGAGCCTTGTCTACACAAGAAAGTTTATCTGATATAACCAAAATCTTTGTGATTTTACTTATTATAGTATGTGTCATTTTATTTAGTTTGTTTTGATTTATGTTTCTTAGGAAATTATGCCCATAATTGTAAAATTGGAACTCCTGTTTACTAATCTGAACAAAGAAGAAAGCTTCACTGAAATTGTGATAATAAATTGGTTTAATCAAACTGGCAGAGAAACATGACACTTTTATGTCGATCTATGCCAGATACATTTTAGTTGCCTTGCATGATTTACCTTAAGATAAGCCTTCAGACAGCCGTAAAGACTGCCCTGGGCAAATCCTTGCTCTGCAGTAAGTGTGAGGCAGCTTAGCCTGCAGCATCAGAGTCATTAGTTACATTACATTTGCCACAGGGTGCGAGAGGAACCATGGACAGATAATGTATGATGACTAAGGCAGTGTAAACTCGTGCCCTAGGCTGCTCAAAGAAGCTTTTAAATATATCTGTACCTTAAACTGATCAGGACCGCCTTCCAGGCAAACCAGGGGCACGTGCAAGCGAAGACACTCAGGAGAGTTGAAGTGAATTACCAAGATTTCAAGCCGGTCTGGTCGTTTAAACTCTGGGAAGCCTCCATTAAGAATGTGTTTTCAGAATAAAAGCAACTCTGCTTTGATTTAGTAACCCACCCCACTCACCACCCTGGTTTTTCAGGTAGGGCTTTATTACACTTTACCTCTTGCACACTAAAAACCTGACCAAGATGTGCTCCTACGATCACAAGCATACTGTAAGAAGCTGCCCTCCTGCAGGCGCTGGAAGAAGATACTGAGCACATACCATCTACTGCGAAGCAAATCAGACTGGGATAGTTCTTGGTGTGCTCCTGGACATGCACCATCTCTGCCTCGCACAGGACTTTGCACAGGCCAGATGCAAAATACCTGCCTCGCGCTGCCAGCACCCGTTTTCCTCAGGTTGTTCTTAGCTGAACAAGGAGCAGGTTGTTTGCTGAACGACTGCATATGCCCCTGTGAAGCAACTCCAGAGCCTGATAGATGCAAGGGTTGCACATACGACGTAAAACGGGACATGCTGGGCGCACAGCAAACCCACATTTGCCAGGAAGCACAGGTGTCGGGTGTGCAAGAGAGACATCGGGTCCTGGCAGCAGTGGAGGGAGGAGAAGAGGTTTCATCACCAAAAGCGGCACAAGTGAGCTGTGAATATGCTATCTCACTGCATGGCACATCCCTTTGTGGTCAGATGAGCATCGCTCCAGCTGCTTTGGCTGGAGGCACTGGCACATCAGCCTGTTACCCCGGTATGAACTTACAGTACTTTATGCTGGGTGCAGCGGCCACAGCACAGGCTCTTGCCTCTTGGCCCACTGGAAGCAGTTTATTCCTCTTTTGCTGACAGACCATCTGCTTTACACATACTGCAACATGAAAGCATGCTCACAGGCAGCTGCCAGATCCATTAATTACAATTTTTATAATTATTAGTCTTTAATTCTAGTAACTAATTAATTGATGGCCATTTGGCTCAGCTCAGTTCCAGGATGAAAACACACGATAGTTGGATAGCAGTGTTCCTTGCAAGTGTCCTTAAAAGCTTCCATGGAGAATGAATCAGCCGCATGCCCCAGGCAGAACGTGCTCCCCAGGCAGCACAAAGGATCTCACTGCTTCAAATGTATGTATGTATGTGTGTATGTATGTATGCACGTATGTTGTATGTATACCTGTTGGGTAGCACATGTTGTTCACAGCTGCCAGCTCAGCTCCTCTCTTACTTTGTCACTGATCTGATTCCTCCTTATGTTCTTAATTAAATTAAAGGAGTGTGAGGTTCTGGCCAAGTTAATCATGGCTGGGAATCAACGTTCATATTTCGCTTGCAGCTTTGAAGTCTGTCTAATCTATCCTGTTATCACTATAATATCTGAGATGTGATGAGGGCTTTGTAAGTACACAGATTAGACAGATTGCAAAGTTAATGGGGACATATGGGTGTTGTTTCTCAGCCATTATTCTTTCCGTAATTGTGGTGGAAAGAATCTGTCAGCAGAAATGCACTCTTCAGTAATACATTGCTGCAGCATGTTGGTAAATGTTGGGGAGAGCGCTGGTCGGCAAGAGCGTGTTCTGCACACACCATTGATCACTCCGTACCTTTTGCTTGTTTTTTTTTAGATACCTAACCAGTGACAGAGTCATTTGGAAATATATCTGTCACTGACTTCAGCCTCCCGAGCACTGTATGCAGTCATCTGATCAACCCACTGTTGAAACAAAACAAAAAGCTTATTATCTTTGTGGTTTTCTGCCCGTGACTTTTGAATGATACACTATGTGCTAATAAGCAAAGCCCTGGGAAACTCAGCATCATTGCACTGGACACCTGCATCCTTTTGTTTTCCAGCCACTTCCTCAAATCTAGTTTGTTATATCTCTGTTCAAATCAGCACAGCCAGGCAGGTATAAAACTAAAGTCTTAACCACCCATAGCAATTACGTGTTATGTTTCATAAGATCAGGCAGGAAACACTCCATAAATTCCAGTAGTTAACACTCGTTTTAATTGAACTGCCCCTGAATTTTGAACGGAGCCGGCATTCCTCTGCTCTGAATGGTTGCGTTTCCCGAAACACGGCTGCGTAACAGCAAACAGATGTTTTCCAAGGAAGACAAGGCCACATTTCTAGTGATGGTAAAGTGATGCCTCTGTTTTGTACATTGGTCAAGTACTTCTGCATCTAAAATAATTGGAAAAAGCTTCCTTTTGGCTCAGTTGCATTGAATCCATTGGCATAAGCAGAAGTTTGAAAAGATCTAGCAATTATCTGGAGTGTAATGCGGATTAAATAATGTGATCTTGATTTGTCCTCTTGTCCAGAGGCAGGACAAGTCATCAGGATGCAGGGACAAGTGTTTGTCTAAGCAAAACAGAAAAGCAGAAAATGGATCATTCCTTAGATCCATTTAGGCTGCAAAACATACTGTGCTATAGGGCTGTATCATAGCAGAGCTGCTTTTACTCATTTGTATGAAGTAAACTACTAAAATGACTTGCATAGGACAATACTGTGTTCTAGAAGACTAGCATCTAGACTGTCTTTACATGCCAGATACTTCAGATCAATTTAGAAATAGCTGAGGCATGGAAGATACTCCCTCTGTTACACCTGCAGACATAGGAGATGTTATGCTTTGCATCCCCACCTGCTTCAGCACCAGATCAGCCAGGTTAATGCAAACCATGTTCATCAATGGTAACTTCAGCTGAAATATTTGAATAGCGATATTCAGGCAAAGAGCACCCTCAGTTCCTCGTAATGACCGCAGTTGTGGAGGCAGCAACAGCAGTCAGCAGCCAGATATTGTCTTCTTCGAGAGTTATAGCTACATCAGGAAGACACTGTCTATCTTTGCCCTGATGCATGTAGACCGTAATCCAGCTGGCATCGTCCTTTACTGCTGCTGCCAAACCTCTGGAAGGGAGGGGCTGCATATTTCAAAGCCTTGTCTGCACATGTCAGTTTATTTAGTATATGCGAAGACGTTTATTTTAATCAATTAGATCAATGAAACTCCTGGGAGTTTGCTCAGGCACACCTGTTTTGGTTTTTTCTTTTAAGCCTACATTATTTGGAATCAAAGCCAGAAACGCCATTCTTACGCCACAGTAACTCTATCCAAGAGTAGAAGAGGCCTCCCCCATGGATTGTCCTATGTTATTATGTTCATACAAACAGTAAAATTCAGACAAGCCACAACTCATTACAAAGGGGAACATACAAACACTAAAATGCTAGAAGGAGCAGTCTTACATTACTCACATAGGAGCAGAATACTCTAGAAAAGTAGTTTCCAACCCACAACTCTGACAGCCCTCAAAAACTGGTTGTGGTCAGAGGAAATAAGTTAAAGACGAGACCAGCAGGCAGAGCCGAGCTTGTAACTTCTGCAGTTTTGCTTGTAACTTCCACCCATGAGCTAACTACAGGTTGCTATAATCTCACTGTTGAATTTCTTCTTCTTAAATTCACCCCTAATTATACTTGAGTGTTTAGCAGGAACATAAAAAACTCTCCATTTAAGAAACTCTGAAGCCTTGTGAAATTTAACATACTTCTGGTAAAAATAAGTTTCCTCATAACTTGTTCTCCACTTAAAGATCTGAAGATGTTTGGCAACTCCATAAATACAGATTATGTGCATATAAATGCTCAGTGAAATCAAATTTCCTCCAGGAATTCTAAGATTTTAGGAACATTTTATAGAACTGGGTGAAATGTTTCAAAGATGAGCCAACAAGTATCACCCACGCTCAGTGATGGCCAGGTTGGATTCAAATTCTATGGCACTATTACCATGTCTTAGAGTTTGAATAAAATTTCAACCACCATTTGACTGATCCCCTAATGTCACAAATACAAAATAGATTCCAGACAGACCGTGATTGTGTCCCTGCTGACACCCACTTTGAAATGCAACCAAGCTGCCATATAATTGTTGTCCATATATTTTCACCAACCATGTACCTTATCATGTGACTCTTTCCTTTGGATCGTGGATCCTTAGTTTGCTCAAGACATTGTTCTGTGAAATGTCTTGAAAGTCTCATCAGAATGAGAAATAGCCTGTCTACAGCTTCCCCCTCTTCTGCTCTCACATAAAGGTAGGCTGTTGAATAGTTTGACGGAATTTGTTCTCAGTAAAGATATATTAGTTAATTTTATCACTAACTATTTTCTATCTTCCTTGCTTTTCTCCTGTCTTCCTTTTTATGATGTTCTTTCTTTGCCAGTCTCCAATCCACTGGAGCCTCCCATGTCCCAGAGTCCCTAGTGGTCCTCAGAAAGTTTTGGGTTAGCTCAATGAATGCTCAAGGCCATGCTAACTTGCACACATAGCTTTTTCACCACAGTCTTTCCTTTTGGGCCAGACTGTAGACATTGTGTAGGAGGCAACAGGAGGCACGCGAGCTGGGGTATCTCCATTCCTGTCAACCGTGCCCTCTGCTCCTTCCCCTGAGCTTTGACTAGTTCCCAAGCAATAGTCCAGACCCACCCTCCAAATTCAGGCAAATGCAAGCACCACAACCATGTCAGAAAAGATGGAGGTGAATAATGATTTTGAGGCTTTCTTCATCTGTTCTCACAAACCCCAACCAATCTTAACCTTTCCCTCTACATTACTGTGGCAATTGAATCTTTAATTTTTACCTCTTCTCCCTGACAAGACTATTTTGTTTCAGCTGTTTGAACTACCAGAGCTGAAAGCAGGTAGTTGCTACAGCATGATTTGGGGTGATTCAGAGCACTTTACATCCTCTGTCTGAATGTATTGTGTGGCAATGAGAAACTGAGTCTGTGCTGTTGTTAAACCTTGAATCAGCTCTGTCTGTAAGCTAGAAGAGAAAATTATTCCCTTCGTTTTCTTTCCTAGAGCAACATGGGACTCAATGAATTCAAGATGTGTATATTTCAAGTCAGCAGGGACACTAGGATAATGGGAATTACCTAATTGACACATACCACCACCCACACACTTCATAAAATCCAGTCTCAAATTGACTAGCATTACATTCAGAAGTAGCCTTTTCCCAATGTAACTACACGTAAAATTACTACAAGTTTCTGGCCCAGTGTTACATAGGTATGGGTCTAGTCTTGGGAGGTGCTAAGCCCATACACCTACTAGCAGAGGAGGCACCAAACTCATCTACAGGTCTAAATTCAATGTGTATTTTGCCTGAGGAAAGACTAATTATTATTATTTATATTACTTGTTTTAATAAAAACCCTTTGAAGTGCTAATTATTCTGCTGCTGCAACTTTTCTTGTTGGTATATGCAGAATGTACTGCATCGTCATATTTCTGTCTTATCTAGTTACTATTTTCTAGCGAGTGGCTTACTCGCTAGAGCAATTCATTCCTTCATTTGCTCTTTTACCTTCCTGTACCAACATTTGAGCTCAGGGTGGAAACTTCCACTTCTCTGCTGGAAGAGATCAGACAGTTGACAGAAATTTTGCCAAGGTACGCAGAAATTCTACAGGGGCTTTTTCTGCCTCCTTGGCTATTTGTAGCCTATTTGGCTATACTTATACTTTCAGTACTTACACTTTCTGTCAAAATACGATCGGTACTTGCAGAAAGGGTGAATTTTTTTAGATTTGGTGTTGAGACCAGATTTCACAAAACCCCACAAAATCTGTTAGCTGCGCTGCACGCCAGAGTGCAACATATTTCAGCAACTGTCTTTTATGCACTTCATTACGTGTAAAAGTAACAAGCATCTCAGTGTTCTCCATAATGAAAGGATTCTTTGAGAGTTAAATACTCCTTTAGTTGTTCTTAATCAAGCTTAATATGTGTGAAATTTGTGGGAGCGACAGTCCCATAGACTAACAGCAACAACAGGTACAGCCAGAAATCCTGATTTGCATAACATTTCCGTAACATGCCATCAGTTTTCTTTGCTTTTGAGCTACTCAGAAAACTTTGTTGATCAGTTTTGCTCTCATGGCCATTCAGTTGGAGTTCTCCCTGCTGTCTTTCAGCAATGATACCTGCAGGTGTCTTTTTGACATAGGAACTCAGGGAGAAGGTGTAACATACCGTCTGGTTTCCTTACACAATTCAACTCACTGTGGTACCCTGCCTACGCTTTCACAGCTGGCAAAATGGACAAGACCATTTCACAGTTAGACAGTGTCACCTGCAATTATTTTGATGGGCTAACTTGTCAGTTAGATAATGAGATTTCAGCAGAAATCTCCCAGCTATGGATATCTTGAAGCAAAGACACAGAGCAAGTGGGACAGGTTTATATATTTGTTTCAACTTCACTTAAAACAATAGGCCTGAGGTGTTATTTGCCCTGTTCATTTCAAAGGGTTGTTAACTAGATGCCCAGTGCTGATAAATGTCATCACGCTATGTCCTTTTTACAGTATGTTCCAGATCAAAACCCTGGACTGCTGCACATGTACCCTTCTTGTGTCTTCTGCTTACAGAGCAATTACATCCTGGACACATTTCCACCACGGTAGAGCCAGGCAAACTCATCTTAAGATGCCCTTCCCAGGTGAACTTGCTTCAGCTTGACCTGGGAGCACTCAAAGAGCATGGCAAAGGCGAAGAAAGGAAGAGATGGGGACTCCTAGGAAACCGCGAGCGGGAGTGTCCAGCAGCAGTCTTTTCCAGTGACATGACCCAGGCAGAGTGTTCACCTCTCAACGGGCTGCACTCAACTGTGCAGCAGAATCACTATTACACAGTAAAACAAGTTATATTTACAGCCCATTCAATGTTACAGCTGCTCTTGTAAATCTGGCTGCAGTCATAATGGGCTGACAAATGTATTCCAAAGACCTTACAACAACATAGCTTGAAATTAATCATGATCGCCATGTAAATCAAATGCAAAATCCATTTTAATGCTCTGAACTGTATTTCCCCCCCCCCCTTTTTTTTTGTTTTATACTTTCCCATTCCATCTGTACTTTGACTCTTTTCCAGACTTGCCAGAGCAGTCTTCCAGACATGGACCCATCTTCTGTTGTTTACTCACTCAGTAACAGTGAAATGTTTTCAGATAACTCCTTCCTTGGTGATAGACGGTTTAAAATAAGGGATTGTTGGTTAGTTTAAAAATACATAAGTACATATATGCAGAGAGACTTAGATATATTTGTATAGTATTTGTACATATGTTTTAATGCAAGAGGAAGAACAAGTATCACTTTTCCAGCCATAAATCAATAATGTATCTGGGCATCATCAGTGTTTAAAACTTGAAATGAAATAAACTCTGCAACTTTCAGTTTTTCTGGTCACACCCTATCTTATCCATCCCGGTGATCTCCACTCTCTCCCAGCACTGTGTTCTCTCCCCTGGCAGCTCCAGACCTGTCCACTCCCTCTCTCACCACCCAGATGCTTTAGCAAAGCTTATTTGTTTCCACACACCTGGTAAACTTTTGCTTAGATTTTAAAAAGAAAAGAAAAGAAAGGTTCAGTAAACTATTTTCACTCCCAAATTCCCTAAATGCAAGGAGTGGGAAGGACATATGTTCTTGGTAAAACCACACGGTCCTGAGGGACAAGGCCCAGACCCCTGGAATAGCCTTTAGCTCTCAGCAAGATGGATCTGCTCTTTCTTATCTACTCTGCCGTAAAAGAGAAGTTGAAGCGAATCACACTGTATCAGGGCAAAAGCAATGTGAAGCAGCAATGCCCCGCTGTGTTCTTTCCCTCTGATTTCCAACCCATTCGAGTAAAATCTAACCATCAAGCCTCAGTGAGTCTGAACTCTTCTCTTTTGTTGCTCAGCTCCAGCTTGAATGATCCCAGATTTTCCCCAGATCTTCAAACACATCCCCTGCCACTCCCTACCCTGTACAAAAAGCTAAGGCTGGCAACTTCAAGAGCACCGGCCACTCCTCCCTGCTCAGAGGCCGCTGCACATCTCCGCTTTGATGTGGCTGACCTCCTCTGAACTGGAGAAGACTGTTGCTTCTCAACTCAGATTTCCCCCTGAGGCAATGAATTATCCTGACAACTGACTACTGACAACCGACACCTCCCCAAAGGGCTCCGTCCTACTGTGGGAACCGACACTTCAATGGGAAGCTTGGATGTATGTCCCAGGCTGGAAGTGGGGCACTTGGTGCTTAATGAATGTTTCTATTTTGCTGAGAGACAACCACAGGCTGGAGGGTTCGAGCTGGAATTTAAAAGTTTGAAAGTGTTTCGATGTGAGGGCTCGGCTGGTCTTGTGACAAAACAGAAGCCAATTGTGAAATCTGGAAGCATTCCCCAGTTTCCCCAATTTCTAAATGGACATTGAGATCAGTTTGATGTGTAACTTCAACATTGAGTCTCCAGGGATCATTGGTTTGTGCCTCCCTTTACTTTCTCTTTTGTGCCATCCTTCCCATGCACATCTCTGCTTTCCACTTTAAGGAAATAAGAGTTTATGAAATGATTATTCTTCTTTACCAGGCTCAGTCAGCCTGGTATTTTTACAAAAATTTTGCAAAATTTTGCAAAATGAAAAGTGTTGAAAACAAGCAATGGTCTTAGTTATTTCTAAATTAACTAGGTTTTTAAAATATTTTTGTCCAGGGGAATAAAAAAATCAAACTGCATAAGGAAAACCTGAAATGTTAAATTATTTTTAAAGTTTTACATGCTTAATCCCCTCATGTCCCGTTCCCAGCTGCAAACTTGCACATGCACAACACAGCAACACATTCAAAAGGCCATTCGCAATGTGTGATATAGGGCTCGTCCATTCTGTGAACTAGGGTTCTAGGTTGACAGTATTTTTTTTTTGCTCTGTGGTATATATTACTAGGAAACATGCAATGGAAGAAACCCACCTGGATTATTAAGTTTAGCCCATAATCATAAGTAAGTCTGTATAGCACAGGTGGCTTGACAGATCAATCAATCCACCACAGCCATAAAATACTGCCTCTGGAAAGAAAAAGAGAATGAAAAGGCATCACTACTGTCCTGGATAAGTTTGGTTAAAAGCGCAAGATATTCCTTGCATGTTGAGCACCAATACATAAACCAAAAATGCCTCCCTATCTGCCGTCATTGCCTGGGACATAGCTCCTTCTAGCCCCAGATTTAGTGGTGAGCCTAACCTTGAGCACATGAAGTACACCAAAATGTCAGAGAATAGGAATGTTTTGGAGTGCCATTAGGAACAGCCTATATATCAGGTGTACTGTGACTAATCCACCAACTTCAGACATTTTTTCATCAACCAATGCAAAGAAGCATTAAATAAGACACACCAGAAACTAGATCCGCAGTCTGTATAAATCAGCCTTGTTCCGCAGATTTATGCTGATTTACTCCAATTAAACACATACTGAGTTTTGGATTGCATTCTACACAATATTCACATAAATTCAGAAAACGTATTATATTTTTGACAATACTTTCCGCCAGCAAACCAAAATGGGCTTGAGCTCTGCTTGTAAAAAAAAATATAAATTCTTCTACATGTCTCAACTTTGAGAGTGTCCCCTTCTTCAGAGTCACTGATGGGCAGCAAGTGATTGCAGCTGATGGTATCTGCTAGCCAGAGGATATGAATGTGCTAATCTTACTTCCAATATAAACAACAGTTGGGGCAACTTTTTGCAATGTAAATGGTTTGTTGGGTGCATTTTATGACACAGCTTGTGCCTTGACAAGCACTGGTCATTGTTTGCTTTTCTTTAAAATGAAGTCAAAGTATTTCACAGCCTTGTTTGGCACCGAAATAAATTAGGTCCTTTTGTGTACGGTCTAGGTGCAAGCGTGCACGTAGGCACTTGTGCTCAGCTTTTAAAGGGAATGCAGTTTTCAAGAATTCAGAAGACATCGACTGAGTGCAAGGACTTACAGGGTTTTCTTAACACTGAAGAAAATTAGATATAAAGAAAAACTATGTAGGGCTTGTTTTTTGGCTCTCCAGTTTTTGAGACATGCACTAACATTGTATTTTCAGGCTTTTGTTTGTGCCAAGGAAAAATGGACACTTACCCTGCTTGTTTACTTTTAGCTTGAAAACTGAACTTTTTTTGTTCAGATGAATTTCAGACTATGGAGCTGCACAAAACAAACCCAAGACTCTCAAGTCAGAAAGATTGGATTTGTGTCTTTTTTGTTTGTTTGTTTATTCATAGTAATTTTAAAAGATGTTTAAAAACTGCCGTTAACTGAAGTGAACTTCACATTTCCAGTCACTGAGCTCACTTGGAGATGAAAGGCTCCTCCTGGCCATTACTCAGCACTTTCCCTTCGCGCTGCCCTGTCCCACCACGGAGGTTATTAACTTTTTACAAGCGCTGTTCACATCCTCCCTTTGATGGATGGTGCTAAGCTTGTATTTAGATTACAGGATTTCCCAGCAAGGCTGTTTTGTTATTGAGGGGGAGAGAATTTTAGCACAAGATGGCTTTTCATATCAACCACTTGATTTTCCCCATTAAAATTTGCATAGGGAATCTGTTTCAGGGAGTTTCGCACCATACCACCTCAAGGCCTTAATGCAAGGTCATGGGTCCCCCAAGAAGAGGGTGTCAGGGCAGGTTTTGGACTAGTCCTCCTCTGCTTTTTGTGTCCGACTGCGAGGTGTAGGGAGGTTTTCCCCTATGGCTTTCAGCCCTGCTCTCTTGCAGCTCCTGCCGGGACGTAGGAAACCTGGGGTGACCCGTGGGAGGACTATCAGAGAGCAGAGAGGAAGGGGGCAGAGAGAGGGGAAAGAAAGCATCCTTTTGCCTCTCTGAAACCCTCATCCCCTTTCAAAGTGGAAAAAAAGAGAGAAGGTGGAGAGGGAGGCCGGAGGGGAAGAAATTTCCCTGCCACCTCATTACTCTCTGCTCACTGTAAATTCCCGGTTGCGGCCAGCCTGGCTCCCGCCCTTCTCTCCCCTCTGGCCTCTGCACCTAAATTTCTCACAATCATCTTCCCAGCTGGAAATGTAAATCAAGGCACATTCAGGATTAAAAAAAAAATAAAAAATATCTGAGTAAGAATGCCCCATTCTCATTTATGGATTACGTAGGAACAAACCTTGTTGGTCTTCACCGTCTCTAACTTCTGTGATTTCTAGCTGAATTTTCATGACTCAAGAACCCACATTTCTGGCTAAAGAACTTACTGGCTTAATTTTTTCTTCCTCAGTGGAAAAAAGCTGACACCAGATGTTTCTTTAGACCCTTCCCTGTCCTGAGTGAGTAAACACCAGAGACAAACAGGCTGTTCTATCATCTTGCTCCTCTCCAGAATACGAACAGTTTTATCATTTAGTTAAGAAAAAAATGCATTTAAAATGCTACCAACTGCATTTCCAGCTAAAGATATGTAAGTCTTCACTCTTAAAATTAAATAAAAGTGTTTACGCATGAATAATATGACTGTTTATGAGCACTGTGGTATGATGCACGGATACAATAAAGCTCTTGTGCTGCCCAAGCCCTTGGCTCTGACGAGCGTGTCTCCTGGCCCAGGAAAGTAACGGCCCTTTCTAACAGCCGCCCGTCAGTATTTTTAAACCTCCTCTCCTAAAATAACATGTCAATGTTTGCCTATCTGAACTTACAGGAAGGCTGAATGAAAATTTGTGGGCGCACCACTGTAAATGGATTTTGTCACAGTTTTTATGATGTCATGAGACTATTTATCGCGCTGTGCTGAGAAAGTGAGTGAGAATTGCACTTCTCCCTGCAGCCCCTTCACCTCTGAAGGGATTTTTGAACTCTCTAACACCTCTGAAAGTGGGAGGTTGAAACTGTGGACAGCAAACTACCCCTCCTGAGGTGAAGGTGCGCGTGTTGGATCTGTTCTGCCAGTCAGTGCTCAGGCTTGCCGTGTTGCTTACGAATATATCCCAAAGTGAACCACAAAAAAACCCACCACACAGACAATTTTAATTCCTTCCCTGTCAGTAGTGCCGCTACGTTTGTTTAGCAGCTGAGCTTGGAGCTGTGGTGCCGGTGCTGGCGGATATTTTATCTTGTGCTGCTGCTAAAAGTCTACTTATTTTGTATCAAGACATTTGAGAGAGAAGGAAGAGTAAACAGGCTCTCAGGTCCCAAAATGTTTTTGTACTGAGACCACTACCTCTGCATGTTACAGGTGTTTTAAACTTTTTTCAATTATACACACATGAAGTATTAGATCATTGCATGGTTAGTTAATATACTGTAATATCACCTTTCATGTAGAAAAATGTTCTTTCCTTCCACCTCAATCTTTGCTTAACAAGCAAGTCAGAGAACAAATCTTGGGTGTAGGAGTTTTGTCACCTTACCATAATTGTTTAAAATTAAGTCTCACTCCAGCCTCCTTATGTAGTCAGAGGATAGAGTTATGTACCTTCTGGGAGCTACTTATCCATTCAAAAATAGATGCCTCGTTTTACATCAACACTGAAACACAAGTAGACTCCTTTCCAGCAGAATCCTGGGGTGCCCCTGGGCAAGACCTAATCGTGTGAGTGTTTTTGATTATAGGCCATAAAACACATTTATGCATATGTGCATTTTGCAGCAACAAGTGCACCCACTTGTTTGCATCACAATTTCCAGAGCGGTGTCTTCACTGCACAACCCCGGGGGTTTTGGCTGTAGCACTGGGGTGGGTGGTGCGTGTTTGCAGATGGCGGGGAGTGATTTCAGGGTGCAAAGCCCTCTGATACAAGTCGAGGGACATATGGGAAGGAGGACAGTGCTATCTCATCTATACTGCCAGTGGGGAGCAGCCCCTGGAATAAACCCTCCCAGAACTGTAGCTGAATTATGTCTCAAGGAAAACCAGTCGCTTCGTGCTGTGAAAGATCCTGAGTGAGAACTAATGCACATGCATTGCGGGTGATGGCAGAGAAGGGGGCTGGGGCAAGGGAGGCAGCAGAGGAACGAAAATAACCAGGAAGTCTGCCTGGAAACTGCTGTTTTAGTGGTGCCAAGATCATTAACAGAATCTTAAATCTGATTTCTCCGTTGGTCCACAGCAGCCTGTGCAACGCCGTCCATCCTGTGGAAACTACGTACCCGAGTGTGTTTCCTAGCTAGTGTGTGCTTAAATAACTTGCGGAACGAAGGCCAGGCACGGGGAGAAGGACAGCTTCTTGGACAAAGATAGCTGTGAAACATTAAGATAGAACATGATAGTCTTCAGGGCTACAGCAGGGCTGGGTTTTTGTGACGGGGTGTCAAAAGCTGTTCCTGGTATTGTTTTGGTTTCCTTCTGAGCTTGCAGAGTCGCCCCACTTCCTTCAGTACAGCAAGACATCCAGATGGATCGGGGTGATAAGTGGTGAGAAATTGCTTTGCAATTTAGCCACATATGGAAAACATGCTTTGGAAAATGTATTCATTTGTCTTCTTAAAGGTGAATATAGAGATTTTCTAGTCTGAGGCATATTTCTGAGTCTTTGGTTCAATAGAACTTGATTCCATCAGAGTTAAATTTAAGAATATATTTGTTTTGCAGTCAGGAAAAATATTCTTTATCCCTGCTTGTTTCACATTTCCGCACCATCAATTACCAGCAGATGTGGTAAGAAGGTGACATTTTTGGTGTCCTCTTCCAGTCAGGGCTTTATAACAATGGCAGACTGAGAAGTGAAGACTAACTCCTGGCCACTTAGACAGGATGAGCCACATCTATGCTCCAACATACACATCCAGACCACTTTATTGCAGCCGCAGCCAGCTGGCACTGAATCACCTATTGCACTTACTTTAATGCTGAGGGAACCAGGGTCTGACAGACTAGAAAGCTTGACAGTCTGAAAAAAGCTTTCTGCTTTTGAAGGATGGCAGCATTTATGTGGATGATCTGGATGTGGCGCACAGCTCCGGTTCTATAATCTCTACATAGAGAGCCATCAAACAATAGTTTGACTTTGGATAGAGATGCAAATTCTTTAAACATTAGTTTCCTAAAATGAGTCTTTAGTAAGAGCATATTATTGTTATCTGATGTCACAAAAGTGCAACAGGTGGCAGCCTAGTCCATAGGCAAAACGAATAATCACAGCCTAAAGCAGATGAAAATGTATAAAGCTGTAGCCTGCCAAGCCTGCATTTCTAACAGTGAGACCCCCTCATACAAAGGTGCAAAGATCTTTAAGTCACAACTCAAACCAATGAATATCAAGATGTCAGGTATTTTCACCAGTTTCCTTGCACTTCTTTATAGCGTAGCACCATATTTGTTACTGATTTTGTTGCCTAAAGTGTCTGTTATGACATGATACATTGCTATCAGTGCCATCAACTTACAGACCTCATACACCACACCACCCAGAAAACCACTGCAGGCTCTCTTTCCGCGACTCTGCATGACTCTATTTTAAATCCCACCTGAAAGACATCACCTCCATGACTGGTGTCCTCTCCGGCCCCATACAGGACTAGTTCAGAGGAGAGACTTTTGTCCTACCAATGGAGTCACCAGTTTTAAAGCACTGAGAGTCAGATGCAAGCCACTCACTTTCTCCAGGATCCAACAAAATGCCCATGCAGTGAGCAATTTCACATAAATACAAACAATCAATTCAATATTCAGTGAATTCAAGATTCAGTCAATAAACATGCTTTATTAAATCACTGCATAATAAAATATATATATATATTGGGAAGAAAAGTTAGTTTCTTGACCACCTGAAACTCTGTGGCTGTGCAGTATCTTTTCTAGGGGTGAGTTTCAGAGCACCAGAGGTGTTGGTGAGGATGGAAGTGTTGCCCAGGCACAATTGCCCTGGAAACTCATGCTGTTGCTCTGTCCTTTGTCATTTCAGGAGATGCTGGTTCTTATGAAGAGCTGTCTTCTTGTTGAAGGCTGACTAGGCTTTTTGAGCACTCTTGGATGGCCACACTAGCACACAGCGCAGTGCCACTTGTAATTAGTGCACACACACAAAACACGGCTGTAGGATCCTTGTTTTATAGGTACAAACCTCCTGGTCTGAGGATAGTCTGAGGCATTTTGTGGCGTCTTCCACACTGAAACAAAGGATGGTTGATGTGTCTCTCAGGAAACGAATACACTGAGGAGCATTCAGGATAAAATCACTCGTCTCCAGCATTGTCAGTTTCAATGTTGGTAGTTTCTACAACAGATTTAGTTTAAATATGCAAAATTAGAGACTATAAATCAACTTTGTTATATTTATATATTTTCCTTGTGAGGTTAAACAAGTCTGTATGTTTTTTACTTCATCTTGCCTTCTCTCAGTTACTCTTAATTTTCCAGATGCAGTCGACACCTTAGTTAATTAGAGTACTTCAGATTCCTGCCATGAAGACACCATGTTACAGAACTTCTGATTGCAATGTTTTAGATCTGGAAGGATATTAGAAATACAGTCCACACATGCAATATTTTCCCTCAAGATGTCTGAGGTTACATTAATTAATAAAACATCTAGGATAGGATAGGAAGCATTAATCATTTGTCTCTGCACATCCCTGGGATTATTCCAAAACCTCCTTCCTTTTCTCTGTCAACATAAATAAAATAAAGAGAGAAGTGGAAAGGTTAAGATATGGTCAGAGGTAGACAGTATGTCCTTTTCTCCAGGAGCATACATCAAAGATTTGCAGAGATAGGACTGATTCATTAGCAATGCTCTTAGGCCACTGTAGAGTCAAGGATATAAGTCAGTCACAAGCAATGTAACTATAAACCTCCATAAACCATTTTTAAAGATGATACAATAAATTTATATTTTCCTTGCTATGCTCCCCCATTCAATATTCTGCTATAAAATATTCACTTTGTAGCAATTCCTTTTGCCCTTATCTCCAAGACACTAGGAATAGCTGTGGATGCAAAAACCTGAAAATCTCAATTCTTGAGTAGAGTCCAGGAATCAAACCCAAAAAGTCAAACCCAAAAGTCATATCAGGTTGGAAGCAGGTGTCTTGTCAAATCAGTCTCCTGATGGTTTATGTTCATGGTGTTGGTGATGTTAGGGAATCGATAATATTATCGTGTTCTTGACATGCATTGCCTGTTCATGTCAGGCACAGATGACATTTTCTGGAAGAAATCCAGCAAGCTAAGAATAAGATGGGCAGTTCCTAGAAAGATCAAGCTGAATGCCAGCTGCATGGAGCATTTTTCATCTAAAACTAATGGAGTCATACTTTGTTCTCGACTAGGTAAGAGAAGCCCAGGTAAACCAGCAGAGTTGCTCCCAACTGTTAGTGTTGTAGAGGTACTTGATTTCCAGGAAAGTGGTGGAAGCTCTCTTATTTCATTCCCCTTTTTTCTCTTGATATTCTCTATTTCCAACTAATTCTTAGTTTACCCTTTCAAACTATAGGCGGCAATTCAGTTTTTCCATGCTTTAGGGGGTTTGTAATACCATGACAAAAAGTCCAACCTATTTGATCTTCTTTTCTTAAATCTGAATGACACTATCAACATGAGTTTTCTTTCAATTGTACTGTCCTGAAGAGCTAAGCTATCCTGAAATTATCTTGGTCTCTAGAATTGCATGGTCAAAGTTAGTCATAGGCCAGAAAGATCAGTCAAGGCTACAGTGGAGACGTGCAATGTATGTAAGCTGTGATACATCAATTCTATAGCTTTCCTATAGTAAGCAAAATTTCATATCAAGCTTCTCTCCCAGGAACGCACAGAAAGGAGAATAACAGAAATGAGCCGGGGACAAAAGATTCTCTCCTGATCTCTGTGGGACTATAAGGAATTAGAAAACTAAATATTAGGTTATTAAACGGAGGAACAGGCTTTGAAGGAACAGAGAGTCCTATGATCAAAAGGCTGCATCGTATCCAATGCCAAAGAGTTTTTCTGTTTATACTTTTTAAGTTAAGACACTTGGATTTTCTTTTTTAAATGATGTCCCGTGGCCCTGAAGGATAAAACCATGTGTGAAAAGACTGCCTGAGATTTTTGCTCTCCTATGGAATTGCTGCACCCTTGTGCAAGAAAGTCCACCATTCCTCATCCCTGTAGCACAATCATTGGGCCACACTCCTGGTTTCAGCTGTCCCCTGAAGTATCCAGTCCATATCAGCTGTCAGTTTACTTTTGCAAATGACAAAAAGAGAATGATTCCATTAGTTAAGACCCAAAATCCACACTGAAGTGACAGCACGCCAGACTGCACAGATGTGAGTGAACGTATGCATAGTTTAAGTATTGCTTCAGAAAAATACCATGTAGCTCATTACCTCTCTTTCCCACAAAAGCAAAGAAACTGCATTGAATAATAGAAAACCAACATGTGGTTTTAAATGCAACTGCTAATTTTTATGTTACTTATAAGTAAAAAGCCAGATCACACTGGCGACAACATGGATTTTTCTTTATTTGATTCACAAATCTACAGGAGAAGAGAAGTGTTTATCACCTCCCACAAGAAATATTGAGCATTCAGCACAAAATACAAATCTCCGTTTAAATCTTTTGTGCCTAGTGAATTCTTTTCAGTATGACACACAGAGAGGAAGTTCTAGTTAGTATTGGTTTGGAACAAAAAAGTTAACCATTTTTTTAGTAAGTAATTCTGGAAACAACCCCAGCTTTGCAGAAATCACTGTCCTGCCTCATCCTGTTTTACACAGTTCCCTTTCTGTGCAGATCCTGGCAGAAGTCAGCGTGTTAATTCCCAGTGACAAGAATTAGTCAGATAATAGTTTTTATGGAACTGCTAAGACATTTGACTCCATCAATTAGCCAAGAATATGTTTACGCTTAACCAAATGGCCTGCTTAGAAAATTCCCAAAGAATAATCTATGCATTGAAACACCTTTTGCAAGACAGCCAGTCTCTTTTGCCTCAGTTTTGGGAAGCGGCATGTAAAGGCAGTGCCTACATGCATGTGCCTGTATGCATATTTAAGATCTGGGGGACCACACCAAAAGATGGAGGTGCTTTAAGGGAGAAGGACGCAGAACTGAGATGTCTAAGTGTAAAACTAGAATCCACAAAACCTTGTCTAGCCCTGCAAGGGATAAAAAGGGCCACAACCACTGATCATTTCCCCAGTGAAGTTCACTAGGTGCTTCCAGTGCTTGACAGCCTGGTCTGCTGCCATCCCTCCACAGCTGAGCATTTTGGTGCCTTTCTCATGCCTGCAGCCCTTTGGGACTCAAAACCTGGATGGTCCTCCACCCATGTCCCCAGGGTTCCAGTCTAGTAGGTGGCTTCTGGAAAAGCTGGATGTGTATTGGCAGCACTGATTTCTCCATGAAGCACAGCAGGGCCCCGGATAAAGTCCATCGTCTGAAAGGGAAGCAGAACTGTTGCTTTTATTGAATAGTTTAGAGGTTTAAAGCATTTACCCAGGAAGCTGAAGCATGAGGCTTTTCCCCTTCTCAGCAAAGGCAGTTCCAGCTCAGATCTGCAACCTCCCACAGGAGCATGGGGAAGAAACACCCTCCTCTCATTTTGTCCAAACTGGTGTGGCTGAGAAAGCCAGGGTCAAAGGGCCAAGAAGAGAGGAAGCCACAAAGAGTGTGATGTTGTCCTTGTGCCTAGGAAGCATGCACTTCAGGCTACTTTCCTGTACTGCACAGTAAAGACATCAAAGAATCTTAATACTTTTAAATTAGGTGCCCAGCGAGGGAGATTACCCCCAGCAACTACCTACTGTCTTTCTGCAGTTTCAACTATTTACCAACAGCACTCCTCTTAGACAGAAGACTCAAGGTAAGCACTTCTTAGTTTGCAGGACACTTGCTAGAATTTGACTTAGCAAATTAAAAACAAACTCCTGGAAAGACTTCATTTTCTCATGAGCTCTAGGAAAAAAAAAAAAAGAAAGGAACTGAACAGAGTATAAACCAGGCAACCTTGCATCTTCTTGTCTTTAAATTCAGATATTTAATGGTTCTTTTCTTATTTATTCAAAATTTAAGGGGTGCACTTAAGCATCTTAAAGATTGAAGTGACTGAATTCCATCTTCCCATATGAAGGCTAGAAATGAATTATTTTATGTACAATAGAAAGAAAAAATGTGCATCCACAAATTGTTTTTCATCATAAGTGCTTCAGTTGATGGCTTCTAGATGACTGTACTTGCAAACAAATTTCCTCCCATTACAATGGAAAGAGATTAGTTATTAGAATTGGGTTTGTATTAATATAAAGTACCTCTGTGGTGTTTTCTAAAGTAAATTGAATACACTTTTCATGTTGTATGTAGAGTTAGAAGACTGATTCAACCTGTCCATTTCTCTAATAGACTGAGAAAGACATTAAAACGCCAGTATCAGTCATAAAGTTAAGGAAATAGCAACAGGCAACAGTGAGGATTCTATAAAAAAAACAGTTTTCTGATCTATATCTCTTTTTAATCAATGAAAGAATTACTTAAAAGCCAATATGACTTTAAAAATGAACCAAAGTGCATCTGTATGAAGGTTTTCAAGAGCAAGTAGCATTTTTGGCAGCTCGGCTCAATTTGAAAGTTAATTTCATGTTGATCACTACAGTTTTGGAAATCTTTTTCTACTTTTTGTTCATTTATTTCAGTTAAATAGCTAACTTGACTAGACAAAGTAAAAGGAAAAGTATGCCTTTCTATGAAATACCATTCTGTAGCCAGAAGCAGTTAGAGTAGTGATTTTCTCAAAAAAAAGGATATTTTTACTTCACAGGGAAATGGGCTTGTGCTAATGACATTTATGAGGAAAAGAGTGTCTCCAAAATCCCAAAGGACCCTACTGCATGTGAGGTTTTTTTGAAAGAGGAAGTTCATAAATCGTTCTTCCATATTATATAAATACATCTATAGTCTCTATTTTTTAAAAATCAGATAAAGTACTATAGTCCTTAGTCCTAGAATACTCAGCCTGGAAAAATATTTTTTAAATTAATACTCAGAAAATGAATAATCTGGATTTTCATCTCTCAAGTATAATTCATACATGGAAATTGCAGGAAATCTGTGGAAAAGAATTGCAATATTCAGAAACTGAGTAATGTCATAGCAGATCCAATTACGAAATAAACTTTTCCTTGAAACCAGAAGATGTCAACTATGCATTTGATAAAAACTTAAATCATATTCTCCAGAGAGGAAAACAGAGTGAAAAGAAGCATATGGAGGTCAGTCTGGGTGTGACATCCATTACCGCATCGATCTAAGCCCCATTAGTCATTTCAATGTATATTTTTTTTTTTACTTATAACATATTGCCACTTTGAGAGCTTGAGTTCATTGTAGGAAAGGAAAAGGAAGAGGAAAAAGAAGAGGGAAAG
>RSEF01000002.1:148368202-148380222 GCA_003993805.1 Himantopus leucocephalus | reverse complement strand
ATGGGACTTGGTACAGGTGCAAGCCACCCCAAGCAGAACTGGGGCCTCCTTGGGCTCCCCACTTCAGCTTCAAATGAGAAAGTGCATTTGGCAAGTGGAGACTGATCACACTACAGATCTGAAATAATACTTTTGGCTTTAACCTTCCCTCTCCTGAATTTGCTTCACTCATCTGTGGTGCTTCATCATTAATCAGCAAGAACCTTTTGTAGTGGAATGCTGCCTTCTTCATACACCTTCATGCAACATTAAGCATCTGTAATGTTAATAATAATAATCCTATATGGGAAAGGCTAAACTGCTGCCAGCAAGCGACTCTTCCAGAACAGCTGCACTGTCCAGATTTGGGGTGGCCTGAGTACTCTTGGTTTTCATGAAAGGGGCAGTTAAGCAACTTCTGAAGAGGTGACTCTTGGAAACAACTGAAGCCACTGCCCAAGGCAACTGGGTGAATGTGCCAAAGCTGGAGCAAAGCATGCACAGTATATTTATTACCTGTGCTTCCCTATAGAAATTCAGCAGAGTATAAGTATGGGTTTGCGGGGATCATAGGGCCATGAGAAGCAGCTGCCAGGAGGTGCTCAGCAAAAAGGATAGGCAGAGCTTTACTTCTGCCTTCTCTGAAGTGGTATTTTGGGGATTTCTGAGCAAGAAATTACCAACAATTCTCAGTATGCGTGGAGGAAACATGCTCTTGTGCCCACTCATTGGAAGTAAACTAGATGGCAGTAAAGATGACACCTTGTTCTTGATACCAAACTTTCCTCCTAAAGAGGAAAAAACAAAAAGAGTCCTGAAGGGTTCTGAATATTAGTCAGATGTTCATGATACAAGGGGAGGAAAGGTACTGAGGGGGCTGTAAGAGTTAATAGATTAATTTGTGAATGCTTTGAGATCTTGCCGTAATGCTTGGGGGGAATCACAGAACACTTGCTCTGTATGTGTTTGCAACTCCTGAAATAAAGACCACAGTGCCAGGACTTGAATTTCACACATTAATCCACAGGGACCTTCAGGCCAGACACATGGCTCTGAGGCAGCAAGAAAAATAGTTTTTTGCTGTTTTTCAAATCTATCTGATTAGGTGGATTTCTGCCATACGAGCAACCTTACAGCAAAAGAACAGTTGCTTCTTTAGAAAGCAGCAACAAGCAAAGCTTAGAGAAACTCCTTTAGAAAAAACTGTCTGCCTGTGATCACCAAGTGGACCAAATCTGTGCTGATTTGGGTTCTGTTTCCCACAGTGGAAGAGTGGGAAAGTGATCTTCCCTTGCTCTTGGGATAGAAATGCTATCGGATGAATCAGCCTCTTACAAGAGCTTTTTGGACAGAATGCAGGAAAATCTTCATATGATTTGAATTTTGTTAACTCGCAAGTGTTATTGTTTTACGTTGTTGGCAAACAGAGTATCATTAATAATAGGATCTGCCAAATGCTACTACTTTATGGGACTTATGACAGTTGAATCCATGCGTCAATAGCTTACAGCCTCACACCTGTTAGCAGGACCGATCCTGCCCGGCAGCAGGGACCTTGCACATGGGTGCAGAGTGTCATCAGCCTCCACACCAGCCCAGCCAGACCTACGGCTCTCAGCACTTTGCAGGACTGACTCTTACATTTCTGTCCTTTCCAGCAGAACCCTGGGCGATTGAAAAGAGCCAATAAACAAAACAAAACAGAAGCCAACAAGAAAAAAGCTCAGTATTTGCTGAAAATGCTGAGCAACGTCTGCACCGATTCTATTAATGTGCCCCTGATTTTTTCTGCATGTCCTGCTGTGCAAATGCCCAAAGACAATGGCTTTATTTCTCCAAATATTAGGGAACATATTTTTGGCTTTGCTCCGTACGCATCTTCATTCCTCACGCCCTGCGTTTCAGAGCAGGGTTTGAAAAGGACATGCCTGGGGAACATTTCACTTACCTACTCTGAGATCTGAGTTCATACCAGATCCTGAAGATCAGGTGAATTTAGCAGGGTGTTTCCATTTTCTCTGTGAACACTGTGTGTAACATTGCTTACTGATCGCTAGCTGCTGCGAACATCCTTATTCTTACCTGCTGGGCTGTACAAGAGGGTCACATGAGACTGTTTTTCCCAGGCTGTGGGCAGGCTTTGGGGTTACGACACAATGGCTTGAATTTCAACCTATGAATCGAAATCACAGCGTCAGGCAGGGCTGAGAGCTGCTGGGCTCAGTAAGCTGTGATCCATCCCAACTCCGGGCCCTCTCCACTATCAAGAGACTGAATGTCCATACCCCATTTATGGGCAGCAAATGAACTTGTTCCAGCACTTAACGAGGAAAACCAACCCATTACCATGCTGCTTGTGCCACACAAGCTGCTGCTGTCATAAGTCTTATTTTAAATTTGTCATTCTTGGCTATCAGCAAAAGAACAGGAGTGCAGCACACAGAGAAGAATAAACTCTGTGACTGCAAGTTCTGGGCAAAGCTGCTCCAGTATGTATTAAAAAATGTAAGAAGTACCATAGCCAGTCAAATCAAAGGCCTGTCTAGCCAAGTATCCTGTCTCTGACAGTGATTATTAGCAGATACTGAAACAAAAGTATGAGAATTAAGGCGTATAGAGTCCTTTTACTGCCTTCCAGCCTCCAAAATTGGACAGCTTAGAGATTTCCTGAGGCTGAAATTACATCCAGAGCATAGTATCAAATAGTCAACAAAAGCACCCATCCTCCATTAATGTGTCAGTCCCTTTTGGACTTTATTTATTTAATTTATTTGGCCACAGTGAAACTACAGGCCACACAAAAAAAGTTTTCCTTTTTTGCCTATTTTAAACTGTGCCTGACAATTTTATTGGGTGCCCCCTAAGATTTTATGTTCTGAGAGACTGTAAACAATCAGTCCCTGTTCGTTTTCCCTGCACCACCATGGTTTTACAGAACTGTGCCATAGTCTGCCTCCATTATCATTTTTCCAAACTGAGAAACAGTATGATTTATTCAGCAGAACAGAGAGACACAATAAAGAGGAAAAGAGATTTGTGATAGGACCAGTTGTGGAGGAGGGAGTAGGTTCTGGAGGCAGGTCTTGCTCCAGATTTCTTCTCACCCACTCTGTAGACCTGTGAAGTTGAAGAACAGACACTGTGTCCTGGCAGCAAGTGAGCATCAGGCTCTGGTGTCAGAGGAAGAAAAGCCAAGGACCACTCCTGCCCTGAGATTCTGATGTTCTTCCTCAGGGCCACCAAGATATGGAGGTGGATGGCAACTGTCACCTAAGGGTGGCAGGAGAACCCATCTGCCAAGCGGCTCTTAAAGGCAGGCAGAAAAGAAAGGGAGAAGGCATCGTCTTCTCTGATGTGTACAACTGCCTGCACTGAGGGTCTGAAGGAAGCTGGGCAGCTGGGTGGCTGAGGACAGGGCAGAATTTTCTGGGGGATTTCACAGGGAAGTCTTAAAAACCACTGACCAGGAAGATCAGGGTGATGATGTTTTTTATGAGAAAAGAGGACAATCATTTAAACATTGGATTTGGTGTCAGTGGGGAGATTTGAACTGCTGGCAGGAAAGGAAGTCAATCATAAGCTTTGCACAAATTCAGAGAAGGGGTTGGGTAAACTGTTTTGGTGCAGAAAGAGAAAGAAAGTTAATGGGAGTAAAGGTTCACCTTGGTCTCATTGTAAGGCGTAGAGAAAGATGGAAGGTGAGTCAGGTCATGGACATCCTGAAAAGAGAGATTTCACAATCCTTAAAAAAATGAGGGAGAGGATCAGGTAGAAAATACCAAGTTTCAAGAAGGAAGCCCAGTAAACTCTGAGTCCATGGCTGCGATTTCACAGGGCGGCAACTAGAGCAAAAGGAGACGGGGAAAGGAGTAAGGCAGAAAGCTCCTGCCTGCAAGTTGGCAGTTGCTCCCAGGAACAATAGTAATAATATGAGCACAAATTGTCCCAAAGCAGAGAAAGGGTAGGAAAGTCAGCAAGAGATCAGCTTCACTGACATTTAGTTTTACTGACTTTAATAGGTTTTATTACTGCTATAGATAAAATTAGGCCTTTATAGGAAAACCTCTTTTCCCTCTTTCTCTCAGCTCAGGTCTCGTTCTGAGTCATAAACTCATAAACTTGTAACATCAGCTTCAGTCCCTTTCGTGAAGAGCTGTGTTAAAATAAAGGCCTTTAAGGTCATTAAACCCAAGTGTATGTGCAGGAGATAAAATAAACAGTAAGAAGCACATTCCCAGAGATACAAGCCTGTGCAGGTTCATGTGATGGTATTATAGATTTGCAGAGAAGAAAAGTGCAAAAGGAACAGAAGTCCAAATGCAATTGTTTAACAACTTGTATGCAAGATGGAGAGATGTCTCTTTCCCACCACATGGATAGGAGAGGCCATGGGAGGACTGATGCCAGATTTACATGCGCACATGAAAAACCCAAGGAAACCAGTAAGCTGCAGTCTGGGGCAGCTGCTCTGGTGCCCCTTCCTTGTGTTACCAGAGCTGCCTCCAGAACAAGCAGAGCTGGGGCGTAACGCCCCAGGTCCGCTGGCCGGGAACAGCCTGTTCTGTGGTGTGGCACTAAAATCCCTGCCTGCAAGACAATCACTGATAATTTTGCAGACTGTTCATGGAAACGACTCCTTCACTCACAGATTTCAAATAAAAACTATCATCAATGTGATCTGGCGGCCAGAGCACATGCTTTCATTAATTAAGATGTCAGTCATGGAGCCACCAAGATCACTGCCAGACAAATATATAAACATATTCAGGACATCCAGGACTAGTAAGCTTTGCATTTTGTAGGCCTACTCTTTCCATGATTCTTTTTCATGGCTTATATAGCTAACATGGCTTCAACAACAAGCACCTCCCTATGATAACTTGCATCATTGTTTGTTTTTACATAGAAGATACTGTCTAAATAGCTGCTTGCCTTAGCTTCAGGATATTGCCTGCTAAGAACTGAGTGCTTGATTTGACAAGCAAGAACAGATGATACCACAGCCTGGAAAAAGCATCATAAAAAGGAACTGCAGCATCATGCCGTCTAGCCCTAAGTCCTGTAAGTTTGGGTAGGATGTCTTGATAACAGAAGGACAGTGAGGGAATTTTTCTCACTCACAAGTTTTCTCACTGCTCCCCTGCCCTGCTCTGTGCCTGTGAGCTCATCTGCATGAACAAAATTATCTCCTTTCATTCAGTGTCACTCCTTGAGCTGAGATTGGGAATGGTTTAACTAAAAGTCCCAGCCTAAACATTCCTGTTCCCAGTGCAGGTTCCCCTACCCACCTCTGCCATGAGCAATTATGATCTGTAGAGAAATGCTAAAAGTTTTGAGATATGTTTTGTAAATGAGTAAGATTTGTGAAATATATATTCTCCTAACACACGTAACTTGTGATCCCTATGCTTGATTTTCCGGAAAATGCTTTTTAACATCTACTTTAAGGTCATGGTGCCTGAGGCCACTGGATGCTGTGATGCAGTTAGCCATTATATTTGCAGAAGTTTCCTTTAGCCATTTTCTCTGCTAAAACCTGTCAAAACTACCTTCCCTGCAATTTCTATAGCAAAATATTTGACTNGTGGTGCCTGAGGCCACTGGAGGCTGTGATGCAGTTAGCCATTATATTTGCAGAAGTTGTGGTCTCTTTCCTTTAGCCATTTTCTCTGCTAGAACCTATCAAAACTACCTTCCCTGCAATTTCTATAGCAAAATATTTGACTCCACCCCACTGTAGCAAGGAGAAAGCAGAAGGCCTGGACTCTTTGCCTTGCTGCTGTCCTCTCTTATCTACAGCTGCTTGGCAAACCCCTCTTGGTAGACAGTTGTAGCTTTGCCACGCTCTGCTTCCTGGCAGGGCAGGGCAAGGCCCAGGGAGAGGAGAAAAAGAGCTGGACAAGGGCTGCCTGAGCCAGGGTAGATTCTCTATTAGCCTGTGATCCCTGTCTTTATTAGAATGACATGTCCAGCAAAGACACAGAAAAACTTATACATGGTTGAAGGACAGGATGGAAACAATAATGTTTATTCAATTTTAAAATAATTTAAAAATTCAATTTCATTTCATATTGGAAAGAAATTGAGATGTGGAAAGCATGAGAGGTCAGACAAGTCCCCAATACAACCACCAGTTCTATCAGAAGCGTTTTCATCGGGGTCTCATCAGCTCAGATAAGTGATCTAACTCCTGCCTAAAGCAACAGTGCCCTTCTTGCCTCCTATGAGAATTTATAAAATGCAGAAAAAAATCTTCCTGTGGCTCATCTGCTGTTGACCGCCAAGGAATACGGACCCCAAAGCTTAGGCCTGTTTTAGAGATGTCCTCCCTGTGTCCCCTGAGCGACTTGTGAGATGGCTGGGTTTTTTTCTCACCCATTTTTGCTCACTGTCTCACCCACAAATGTCAGTGTTTCCTGGCGTTTCCAGAAGTTCTTATTTCTCAGCTAAGAAATATTCCACTGACAAATCCTGGCCAGCACTACCCTGCATTAGGTTTTTCTTTATGTGACCTGCTTCAGGGCTGTATGGGTGAACACTATGTAAGTACTTGATTTATGGAAGAAATACACAAACCTGCTTAGATAAAACAAGACTCATTCAGTAAGGTCTGTGCTATTTTAAGTTCAGGGTCTAAATTCACCACCAACTGAACATGGCTGGAATCAGCAGAAATTTTGCTGAGGAACGAGCCCATCCTCTGCCTGGGATGCAGCTAATTCCCCCATCCAGGCACTTTCACCAGCGATCAGAGCACAGCATCATTCTTCTGAAGTTTGCCACAGATCTTCAAAACAAAATACTGTCTTAGGAAGTTGTCTAAGATAAATTTCACTCCTATTGGGTCCTAAAACAAGGTACTTAGCAGAGGGATAAGAGGTTGAAGAGTTGGACCAGTGTATAAATTGTCATAATTTTGAGGAGCAGGACATCCATCTCAGTTTTGTGGCCACCATGTGTTTGCAGGATGCACTCACACAGTGATTCAGATCTGGATGGCTCTGGGGTCCTCAGGCAACAGAGATAGGGTGGATAGGGCAGGATGCTGATATTCCTCAACATGGGGATGAAGCACCCATAGCAATGCATCGCACCACTGACTTGTCCTAACGCCCCCAGATCCGAGTGACAAGCACAGAGCCCTGTCAGTACAGCCCTCATCAACCTCCGGAAGGCTTTGTTGGCTCCCATACTTGGAAACCAGCTGAGCATTTAAATAAATCAGTTTCTGGAGAGACAAATTCCTGATTTAAGCTGTTGAGAATTAAGAAATGACAGAGTAGTTTCCTAGACTAACCACATTTGCCTGCTTTTGGGTTTTTTCCTTACAGCAAAATGAGAAGAACCAGTAAGCATTTTTAATTTGACACGTTCTTCCTATCTTTTCAGTTTACTACAGTTATAAAATAAGAAATTAACTAAGCAGGAGACCATACTTTGCAGTCAGAAATGAGCTGATCACATGGATTAGGACAAGCAAGCCTAGTAACCAGCAAAGCACGCGCACATTTTTCCTCTGCCTAATTTCTTGTGCCCACTTGTTCACAAAACTGTTTGCTTCTGACTGTAGGCAATGTCTCACAAAAGGCAGAATCAAAAAAGAAAAGTAAACATCACCTCAAGCTGTTACCAGAACAATTTACTATTTACTCATGTTCCTTTCTCAAATATTCTCCTCATTTACTACAGAGATGTCTGGAGGCAAAATATCTATAGATACAAACATTTTTTCAAAGGTTAGATTAAATGGGTCAATAAATGAACAGGAGGGAAACATGGGTCTGCTTGTGCTCTCAGTCGCTGGGTGTAAAACCATTCTGAAGTGTTCAATTAACTATTAAAACCACGTTTAACAGACTTCACTCTCCATCATTGCCCATACTCTTCAGCTTTGAGATCCTGATTTAAGGCTGTGCAAAAATCCCACAGATTTGCAGAAGAGCCAAGACCTGTTGTCTCACTAAGCCAGGGGTGTCTTTCCTTTAAATTGTGGTTTTAGAGGCAGACCTTCAGCATAAGGCTGTCTCTGTAGAGTTTCCCTCCTGAACCCTGACAGGCCTGTCCTCTAAGTTCACTCACCTCATTTCTCTGCCAATAATATGATAAGAACAATAAATAGTAAGGCTAAAAGAGGCACCTCAGTTTGCTGAATGTGCATTTTATCATTTAAATTAAAAGCTTAACTTGTAGTCACAAATGGCTTAAATATTTAGCCAAAGTAATACTTCAAAAATTACTTCTTCCTTAAACCTATGAGGTAATTCATAAGATATTGTCATTTGGGAACCAGAATAAATATTATGGAAGGCAAAAGATGTCAAATCTTGTAGGCAATGGAATAACCTAAAATTAATTCCAGTAATGAATTTTGATAGAATGATTTCTAACGTGTCTCTTTGGAGTGATAAACAACCTGACTTCAAAACTGACTCAAAATCCAATATTCAATACATTTATGAGTAACCCCATGCTAAACCGACAGCCAGTTTATTTCAGTCCTGGAGCCTGCCTCAGCATAGCTGTTTGTGGTAAACTTCTCAGCTCTTTCGTAGCAGGATTGCTGGAAAATTGCCAGTTACAGCAATCTCTGGCAGTTGTGAAGTGCAGCTGTGGCTATCTGCTTAAGTTTCTATAAAGTTAATTTGCATCAGGCAATCTCCAACATATACTGAATAAAACACATGCAGGTAGACATTTTAAAAGTGTTATGGTGATCTGATCCCAGCGCTGCTTTCCTGCACCGCATTAATCATTTTCATACATTTTTATTACCATGACAAATAATGCAAACCCAGTAATTGTGGTTTTTAACTACTTCAGAGTACATATGTTCTTCCTGACCATGTAACAGAAAAGAGAAACAAAGAAAACGAGTCTGAATTATTTTTTGTGCTGTTAAAGGCCATAAGTCAAAATAGATAACTGGCATGTATCAGCTCTTTTAATGATATGAATCCACCTCACTGAGTATACACAAATAGACTGTAAATATAAAATCCCTTTCTATTTTTAAAGATTATGCACGCACTGAAGTCTTTGGAGCTTGCAAATAATCAGGGAAAAGAAGGAAATAGGAAAAAAAAGTCCTTTTTTTTGTCAACTTCCAGGTCTTCTGCCAACCTTTAGTTCGTAGTACAAGTATGAAAGTTAGAAACAGAGGAAATTGGGCACTTTCACCTGTACATTTACTATAACTGATTTAAGCCTCATTTAAAATGTTTCTCTCATTGTTTGATCAGGTCTACACTTCCACCAGCATAGAGATTTAGCTAAAATTCCAATTTCTTTTGTGTCATACCTATACCAGCAAAAACACTAGTGCAAGCATGAACTACATCAGCATTACAGTGTCTTTGCCAATACTCTCAGTTCCCTGATATCCAGGCTAATGGGAGGCTGGAAAACCAGCGACTGGAAATAGCTCTCTATAAAACTGACCTCTATCCCTGCACCCACCTCTGGCTGGACTGACATTGCATGGACCTGTGGTTGCGCTTCTGGCAAGTTTTAACTACTGGGTGCCAAACTGCATGTGTGCACCTGTCCTGCAACCAGGGCCAGTGGCTGCCCAGTCACAGCACAGCCATGTCCATCTGGTGCTGAAGCTGCACCAACAAAACCCACTGCACTCAAGCTGGTCATGCAGAAGGCTGCTCACATGCTCACGGCATGGATCAGACTGGTTAATTAAAAATTTTGATTGCAAGAAGTTGGTTTATTATCCTGGGGAACTGTTATGACTTGCACCTACACAAGGAAGGTGTGCTGCTGCAGCCAGAGCAGTGTGAGGACAGCAGTAAATCATTTGAAGTCCTGAATAAGGTCTTTGTTTATTTTGCCTGGATATGTTTCATTGATCTGATTCACCCGTGAGTGTTTGATCTATCCTGACTTCATCCGGTATGGCTTTGATCTAGTGTATACTGCTTTTCTTGCCCCCAGCCCACGTATAAAGAGTTTGAAAGAGTTTACTATGAACACAGGGTTACCGAACTACGGCTATTGAGAAGGAAAGAAGAGGGAATGTTAAATGCTTGTGCGCTGGTTTTGGCTGGGGTAGAGTTAATTTTCTTCATAGTAGCTAGTATGGGGGTATGTTTTGGATTTGTGCTGGAAACGGTGTTGATAATATACAGTGATGTTTTTGTTATTGCTGAGCAGTTCTTACACTGAGTCAAAGCCTTTTCTGCTTCTCACACTGCCCCACCAACGTGTAGGTTGGGGGTGCACAAGAAGCTGGGAGAGGACACAGCCGAGAGAGCTGACCCCATCTGACCAAAGGGATATTCCATACCATATGATGTCATGCTCAGCATATAAAGCTGGGAGAAGAAGGAGGAAGGGGGGAACGGTCAGAGTTATGGCATTTTGTCTTCCCAATAAACCATTATGCGTGATGGAGCCCTGCTTTCCTGTAGGTGGCTGAACATCACCTGTCTGCCGGTGGGAAATAGTGAATTAATCCCTGGTTTTGCTTTGCTTGTGTGTGAGGCTTTTGCTTTGCTTATTAAAATGCCTTTATATCAACCCATGAGTTCTGTCACTTTTACTCTTCTGATTCTATTCCCCATCCCACCAGGGGGGAGTGAGCGAGTGGCTGGGTGATGCTAAGCTGCTGGCTGGGGTTAAACCACAGCAGCATGGTAGTTTGCTGTGGCTGCCCCTCTTGCTGCTAGTCAGTTGGTCTTTCTATCCATTTCAGATATCTCTAGCTACAAATACAGAGCAGTTGTTTTATTCTGTATGACTTTTTTTAGACTGGGTAGATTATCTTAATTCACAACATCTGTTTTACATCTGACAGTGAAACATTGCTCAAAGAAAGAGAAGGGAAGCACGCTGGTGCAGGATAGTTTGATGAGGTAGTGTTTCTGTCAAGATGTTCTTTACAAAAAAGATGAGTATTTTTTGTTCTAAGGAAATATTTTGATGACCTATGGTATCACAGAGGGAGCTCAAGGAAACTATTAATACATATTTTTAATAGACAGCAGCTTTCCAGGACCTGCATCTGTTCAAACATACAATTTAGTCTATAGGGATGGGCTAACACAGACCACCGTGCACCAACAGAGGCTGGAAGTCCTCAGTGAGATATGTCTACCCTACTTGTTATCCAATGTCAGGGATAACACATGAGCTATGATATTCAGAGGTGCAAAAGTTGGAATCACCAGGATGTAAGGTAATTAACTCCCTCTCTTTTTTACAAATTCACTTCATATTAGTAGGGGATGAATTCAGTTGCCAAAAAAGAAGTGCCACAAGATGCTTTTTATGGCCTTCAGCCGCTTCTCCAGAATGGCACAGATTCGGCATTGGGTCTGCCATCTTTATACTGGACATGCTATGACGTCTCACATGGCACTAGATGTTTTGGCATATGAAGTGATCCTTAGATATTAATCCAGGTTCTATAGAAACCAAGAAGTTCAGCATTGAAATGACAAGTTCCCAAAGGGAAAAAAAAGAGATCTAGGGATTGCAATATCGAGCATAGCAACACTCCAAATTCAGACACCCCTTTGAAGATTTATTCCACACAACTTTGGGAATGTAACCAAACCACGTAAATTTCAAGGCTGTTTGCCCCAAATTCTCTCTGTAATTAATGGAAAGAGGCAAGACACCTTCCAAGATTGACAAAGATCTTATATGTAGGCCACCCATGTAGCCTCTCTGAACTGCAGAGTCATTAATTTGATGATGCCACTGTCAAAGAAGTAAAATTAGGTGGAATGGATCTAGTCCCCGGTTGTGCACTATAACCCACAACCATGGGCTGGGGACCCTGGCTCTCTTTCATGGGGAAAGGTAAAAGTCTATAAAAGCCAGCAAATTGAGTGGAAACCTCCCTGAGCAACCCAAGAGGAATGCAAAAAATGTAGAGGTAGTTTGCATACTGCCATGGGAGCAGCGTTCACAGCCTCATACTCTTCTCTGGAGTTCGGCACTTGCTTAAAGGTCTAAGGGGGTTTCAGCTGTAATTACCGCCTCTTATCTGAGGGGTCCAAACAGTTGGTTATATGCTGAAGTTTATG
>RSEF01000002.1:148342245-148368102 GCA_003993805.1 Himantopus leucocephalus | reverse complement strand
TCAATTGAGAAAAATGGACAGTGAGAAAACATACGTTATTGGTGACACTTGCCACCTATGTGTCAATAGATCAGTGGTGTCCCAAAAGGCCTTCTTTTACCATCCCTCCTGTAGGTACAGCTACTGGTAGGGGTGAAACCCAGCACGTTTCCTGTTCTTAGATCGAGCTCTGTGCATTCAGTAGCTCCGATCAAGTTCAGACACAAGCTGCACCTCCTTTCTGAGAATTGTGTGAAAACCAGGGACAAAGCAGAACAAAATATTGTTAACCACAGGATTAAACTATGTAGATAAAAAAACATGTTAAAAAACCCAGCATGCATTCTACATCCCTTTATGGTTGTCCCAGCTCTCTCAGACACCCAGTTATATGACCAAAATGCACATTATTCCCACAAACAACTTTACAGCCTCTCTTGTAGAAGTTCCCTTTTTAAGCTACTGCACTTCTTTTGATCTCTGTTGGGCGTAGGCTTTCTCCTGTCTTGCCACTGTCTTTTAAAGTTCTCAGGCACATTGCAAAGAAGCAGTCTGGTTTCAGCTATTCTGTTTTGTCCCCTTTTGTCCCCTTTCTATGAGACTGAAACAAGAAATGAATTCTGAAAGTCCTACAGCAACCAAGTGGGCCTCCAGCATTCACATATCATCACAAAGGAACATATTCCCTGCCTTTTTAGAGCTAATACGCGAGACCTTTTCCCACAGAACACATCTATTTCAGATATTATCTTTGTGGATTTCTCGTTCAAATATGATTAGATGAGACCATAAGCTCATCCTGTATAGGGCACCAACCGTCTTCTCAGAGAAAGGGGCATCAACAGAAGACAAAGATGGCCGCTATGTCAATGCACAGTAGACACAGTAGCACTGTAGACAATTACATTTCAGCAGATGATAAAGTGCTATGACGTGAACTTCTTAACTTCATTAAATGAACATTTCCTTTCTGTTTGGGCTCAAGTCTGTGTGTGTTCTACTCAATAATGTCTAAGATCCCCAACCCATTCCAGAGATAATTAAGATAAATATTGTTACACTTAATTAATAAAGCATGGCATTTAATTTAAACAATCTTAAATTCAACTGCCACATAAAACCAGCTAAAAGAACTATTGTAAAGATGGTGACATTCAGAGCTGAACTTTTCTTCTTTATGCCCAGTTATTAGACATTTCTTACTACAAAATGGTGGACTCCAATGTGACAGATCTTCCCAAAATACATTCTCTTGTTTGTTTTTTTTTTATAAAATTACTGTGATCTTCCATATCAACAAATTCTAGGGAGGGAAACTACACTGGTATCAACCACTGTTAGGCAATAAATCATAATTTAACCCTTATTCATTCATTTAAGCACCAGTATTGCTCACTCTCTGCTAAAGGATGCAAACTGGCTTTTTATTAACAACATCCCAGGTGGTATGTAAAAGATTAACATAATACAGCTAATACCATATATTTATACCAATTAGAAATCAGTGACAGACTGGTGTTATGACAACCAGCTTCTAATCAAGTGAAACAAAGATGTGTACAGTCATCTCTGCACACAACACTGATAAATCTTCATTGGCTTTTCCTCATACAGTGTTAGTAATACTGCACTCTATTACTGTCTGAGACAGCAATCCTCCTTTTAACACTTTTAATAGATTATAATTGCTTTTAGGAACTTAGATTTAAAGAAGGCATTTTTTAGGAGTATCTTGACCTCAGTTTTCAGCTCGAAATTGGCAAATCCTTGTCATAGTTTCTATCTTGACCAGTATGGTAGTCACACTAATGGTCTGTAGTTGGAGCTATTTTTAGCATAATTACATAAAAAACCACAATTTGGATAATTGTGCGGTGTGTGTGTGACCTGAGGGGTGTGATGATTATCTGTGTGATCTTCCAAATACACATTCCACTTGTGAGCCAATTCAATCATACCTAACAACAGGGTAGAGGATTAAACTTTTCTGAGTCATTATGGGTTTCAAAAAAATGGTGCCTGCATAGGGGAAAGAGACTATCAGCACTGCAGTGGGAGCTCTCCTCCTATTTGATATCAGATACTTTACAAAGAAGAACTTTTATGAATACTTGAGCTCTTAAGACATTAGAAACCAGGCAAAAAAGCAATCATAAGACACAAACTCAGGGGATGCCAAGCTTCACTAGTTTCACTGATCATGGAACAAGTTCTTGCATTGCCAATAAACCACTTGGTCCAAGTCTGTGAGTTCATCATGCCAGGTCCAACTCTACAGGTTGGAGTATCCTGATTTTAAGGATTTTTTTCCATTTCTTTGATTTCTCCAATTTTAAGCATTCCTGCTAATGCAATTATTCATGAATCAGTCGAAGTTACCCCTGGAAAAGAGTCTCTGGTAGGCCAATCTGCCTGAATATAATAATACCACTTCGGATTATTGCACTGTTCCAAGAAAACTGACAGGGGAAAAACTCCAAACCATTCAGCATATTAAGGAAATGTCAAAGCAAGATTTGTCTGCAAATGTCAGACTTCACAAAGGCTGTCTCTACACCTACAATAGCGAAGGTTTTCCATTTACAAACAAAACCTATTAGAGATCAATTCCAATCTACAGAAATCTGATTAAGGCTTCTCATTTTGCAATTCACTCAGTCTAAATTGCCTTCCAAGGGGAATTTCACTTGAATGAAGACTGCAAGATTGAAATGGACATTCAGATGCTTAATCTGACTGTATTTGACTTTGTTCCAAGTGTTTCCCCATTCCTGGCTCCTACACACAACTTTTATATTATGCCATAAATACTGTCATCAAATTAATCATTCTATGCTGCATATAGGTCAGCTGGAAAAAGTTTATCACTATACATGACATAATGTTGTATGAAGAGGTGGAGCAAAGAAAAGACAGTAGGAAATATGGCTGATAATCTGCTTAGTAGAGTATTTTTCATTTTTTTATTCAGGGTCTCATCAGAGGCAACTTCGACCTCAAAGGGAAATAAAGGGATTTCAGCAGGAATTAGGCAACAAATAATTTAGCATCGCTAAAGGCACTCATTCTTTTTTGATAGCTGAGAAAGCATGACAAAGAGACATGAGCGTCCCTTCCATGGAATTGTCTCTTTGTGTCTATGCATTTTCCCCGAAGATATCCCCAATTAGCTTGAGTCCAAATTCATTCCTTTTTTGATGAGTACCTAAGATTGGGCAAAGCTCTCAATAGGAGCAGTTCTGCTCAGCAAAACAAAGGTGCCTGAATTGCTGTAATCTGCCTGCCAGGGAGGACAATGGCCAGGAAAATGCAGCACCCTGAATGTTATCATATGCTAATAACAGGGTTCAAACGCTTTAGAAACACTGGCAATACACTTTGCTTAAACGCTTCTTCTAAAGCTTATATGGCGTCGTTTTTACTGCTATTGCAACCTTGGCTTGCCAGTGCAGGGATGCCAGACCTTGATAAAATCATAGGGTGATTCTGCTGTGCAGGTAAACCCTTTGTAATGCATGGCCTGAGAAGAGCTGGGGGTGACGCTCACCCCCAGAAGGAACGTGATTGTACTATACCATTTGAGTCCCATCTAAGCCCTAAAAAGAGTAGCCTCTTGTCCCAGAGGAAATTTCATACCCTCTGCTGTTTAACCTAGTTCCTCTTCCCATGGAGGGTTGTAAATGGGCCCTTTATTCCACCTACAAACCTTAAAAAACTTTTTCATAAGGCTATCTCTGCCGAAGACACAGTGATCTCATTGTTGTGGCAAACACTGAACAGACCATTCTTGCAATGACACTTCCACTTCAGTGCTCTACACTGCCCCTAGAACAGGCTTTAGCAGAAGTCACTTCATTTTGTATATCCGTATTTTGTTTGTTTATTTGTTTTGCCAATAGACCACAAAGATGCCTTCTCTATGAAGCTGTGGAGATTTGTCGGCAGCAGCTATGTCCACATGGATTTTACAATGACAGTCATTGTATTCATATATTTCAAAGAGAAACTCTGGGACCACCACTGAGCTGAGATTTGCGGAGTATGGGAAAAGCAGTTCCCTGGGCTTGCAAGTTCCTCATCCACTGCCAGGAAGCCTGGAAGCCATGATGTCCCCAAGCTGCAGGCTGAGATCCCGTATAGTGGTACTAGCCCAGCTCTGCATTTTGAGGAAGCCCAGTCTGTACATAAGGTTGCAGTGGAGCTGTGCACCTTGACAATGAGCCAAGTGAGCTGTCAAGAAACCAAATAATATTCTGATGGCAGCTGATTTCCTGGCAGGAAGGGTTTCCTCAGAACTCTGCATGGGTTTCATCAGTTTGCCAAAACCCACCCATTTCACAAAACATTTTGATTTCAACAAATCAGTGGTTTCCAAAAATCCAGGCAAAAAAAAAGGAAAAAAGAAAAAAGATCTGTTTAAAGACGAAGCTCCCAACCAATTCAAATTATTTCACTCCGTTTTCCCAAAGCTATAAATCAGCACAATTGCTGTGTTTCAAAACAGGAGCCCCCAGTTGTGTTTGCCAGTTTGGAACAGTCTTACATACCAAGTCTTGAGATGGCTGACAGCACCGCATTGTGCAAATGTCCTGATCAAACGATAGCAGTATGCCTGGATATAGCCTCCCGCTCTCTTGCGAAGATCCTCCCACAGTCCCCAGCACGATGTCCATGTGCCTGTTCCCCGGGAGGATGAATGGCTATGGCATCACTCTTACCACAGAGTCCTTCATTCAAAATAGAAATTGCAGGCTCTGGAGCACAGAATATGTTCACTGCCTTTCTGTGTTCTGCTGTCTTAGGGTGTAATCTAAACAGGACAGGTAACAAGCAACAAATGCATCCAGGTATGTCCGGCAGTCACTAACAACCAGAAGACAAACTGTCCTGCCAGGGACACCACCTGGCTCCTTGCCTGGGTGAGGTCAGTGTCACGGCGACTTCTTTAGGTACCAATAATTTCAATTTAAAGCACCAGTAAAGCCAGCCTAGAGGATTCTTAACCAGCTTTGCACAGAGTACATTTTCCAGTGATTCCTCCCGTTTATTCTCAAATTGAGCTTCTTGGGCTTGGTACCAAAAGGTCTTATGCAGACTACATGAGAGACCCTGGCACTTGACAGGATGTATGCCACAAATAATCATGCAAACCTCAATCTCCAAAAGCATTTAGGTGACTGTGAGTCAGACACATCAGGATTGCTGTGCAAGATTTATGTCCAAGTGACATTCTCCAGTAGCGATTGCTTTACACTGATTGGCGTGCTCTGCCTGCATCCAGAGGCATGGCTGGCCTTTTCTTCAGAGCAAGCCCCCTGCTTCCACGTAGTGTGGATTTCCACCAGTTTCAGCCCTGAGGGTAGGCGATCCTTTCCTCTGTGCCATGCATGGTGGCATCATCCCCGTGGTGTGCAGGAAGATATATAGCAGAAAGTAGGTGAAAACCACTGCATTGCACTTTGAATAAACAAATCAGAGTGTCTGTGCCAGAATGCTGGGAACATGCTGCTCCTTTACTCGGCAACAGGGGCCCTACAGCCAGTCATTTCCCACCTCCACCATCCCACCCTGGATCCCATCCCAGGATACCTCCCCTGGTGCTCCTTGGCTGCACAGCAGGGCCGGGGCCTCAGGAGCTGGTGAGTCCAGTGGATTCAGGGAGCTTGTGAGCTCAGAGAAGGGCATCGGTATTTAAGCAAGAAGTAAGAAATTGTTAATTAAAGCAACAAGCTGGGACAGGGCATAAAGAAGAGGAAGGCAGTTAGGGGACCACCAAAATAAGTGGGAATGAAGATGTGACCACATAAGTATTACTGCAGTGTAAGTCTCTAGCAGTTCACCAGTCACATCAAAGCTAGGGGCTGGGTGGTTGGGCCACTTGTTATAGCAAAACAACAAAGTTTGTACAGTTATAAACTGCCCATGCAGACAAGCCTTTAATGTTTCAATGAGAAAAACAGGAATTGCAGTCACTCAAACTGGGCCAGAGCCTAGTATATCAGTAACATGTTTCTGCCACTGCTGGAAGTCTCACCGCTCCCTTAAATAAGCTTCCTCCACGCAACAGAATTAGATCTGTAATTTCTGCAAAATTCCTGAGTGCTCAGATTGGGGCTGGCAAAGATTTCTGTTTATCCGGTAAAATTCAACAGAATACTATAAGAATACTGGGGAAACCTAGCAGCGCTACCTTAGCACTAACAAATCCCGAATAACCGCTCTGAAACCACAAAAGCTGCTTTTTATGATGACTGTTTCTAATAATGTCCGAGTCCCTCGGTTCACGTCTTTTCAGTCTTTCGCAATGAATGTGGCACTTTGACTGTGCAAGGCACTGGGATTGCAAACAGGCAGGCTCTGCTCTGCGCTGCACAAAATGCGGACCTCTGCAAGGAGAAATGCCACCAGGTAGCAAAGCCATGAAACAGCAGAGCTAACCCATCAGCCGGTTTAAAGACAAACTCCTCACTCTTTTGCTAGCCTACTTTCAACCCCAAAAGAATGTGGGGATGTTTACAGACTCCATGTCCCTAAAGTCAGCGCAGCTGCAATTTCAGCTTGGCTGGCAAAACGCTCCCACCGAGGGCCAAAGTGGCCAGTGTGCTAATCCTGACAGCCAATCTATCCCTCAATGCAGTTTATTAGCTTCATGTGTGCAGCAGTTTGGAAATGTTACGTGGGCACCGGCAGAAAAAGCATATCTCAGGGGGAAGCCAAAGATGGAGGGAGAAGCTGGGAGGACCGACGTCTGAGCATGCAGCTGGAGGGAAGCGCCTGGCCCTGTCTAGATGGCTTCTTTGGGGGAGTTTCTTGAGGAGGACAGAGACGTGAGCCCAAGTCCTGAGCATCTGTGCCCTCTAGTGGCTAATAAAGGAGTGGAAACAGAGGAGGTCGCTCCTGTCGCCAGTTTCCTCAGCGACAGGGGTGGTAGAGCCATGCCCACCCTCTGCAGAAAAGGCACAACAGGGACTTATAGGGGATAACAGATTTGACCAGATGGGCAAAGCAGGTAAAATGCCCCAAATCCATCTTGTGACAGGGAGCTGCATGGTAGCGCTATCTCCAAGTAACACATGTCCCCACTGGAACTGATAAGGCAGGAAAAAAGTCCGCTTGGGAGGCTTGGAGGCCCCTTCTCCACAGTCCTCTCTCCCGCCAAAAGCATAACGCTGAGCTAATGGCCCTGTAACTTTGTTTTGATTTCCCGAGCAGTCTTGAGTTACCTAATATCTGGCTGGCTTCCCTCAATGGCTTTCCAGCAAAGTCATTCTCAAACAGTTTTCATTAGATACCAAATACTAACTGTCATGAAGTTCCTTCTGAAACCCCTGTTAATAGTATCAAAGGCCTTGATGCTAATCTTGCATTTCTTTCCTGTAATTTTTCTTTCTGCCTACATTCATAATCTTCTTTAACTTACTTGGACAGGAGATACACACACAAGTGTATGTTTATTAATAAATGTGTACATGTATATGTAAATGCACATTTGCCCGTACACATACACGTACACATATATGTATATGTACATGTACATGCAGCCTAGTCTTACAAAGATAAATCCCCATGTTATGGCCAAATGGTCTTGGTTTTCATTCTTTATCTTGCTAGTTCTTATATGATAGTTATGCCTGCAGAATAACAGGCTGGACAGAGGACTCATGCCAGGCAGTCTGCACCACAGACCACATACAATATTTTCCTTAACTAGGCTGTCCCCTACTATCTATGATTTGCCAACAAGGTTGCATCTATATTCTGACAAGTGGTTAAAAGGAGATCTCTGTGATCAAGTTATTTACATTGGGACTTGAAACAGGAAGAAAAAGTGTAACAGTTGGGAATGGTGCTGCATTCAGAAGGTTTATATGGGGCAACACTGCAACTTTGGGAGATTCACAGCTCAAAAGCCATCTCTCTGGCACCTTTCAAGCAAAACAAAAAACAAAGCCCATGTGAGTGCTCGTTTATGTCTGTGAAGGAACCCTGAAGTACCACTAACCATTGGGTCAGTCCCTCTTCTCCCAAATTGCTCCCCAGTCACCTCTAAAGGCAACAGGTAAACTCAAGGACCTCAGCGACCATCTGTCTTACTCATTTCTGTAAGACCATGAGACCTCTTCAATGTCTATTCAGCATCTGTCTTGTAGGACTGATCATATGGCTAAGACACAGCAGCTCCTAGAGCTCTTCAGCAGGTGGAGGAAATGTGAGTAACCTGTCCTTAGACTGGTGTCATGCCCACTTCTACAGGCATCCGCCCAACACAAACAGTGAGAAGACTAGGATAGGGGGTTCATCTACTGCTTTACCATCCTCCTTGCCCTTTAAATGATTTGCATCTCTGGGGGAGCTAAGAAGAAGGATGTTTATGCTTAAGCCATAGGAGAACCAGGGACAACCTAACATCTGATATTCCTGTATTTCATTGCACTGACCATATGTGTTGTGATAATTGGGCACACTAAATATTTCAGCCCATATCCACAAGACACCATTTCAGGGCCCAGAAATGGCTGCTTAAGCCTGTAATACAGTCACTGAATTTATTTCAGAGGACATCAGTAATTTTAGTGATAGCTCTTTATCTGAAGACCTTGGAGCACCAGGGCTACAGAGCAGCTCTAGCTCTGCATGGCTCCCCAAAGTTCTCCCTGCTCCAGTCAAATATGAAACCCATATTTACGGCTCAAATTGGAATGAGGCACTTCCAGCCTGCCCAAATTCATCTGAGCAGGGACCCTGTTAGCCAAACTTACACTCTCCTGGCAGTCACTGTTCTGTCTCTGTTCTGTTTCGGGGAGGATTTTTTGTTTGACAAACATGCTGGCATTAATCTCATAAAACCATGCTATAGATTAGGTGGAGGAAGTCTATCTCAGGGCTGCCTTGATAGCTCATTTTTAGCCTTTATTTGAATGGGGCTTAAAAATCAGAAACAAAACTGAATTTTTTTTAGGGAGTATCAGTTTTCCTGTGACTGTGTGAAGGGAAACAAGCCATTAATAAAATTTTGCTTAACAGCACATCTAAAGAATTTTATCCCTGCAGACTTTGAAAAAACAATCATTTGCTATTCCTTTTTCTGTAATAAGGATGTGTGAAGTACACATACGCCTACCTTTCAAGAAACTGTTTATGCTGCAAATATGATTAAATCAGGGGACTGTATTTTAAGCAGTGATGCTCAGATTATGGTACAAACCCTTTTGATCTTGTTATTGTAGTGTATTGGTGCATTAAAGGCACATTAGATATTTATGTTAGGAGTTCCTACCCACTTACAGAATGCTACAACAGTCTCTCAGCAGAAATGTAAATTGAGATTGTCATGCAATGAGAAAAGCATCCTAGCTTTTTTGTTATGATATAAAAAAGGCATTAGATTTACTTGCAAGCATGGCACCCCACGAGTGTGTATAAGACAGATTTATGAATCGGACAAACTTTCATAAATTTTAACATGAATAAGAACTTGCTCAGACATTAATATCACCAAGTATTCTGCCATTTGTTACCTTTCTCTTGCTGTTTCAAAAACCTGCAAGCAGTGGAAGTAGAGTGTGCTGTCTGTAGAAACAATTAGCCTGGCCTGTGAGCAGTATAGCAGAATGCAACCATAAATGAGATGGCTTCAGAGCCTGCAAAAAGAGAACATGGACAGCAAGTGATCAGCTGCCTATGGGAAGGGAATTGAAACTAATACCACTTTAATCAAGCCATTTATCTGACAGGCAGATAATACTGGATAAAGATCTTTGTAGCAGGATTCATTCAATCTGTCAAGCAGTGGGAGCCGGGGGAGTATAAATTCCTAAATAATCAATCCATGTAAAGAAATCTACTGTTTTACTGATGAAACTCGGTCAGCGAAAAGACAAGACTTGGGCTTAGCTGCAAAGCTGCATCTCCTGCTTCTAAAGCACTTGTGACTCAAATCGTTTTCAGTCTGTGTTCAGAGCAGCATCCCCTCGGTGGCCTGCCAACTTCTTATTCAAACAGGACCTCGGTGCCCTGGGCCCGAGGCCATGCCTTTGCGGGTGTTTAGATGACTGAAAATGCAGATAACTGCTGTCTGAGGCACCACCCGTTAGAAGCTCTCTGTTGGCTTTAGGGCCTAATTTGTTTTGCTACATAGAAAACTCTTCTAGGTGCACGTCTGAATCCCCTCCGGCTTATCTGCCTTTCTTCTGCTCCTGATCAGCAGTAGTACTGGTCTGTCCAGGTGGAAAAGTGAGAAGAGGCAATAATCACTGGCTGAAAGTGTTCACACTGACTTCCCAGTAACAGGGGAAAATTTGCAATTAATGCNAAAAGTGTTCACACTGACTTCCCAGTGTTGAAGGAACAGGGGAAAATTTGCAATTAATGCAGACAGCAGTTCCCTGACCTTTGCAGACACTCACCTGTAATTACAGCCTTTTCTCACCGACAGCCTTGAAGGACAGGGATGCTCCTGACTTCTCCCCACAACATCTGCTGGACCTTTGCAGGGTCTCACTGGGACTTATAATCTGCAATTTGAGAAAAATAGTATTATAAGTATGTAGAAGTGACATATAGAGTGACTTGGTTATAGAAATGGAGAAGAAAGTAGCACAGCAGTCCCCCTACGCTTCAACACCGTCCAGAAAAGATCAGATTCTTTGTATTTTGGGCTTCATAGTGAATTCAAATATCAAGGCCTAATTCTTCTTTCATGGCTCTGTAATCCAGAAGTAACATGAGAGGAGAAGCTTACCACTGAATCTCAGATGAAGGGTATTTGTAACTGCTACAACTTCCAATTTTAAAAGAAAATATTTTAATTATGATGCAATGCAGTGGGAGTTAAAGAAGCTTATATTTCTGTTTATTTTACACAGTGCCCAATCCTTTTCTTTTCTTTTTAATTCCAAGGCAACTCTCCCATTGACTTCATTACGAACACGGTGTGATATGCCCGAGCTAACATGGGAAAACACAAGAGATCCATGTGGTGGATATCAAGATAGAGCACTTATACGAGGATAAAACCTAATTCTGTGATCACACAGAGGTAAAGCAGGACAGCTTCCAGTTAAGTCAGAGATAATTCACTCATACAAAGTCAGTGCAACTCTATGTATTACTTTAAAAACGGAGTGAAGTAACCATTTTTGTACACTCACTAATCTGTAACTAATCACAACTTTAGGCCCCTGAGCAGACTAATTTGCTGCAAAACATGTACCTGCACGCCTAACGGCAGGGCACAAGCCAGCTGTGATCCAAAAGCCATTTGGACATCTTAGCTTGCAGCAGCACCTATACTAGCAAACCTGACTCTTGGTGGCCTTGCTACCACAGGCAAAGTTCTGGACCAGCAAGGCCACAGGGTTTCAGTGCTACAAAACTCTCCCCTGATGGTTAGCCCGTAATTTTCCAGGGTGACCACGGTATGCTTACCAGAACAAAAGTTATTCTTCATAACTATGCTTGGCGTATTTGTTCAATCTGGATTACAATTTTGAAGGCATTCTGCAAGGAAATTTTTGCATATTTGAGAAGTATTTGGTTAATACGAACATCTGTAAATCAAAAACTTTGCGAGTTAGATTCCCCAGTGGGTGGGATACAGTTTTCAGCAGTGACTAAATTATTTAGAAGCCAAAGATTTGTTTTAAAAGAGACAGGTGCTTAAACGTCGTTAAAAGTCAAAGGGAAATAAATTTGTGAGTCCAATTTAAAAGTAGAATTTGAGTGTGTGTGAAAGCATTGCTTATTCATCCTTGAGAAAGTAATTTGTTGCCAATTTAATGAATCCAACCTCTGGATTCTGGGCTGGACATCTTCACATACAAACAGAGGAGAACAAATTCTCCCTGCTGTGGGAATTAGTGGTTGAAATGTTATGTTTTGGACAACGCAGGTACTCAGAATAGATAACACAATGTTTCATCCTGGCCTGAAGCTATTAAACAGGTCTTTCACTCATGTGAATAGGGAGAGTTTCACCGACTTCAGTGCAATTTCTCTGCAATGCAGAGTAGACAAGGCTCTGGCGCTATCCCTGTATTAGCGTTCATACCTCAGTTGTCAGCTCAGGGTTTGTGGGAGGAGAAGGAGTTTATAAGCTCTGATGGTGCTCCCCCTGCAGATCAAAGCACCCACACCAGCAACCAAACCACAAAAACTTTCTCAAGGACAGTTTTGCTGCAGAGCTTTGCCTTTCAGTGGTCTGTGGTTTGTCCTGAAGCAGCGCGCACTGCAGATGGGGCTGCTTGGAAGAGACCATGCCACGGCCTGCATGGGAAGGGACACGTGGAGATCTCCTGCCACTGCCCTACTGGGTGGAATTAAAACCCCATCGACAACAGGTTTGTTGACTGTTCCACCAGCTCCAACCAGCAACCGTGAAAAGCCACCCACCTCTTAGCCATTGCTGGATGCGCTGCATAGGGAGCAGCTGGAAGGAGATGGTTTACTGGGAAATAAGCAGAGGAGGGATTGAGCAAGTGACCCAAGCTTGAATCACTGTGACTGTGTTTGTGTTCAGTTCCTGGGAGGACAGTGTAGCCTTAAAGGTACTGGGAAGGATGGACAACTCCTGTGTTAGTCATAGGAACTCAAAGAACAAAAAAATATAGGAATTCTTTGAGATGTAGAACCAATAGCGCTTCCCCAGGGCTCAGTATTGGGGCTGGTTCTGTCTAAAATCTTTATCAACGACCTGGACAAGGGGAACGAGTGCACTCTCAGTAAATTTGCAGATGACAGCAAGTTGGGCAGGAGAGTTAATCTGCTTGAGGGCGTAAAGGCTCTACAGAGGGATCTGGACAGGTTGGATGCATGGGGCGAAGCCAGTGGTAGGAGGTTCCACAAGGCAAAGTGCCGGGTCCTGCACTTGGGTCACAACACCCCATGTAGCGCTACAGGCTTGGGGAAGAGTGGCTGGAAAGCTGCTTGGCAGAAAAGGACCTGGGGGTGTTGGTCGACAGCCGGCTGAATGTGAGCCAGCAGTGTGGCCAGCAGGACTAGGGAAGTGATTGTCCCCCTATACTCAGCACTGGTGAGGCTGCACCTCAAACAGTGTGTTCAGTTTTGGGCCTCTCGCTACAGGAGGGACATTGAGGTGCTGGACCATGTCCAAAGCGGGGCAATGAAGCTGGTGGAGGGTCTCAAGCGCAAGTCTTATGAGGAGCGGCTGAGGGAACTGGGATTGTTTAGCCTCGAGAAAAGGAGGCTGAGGGGAGACCTTATCACTCTCTACAACTACCTGAAAGGAGGTTGTAGTGAGGTGGGTGTTGATTTCTTCTCCCAGGTAACAAGCAACAAGACAAGAGAAAATGGCCTCAAGTTGCGCCAGCTTAGGTTTAGTTTGGCAATTAGGAAAAATTTCTTCACCAAAAGGGTTTTCAAGCATTGTGACAGGCTGCCCAGGGAAGTGGTTGAGTCACCATCCCTGGAGGTATTTAAAAGATGTGTAGATGTGGCACTTAGGGACATGGTTTGGTGGTAAACTTCATAGTATCAGTTTAACAGTTGGACTCAATGATCTTAAAGGTCTTTTCCAACCTTAATAATTCTATGATTCTATGACATCATACAGTTTTGCGTCTTGACGGTGATGTCCCTGTGGATCCTTCAGTGTCTAGCAAAGGGTAATCCATTTTGAGTCAATTTCTATTTACACCTAAGCCTCTGAAGGACCCAGGATTCCTGGAGGTGCCCATTTTCCTAATTTGGGACTTCCCCTTCTTCCATTAGAAGATATCTGATGAGGCAATGTAGCTCTTTATTGGTGTGGCTGACTGCCTTCCCTCCTTGACTTGAAGCTGAGTGCATCCTTCATCCCTCCCTGCTTAGGCAACTTGAGTTTGTTCCAATTAGATCTCTACTACATTTCTGTAACTTGACAACATCAGTACCCGACTCTGGGGAGCTTACTTCCAATGTATTTATAGTCCTGTAACGCTTAGATTAAAGACATTAAAATACATAAATTATTATATTTCCTTTGTTTGCATCCTGCGTTGATATGAGCAAGGATTTGCAAAAAATGCATGAAGTTCTGCATTTTCCCCTTCTCTTACTGTGACACCAACCCTTAAATTCTCATCACCCCTTCACAGTCCAGAGATCCAAATTGCAATGCTGAAGTACCCCATAAACCTGCTCTGGGGCCTCCACCAGCACCGTCATTCAGCCTTTTTCAGGACTGTCAGTCCCTCACGTCTTTCGCACCCCGCTGTCATGTGCCAATGTGATTGACACTGCTCGGAATGATCTGCCCACTCCTCCTAAATGCAGTGTTGGGCTGTTGGTGCTGAAGACATGCAGACAGGAGGAACACAGACCCCTGAAGAGTGTCAGATGGCCATCTGCCAGCCAAGGCACAGTATGGTGGCTACTGCCAAGCCAGCTGGGTCCTCACTCTTCCAGCTGGTACAAAAGTTGCCAGGCAGCCTCTACTCCAAGAATATTCAAGCATTTGGGGCTATAATCTATGCCATGTGTTTCTCTGTTTTTACTGCATAGTGGAAAATAATTTATGCAGATATGCTAAATTATATTTTTAATTTTCCACAAACAGTTCATTGTAAAACTCAGTTCTGGCATTAACTAGAAAATGCGGTACTTTGCTCATTGTGTATATTATTATAATGGTCCTTTTTTGTTTAATGTAAATATTGTAGCTCATTTATCTTCTTGGATGTCACAACCAGCTCTAGGCTGCATAGTTCTGCTGCTGTCTACCAGTTAAATAATTATTACTTAAACATTTTATAAATAATTAGTGGATAACTAATTTTTTTGCTGGATGACATCTACACCCTTTTGTCCAAAAGAATTCCTCATATTCTTTTTTTTTTTAGAGCGCATTGAGAGCCTGTAGCATGCTGATCATTGCGTTTCTAAACAAGAACAGCTGAAGAGGGTTTCTTCAGAGCAATTCAATATCACTCAGTTATTGAAAGAATCGAAAATGGCCCCTTTTCCATAAAGGAGACATTGTCAGCAAAGAAGAAATGGGAATAGAACCCAGGACATATAGTTTGACATTCAGAGATCTTTACCACTTGAGCTCAATGACAATTCCGTACTGTCAGCAATGGTACAGGGCTTCTAAACTTCCTTCAGTCCTAATCAGACATTAGATGATAACTAGGTATGTCCGTAAATACCTTTATTTCTAAGCCTTTCCTTGGAGAACAAAACCTGCTTCAGTTTGCATGGATTTCAAAAGGTATCAGCATCATTTTCTTTTCCATTTCTCTCTCAGTCTTTAATTTTCACTCTACTCTCCGTGGCTTTTTTTGGTCCAAGCTCAAAAATCAAAAGTAAATGAGCAAGTGCAGTTTTGTTTTCTATTGTGCACAGATTTCCAGGAATTCCTTTCCTCCATTAGCTCTACCATGTGGCAACCTAAGACTCTGACTGTTTCTTTCTGGAAAAAAAGAATCTTTTATTTTCTTATCCTTTTCTACCATATATGTCACATTCTGCAACCATTCCACAACAGAAATAATTCTCACTACTGTCCACACACTTAACAATTGAACAGTCACAAATAAATAATTTCAGAAAAGCAGAAAATCTACAGCCCAGTGGAATATGATTTCCAAACTCCTTTTAGGACAGGCAAAAAAAAAAAAATAATCTGGTTTTATCTTTCCTGACATTTTATTTTAATTGAAGTTCATCACATTCTTTATACTGACTTCCAAATGCCTCACCCTTTTTTCATTGGGAGGGGCAATTCCTAGAGACATGTGAAATGTTTCATCTGAACTACAAAAGCTTGGAAGCAGACTTGCTGTGAATTCATCCTGCATTTGCAAATCATCAGTGAATTGCTAAACTCCTCTGTCTGCTGAGTTGTCTGCAAGCTTGTGTCTGCTGTCACTCGGCAGGTGTTACTGGCTCTTGTCCTTGGGGACTTCCATGGCTGTTGTTCTGGGGCATTTCCAGGGAAAATGTGGTTCACCACCCAGAGGCCACTCATGGTCTTTTGTGGTTTTTGGACACCTGTGTCTTGTGCTGGAACAGGAACTTTTGTGATCCCCCATGAAATTAAATGTGTCACATTTCCTTGTAGCTTAAACAGTAAACCGGAGGTGGGCCAACCCCAAACCTTCTGGGGCCTGTGCGCACAAGTACATGAGTCCTGATGATTGCAAAGTTAAAAGTAATTTTGAAACAATGTTAAAGCTAACACGACCTACCAAACTCTGACCTGAAGGAGCTAAGGTCCAAGCATATGTTCTCTTCTGCAGGTACAGGGATATCAGCCCCAGCAGAGGGGCCAGACTGGGAACAATAACGTCTGAAACCACCACAGCAAGACTTGGCCACCAACATTGCACAAGAGACCTTGCCCCTGTGATGAAGCTGGGCAGTTGTGCAGAAGTGGGGGGGCAATAGGAAAAACTAATTGTGTTTTCTGACAGCGTGGGATATACTTCATGTGAAAGAATACTTGACATTTCTTACAACATCTTGTGAGCCTTCAGACCTGCTTGCAGCAGCAGTCATCATCCAGTAGCAATAAGCTGCAGCAGCAACTATCCCACCACCTGCATTGTTCAGGTGATCCACCTGGACAGCCTCAGCAGTCCTTGGCATTTAATATTTATTAATCACTTGAAATAATCCAAATGTCAATATGACAACATAGTAAAATAAAATTATATTATCACTGTAATCCTTATCATAGTCTGTCTTTAAAACTGCTAACCCATCTGTTCAGACGTCTTAGAGATTTGACAAATGAGCTCCAGCAAATCTTGCTGAGGCAGTTGAAAGCGATACTTCTGTCAGAGTAGGAGTCAGCCACAGATCAAAATGTCTGAATGTCTAAATTGAAGCATGTAAGCTCCCGTTATCATCAGCAGAGATGAAGGGCTTGATTCAGTTCCTCAGACACAGGGACCAGGTGCCATTTGAGATGTCCTGTGGCTACCACCTCACCTCCAGCCGCCACCCCAAAGAGCGTGAGTGTCTCATAGGCCCTGGGTTATATCTGCCCATCTCTGAGTTGTATCCATGGCTCTGTGGGTGTCTCCGATATCCTGGGCATCTCAAATGCGTGTAGGCAACTGAATGAATCCCCAGCCAATACACCAGAGGAGCCTGGAGAGCAGTTTGGAAGAATTACGTAGTCTTATTGACAAAGCTATGACATGAGGACGAGATGGGACACACCTCAGCGAGTGCCAGCAGCTCCTCTGACCAGAGCAAGTATCAAACCAGGGACCCTCATCTCCTTTCTCCACCTCTCCCCCTAGTAATCCAAGAGTATTATATTTGAGTTTAATGCCTCTTAGGTTAGCTTAGCTGGAGCGAAAGAAGCCACAGCTGTGAAGAGACACTGTAAATAGTGAATGGATTAGCAGCATCCAGCAACCCTGCTAACTTGAGCTGTAGCCTATACCTCCCAATGGGCCAGTTAACTTGTGTGCAAGAATATTTCCACATTGAATGGAAGGGATTTGTTTGTGGGTGGAATTCAAATTAAGAGCAATACATGAGTTATTTCTGCAGCAAAGACAAGTCCTTAATATGTAAGGGTGATTTCATTTTAAACTAGATTTAAAAATGCCTCAATGAAAGGAGTTAATTCTCTCTTTATGTAAAATTCACATAAACTTTTAATTGCTATTCTGTAAAGATAACTAATTTAGTTATCATCTTTCACTGTTCACTTACCTTCTCAATAACAGCTTCATAGCTGGTAAATTCAATCAGATGTTTCTGTGAAACAGTCTCATGCCACTGCAAATGGCTACAGATCAAAAAGAACTTCTTTAGAACATCCATTTGCTTTAAATCTACCTACATTGTGCTTTTACACTGAGTTACACTTGGGTTCTTGTTCTGGAAATGTCTTATTTCAGATTTTGTGCTGATGCACAACAGATAATCAAGGACTTCTTAAACAGACAGGTATCAAGAAAGTCAGAATTCAGTTGTCCCTCCCAGCTTTGCAGACTTCTTGTCTTCGATAGTAAAGAATGCTGGCAGGTCTAAGGAAACACAGGTTCTGAACACAGCAATTCTTGCGCTTTACAGTGAAATCACGGTCCTGATCTGACATACATGCCAGAAACTGGAGCATCTGATCCTAACAGTCCAGTAATTTTAATAAGGACCTGGTCTTGCAAAACTTATGGACATGGTTTTTTCCTAAGTCCATTCCCCATAACTACTTCAAAGCTTTACTTTAGAAATACATGTGAGTTTCTGCTACATCAAGGTTACAGTGATAAAGTGGCCAAGCTGTGTTTTTTATTAAATGCTAAAATGTGACATTTTAGTTGCAGTTCTCTGACCCAGTGAAAGATCCATGCAAACACTGGGCTGCTTGATATAGACAGAACTTGCAGTACATTTGAGCTGTAGTTATTAAAAGCATTTCTCTAGACATTCCCTTTCCTTCTTGGATTGTTCTTGGCATTTCTCAAATATTTGTGAATATTTATGAAGGCATTTACTTGTATAGTAAATGCAGTCTGTGAGTAAGTCATCAATTTCTCTAGAAATAGTTGCTTTTTGTGAAAACTTTGTTAGCTCTTCAACACAAGTGTCCCTGAGGGACTAGAAAGTTTGCGCACAGCGTTGTAGAGTACATCCTATAGAATGTATATAAGCCTTTAATCAGCACAACCGCAATGCAGCAGATTGAATAACCATCTGAAGAAACTCAGGGAGCATTGTGCTTTAGTCTGCCCCAGAAAGCTGTTCTGTAACAGCTTTGCAAATGTGCTCTAAGCTACCAAAGTTATGCTAAATCCGTCACTGAACAGACTTATACCAGTTAGTAGATGACTCTTTTTTTGATTAACTAACAGATCTTCATAAATTCAAGGCTACATGGAGAAAACACACTGATTTATTGGTCCAATACAGCTTACCCTGAAAGCAAAAGGAGTTTCACATTCGACTTCAAAGGAAGCAAAGCTGGACCCTAAAACTATAAACAGGATAATAAACACTAGTAAAACATAATACTTATTAAAGCAGCATGAATCCTGCCCCCAAAATGTACACATTTACTCACTTTTATACTATTTGTGCAACTTCATACTAATGAAATACGGCTGGTCACTGAGGTCACACCTGAGAAAAGTGAGAGTCAACCAATCTGTCAAAAGTAATCCTCTGAAATACATCATTTGCATTAAGTGTTCACAGAATTAACCTGAACTCCAAATAAATTAGTAAAACTGTTATATCTCTACTTATTTGCTAATTGATGAAAAGCAAAATTCACAAGCATGCTTTTCAACAAAATGCAGGAGTGCATACTCAGCTCTATGGCTTAATATTGGCGTACACTACAAAGCCATACATAAATTTACAGATAGTGTAAAACTGACATTAATGTAAATGGAGGTGAAAATAGGCCAAGATTCAAAAATCTGGTTTTATGCTTTGTTGGACTGAATACTTCATAAATTGCCTATTAACAATAGCTCACTTATCTCTCCTAAGTGGTTTTATAACATAAGACCATTTTTTCTGGGTTTTTTTTTTTCCCCTTAGTATTCTCAGTTATTCATGATTGGTGCAGCATAGATCAATAGGAGTCTATCATAGCAAAGACTAAATGAAGCGTAAGTTGAAGGTGTCCTGATTTAGCTCTGTAGGAGACTAATCACATTCCTTTTTTTAAAGCCACTGGAGAAAGGGCTCACATGTTGGCAATCCACTTTCCCAGTGAAGTCTGGCGTATCAACACCATTCTTTTGCTGTTTACAAGGAAATTGAGCAAAGGAAAATTATTTTCAATTTCAGCCTCCAGCCAGCTGTACTGTCAGGCAATGAAGCATGATGCTAAGTGCAGAACAGCAGCTTGTCTGATAGACGGTAAGTAATTAAGTAGCTTCGGTTCAGAAAAGGTTTTATGTTGTCCTTGGGCTTTGAACAATAAGATTGCTTTTCCTAAGCTGTCCTTCTGTGAGAAAAAAAATACCAAAAAACCCCAAAAACAACATTCACCCTACTTGTATTTATTGTGAAAAGATGAGGCTCTCCCAGCTCTATAGAGCAACGAGCCTCCAGGTGTAGACCAGATAATGGATGTTTCATTTCATTTCCTTCTCTTGTGCCTTCATGAAAGGAAAGCCAGACATTGCCTTTAGCAATGCTGCTGCAGGATGTTGACCCTGAAAGCATATCCCAAATTAGACAAGTGTATTATTCCTGTGTAATGCTTGAATTCAAACAGGAAGGACAGACTTTACTTTCCATTCCTTATAAATAAGATAGAAATATCGCAGCTTTACAGGTTCATGGCAAAGATCTTTAAATATATAAAGATACAACTGACATCAATTCTTGAAGAGGTAACATTTGCTTTTGTTCCCTCTGTTTTATGTGACAATGAGAATAAAACGAGTAATATATTTAGCAGTGAACACAGCATTTGCTGAAGACAAAAAAGTTCCTTCATCTACGTGAAACAAAGGACTAACAAAAACTCTTTGGGAAAGGGAACTTCCTGATACTAAAAGCTGAATAGATTTAATTGAAACTTCATTATGACCTTCTAATGCACAGTCATTTGAGACACTTGCACAGCCCTATCCCCAGAGAATCTTTGTGTCTCACTGTTTTTATGCTCTGTATTTACTACCCCTTCTAAATGGGACACTGCTCATTTCCTCATTTTGCAGATCCAGAAATGAAAGTCCGATGTGACCTTTGCAGGTCACTGAAAATCGGGGATGACATAGAAAACAGAAGTCACATTTTGATTCAAGTCAAAAAATCATCATGTGTTGAGTATTCCTTGTTGAAAAAAAATATGAAGGAAAGGTTTATAAGTTATCACTCATGAGACTGTACCAACATGGAAGCAAAAGAAAGCCTTGAGGCTAGAATACTGGTCGAGAGAATATGGAAAGTATTAGTGATGGAAAAAAAATTGATGGAATGCTAAATTACTGTGCAGGCTTTCATGTGGTACAGTTGTGCCTCTACACATTTGTGGATGAAAACAAAATTCAAGTTATGGTTACAGAAAAAAAGATCAAATGTTTATTCTATTGCAATTTGACCAAGAGGTGTAATTAAAACAGCTGAATCATTGGATTCGCTGCAACACAAATTTTGGAGAAACTCAGATTATAAATTGTCTTGGTTTGTGTCTTCCATTGCTTTTTTATAGTGAACATCCTGTTCTCTGCTTAATCCTACAAATGATGTACAATGAAACCTAACTTACCAGAAATGCCATTATTTGAATCAGGGTCATGTTCAACTTTAAATGCGTTTTGTATAACAGAACCATCTGGCTTCCCCAAGGCCACACAGCTCAGCGGGACTAAGGTGATTGGGACATACTGCTTCACTAGGAGTGATTTGTTCTTATTTTGTCCAGCTGAACTCTGTGGCCTTGCACAATCTCCAGGAATCTTGGTTCTGTTCAAGTGGCCATATACTTTCAGTAATTAATGGTTCAGAACTAGTGTGCATTACACATAGCTATTATTCTTTTTATTTATATACACTGACAAATATTTGTTTGCATAGCACCTTATGTTCAAAATCATACCTTAAGTGTATGTACCATTGTGTAAGTATAGACTACATTTTATAATCTGAGTGATCCTAAAATTCCCTGCTTTTGTCCTATTGTCTTGAGCAACATCAAAATCCAAAGAAATTGTTTGTGAGCCGGTTGGATAAAGGCAGAAAGAAGGAATATAAAGATGCCATATCAGGTTTCTTTTCATTTTTTTTTTTTTTTAAGGAGGAAACTGAAAGAGAAAGTAGGAGACCCCTAGGAAACAGATACAGAAAACTTTTCTCAGTAGCTGAGGTAGACTTGATGGAAAAGCATAACTGAGGCCAAAGGAAAGAAGCAGTGTCTTTTCCTACCAGCAGGGCATTAGGAAAAGATGTGGGGAACTAATAATGGTAAAGAGAGAAGACAGAACTGAAGGCTCAGTGAAGAACAATCTACAGGATGAAAATGACAGAGTACATGAACATTTTCATCTTCAAAGTGATGATATTTTTAATCAGGTCTTCATCCAGATGTCACACGCACTTATCCCTGGGACAGAGATAAGACATTGTGGAGAAAATCAAGGAGGGAGCTGAAGGGAAGGAAGTCTTGAAGGTGGAGGTCATTCATTAGAGGTAACAGTAATGAAGAAGGCAAGATGGACAGAAACAACTGGTGGGGTACCTGAATAGCAAAAGGTGAGAAATACAGAGAAGGCTCCATGAGAAACAGAAAAGAAAAAGCTAAGATAGATCAAAATGGACTCATTGCTGCCGAAGCCCACATTTAACGTGGAGAAAAGGAAGTTAAAGAATAAGGAAATGTTGGAGACAGTGATGTGGGAGTGAATTACATTTTCATTCGATCAGCATTCGCTTACTCATTAGGGAAGAAACCAGCTGAAGGATAGGATACACGATACTTAGTTCATGTGCCTGGTGCTCTTACTGTCCAAGTGTTTAAATCCAAAGGACAAATACCACCAAAAAATACAGATAAATCAAAAAATAAATGCAAGTGCTGTCAGAGAGATAGCCAAGATTAGAGAAGTAGTCATAGCTGTGTGGGGGTTCAATAGATGAATCAGAGGAGAACAAAGGGACGATGGTGTGGATCAGCAGAGGAGTAGCCAGAAGAAAGCCCAGAGGGGTGGGTGGGAAGGGAAGGAGTGAGTGTGGATGGGAAAGGGAGAGGAGCACTGCTGAGGGCAGTATGCAGTGGCCAAAGAGATGGGTCTCAGCTTCAGATCTGTAAAGAAATATTGTTCTGTAAAGACAAGGGCAAGGGCAAGAGCAAGAGTGGGGACACCTTTGTACAGCAGATCGAAAAGGAGATTAATGGAAGTAAGTGAATGGTACGGAATTGGATTAATCAGTGATGTGGAATGAGTGTAGGGGACAAGATGAGGGGAATAAAGCAGCCAGAAATAACCCACTTGCCACGTTGGTACAGTGGAAAGGAAGAAGCGAAGCCAGAAAGTGAAGGCAGAAAAGAGACAAAAGGCAGATGGACACTGCTCCATGGCAAATGAAGGAAAGAAGATGATTCAGACAGGAGATATGGGGAGCCAAATGGTCTTACTGCCGAGTTTGACCCTGGACATATCAACAAATATTAGTTGGATTTTGAAGACTCAAAGCTGTTACATACATGAAGGAGGGGAAGGAACTGAGAATTTCATAATTAGGGTAAACTAAATTCTTCAGAGAAGGATTAAAAAAGTGGTGGAGAGCTGCAGTTGAGAAAAAAAGAATACGTGAGCCAAAGCAAACCACAATCAGGAATAAAACCCATCCATCTGAAGACTGTAAGAGTAGTCAGAAGAAGCAACCACAGGCTTTCAAGTCTGCAAAACCATTCTTCCATTCTTTTGGTTATCTGAATTGCCAATTATTAGATTTTTAGTCTTTGAGTGTCTGGAATGGTCAAGATCATTCTTATGGTTGCAGTGAAACTTGTGGAATGAAGCTTGAGTGTACAAAATGTTGAAACATTGTTTGCTCAGAATGACTCATTAACATCACAGAATAAATAAGCAGATAGCATTGCTAATTTGATTCAAAGCCCTTGAATATACTTCATCCATAATCTCTGACTTCAGTGAGTATAAACAACTCTCAGTGAGTGTCCCCATAGGACTGATATTCACAACCAAAAACTGTTGTAACTCCTACACTTGGGAGCTAAGCATTCTTTCTTCTTCATCCTGACTGTTCATGAGCTAAAATTCAAATGTTAATCCATGAATTATCCATGCCTAAATTGAAAAATATTCTAAAGTATTCATTAAAATCTTAGGTGGCCTTAACACCAACTTCATATTTCTTTGTGTTTACTTCATAATGCCACCCTAGCTAATGGATTTACTGATGAGAAGCATCAGAAAATACAGTGAGTGTGAGGTGAACAGTAAAAGTATTCACAAAAAGCAAATTCTGGAACTCGATTTTGAAACATCAATCAGCATCATCCCATGTAACCTCTAAATCCATCCCAAAAGACTTGGTGCTTTAAAAGATATCCATAGTACTAGGCAGTAGTTTTAAAAACTTTGTTGAATCAGGGTTTTAAATCCTTCCTGAAGACAAACTGCACAGGAACATCTCCAAGAAACTACATGACCAAAACATGCTTTTAGACTCCTCTTTTCTTTATTCTGTCAGTCACTTTTGTATTTGGGTGGAGAGTACAGGCTGTGTGTTGGGAGGGGAGGTGTGAAAGCAATAACATGATAGCAGGGAATTGCTTAGGAGACATGGGACTGAATAAAAGGTAAGGACTGAGAAGGGGGATTTACATTTTTTTCACAACACAGTGACAGCTGTTATGTCATGAGTCTATACTTGTCCTGATCACTTTGTTTGTGTGCTGTCTTTCTCCCCCACCTCACATCTGTCTTTGTCTGTGTATGCTGTATGCTTTCTGGGCAAATCACTACCTTTCCCTGTGTCTGGAAAGAAACACAACATCTTTTTGGCACTGGAGCAAGCTCCATAATGAAGAATGTGATTATAACTGATGAAGGATATGGATTCATCTTTCAACTTTGCAAATTATTTATTATGATTCAGAGTCACGAATTCCTTTGGGCCAAGGCTTTCTCTCTGAAGCTGCTGCAAGAGTTACCATATATTGTTGATATGACTAAAATTCAGGGTTGGGAGAAAACTGGGGCCAAGATTTTGAAGCGTAAAGCAACTGCCCTAAAGACAAATCCTTTAAAATGTCACAGGTTGGGCATCTAAAGCTGGATATTCATCAGTTTTTAATGTTATTTAAGTTTTATGAATAATAATGACGATAAATGTTGTAATAGTATCTAATATTTTTATACTGCTTATCAACTTAGAGTTTTGTCCAAATGTTTTTTTCCCAAATGGGTAATCAGACTTACAGAGATTTATGAACTTGTCAAATAAGGAGCTTTTCAAAAGCAGTTACAGTTTTTTATAACACTTCAGATCATGGTTCCTATTTGTTTGAATGTTCAAACAGCTACAGTTGTCTCTGCTGATGTGTGTTACTCATAAATGCAGAAGAAATGTTGCTTTAATATTAAAGCTACACTAGGATCATAATGATACATTAGGATCAGAATGATAATAGGGTTGTAAGAGTATGTATCTAAACCTATGAGAGTAAGAAGCCCTGACAGCTGGCAAGTACCTTATCCTCAGCTTTCTTGAGTCCACCAAGTCCAAGAGCAAAGACAACATTCATGTCTCAGTAATGTACGGTACAAGGTTACCCATGCAGCAGTGACATGCCTACTAGCTTTCTCTTAACACTATATGCTGCAGCACAAGTTTCCTGAAAATGTTACTGGTCCCATGCACCTGATGTTTTTGATGTTTTTAATATTTGTATACGCTTGGCAGAAGATGGGTGAATAATTCAGTATACTCTATTGAATCCCGTGGGACAATTTCTTCCACACCCGAAAATATTCTTCAATAAGGCAGACTCAGGAGTCCATCCTGTGTGTTCAAATTAGCATAGAAGTATTTGTAGGATCAGGTCCACTATTTAGGGTGAAAGAAAATACCTGTATAACATACACAACACACCCCATCTCAAGGTGTGCAGGACTGATAGCAACTTTTTTTGTTATCTGTCAACAGACTGTATAACAAAGTATTTCTTTTAAGGGTCTTTCCTCTAGTCTTTAAAGAAACATTGAAAGATGACATTTACAATGTATCTGACAATCGTCATCAGGAAATGTGTTTCTTCCTTGTGTCCTTAAGTTACTGAAAAAACTTGACCNAGTTTTGCAGGATTCACAATAATGGCACCAATGGATTTCTGTTGGGATAACTTTGCCAGTGTACAGAAAAGCCTTTCCTATGTTCGTATTCTAAGTCTCATTCACTGTTTCGCTGTCTCGTTCTAGCAGGCTCCAA
>RSEF01000002.1:148282665-148342145 GCA_003993805.1 Himantopus leucocephalus | reverse complement strand
AATGCCAAGTAAACTGTTGTTCTGACTTCAAGCTTGCCTATACCGTTTTGCAGGATCCACAATAATGGCAGCAATGGATTTCTGTTGGGATAACTTTGCCAGCGTACAGAAAAGCCTTTCCTATGGTCGTATTCTGAGTCTCATTCACTGTTTCGCTGTCTCGTTCTAGCAGGCTCCAAATTAGTGCCTTTTTTGCAGCTTTTCTCTCAGGAGCTCTGAGAGCTATGATGTCTTATATCCAAAAGGGTATTCAACATTAGCAGATTTTCTTTTCTGGCTGGAAATTGAAGTTCTGTCAATACAAGCTGTATACATCTATGTCAATAACAGTGAAGATTTTCACACAATTAGGGCATGCGTGCTAAGTTTTAGAGTAAATACCAGATCCCTGAAGAATCAAAAGAAAAATCTCAGAACATAAATTATTCACTGCTATGTATCAACCAAAAGGGAGGGTGAGTTACAGAGGAGAGACCAAGACCAATCACACAACAGGCAAAAAATGGTTATTCTACCCTTACACCAACTATTCCACACTTATTAGTATAAAAAAATGTTGCTACATAGTAATCCCTCCCTCACCTGAACATTTACAAAGTGTTTTTTATACAGACTGTAATTTTCAAACAAGCCTGAGAGGCACAGGACCTCCTCCTCCCTTTCCTGTGTGAACAATATTTTGCTCATGCCATCCCTCACAAGGAAAGAATGAAAATAAATGTGGAAAACAGTGAAAGCCATTGTGAATCTTATTCAACTGCATCTTCATCAAGCATCGGTCTTTCTACAGGACTGTCCCCACAGCAGGTTGGAAACAAGTGTTGATTGATTTATCTGCTCTTCACCTTTCAAGCTGGATGATGTTAACACCAGTGGAATGCATCACATGCTACAGTGATGTCTGTATATCATTTGCCTGTGTAACGACCATTTATTTCTCCTGGTGACTTAAACTGAATTTCAAAGATGACAAACAAAATCAAGTAAAACCATGTTTATCTCCCCTGCACATTCCAGATTTATTAGGTACAAGACTAAAACATTGACTTATTCCCTACTAGTGAAATATTAGGAGCCTTAAAGAATAACTGTAAGCCATTGGTTGGAAAGCGAATTGGGAGACTGTCAGGTTTGCGGCAAGGGCGGACATTGATTCAAGGGAACAAAACCTCTTTGCAATGGAGAGATAAGGGGTACAAAAATGGGGTTGTTCTTCCTTTTCTGATACCCTGTCATTGCCTGCGTCCTAATTCCTGACTGTGTCCTAATTCCTGAGCATGTTTTGGAAGAAGATGGTCTCCACCGCCCAAACTTGGCAATGGGTGCTACTTGGAGGGCTGCAGAAAAGGTGTGACAACCAGGACAGCTCTGTCTGGGGCCCTGGAACCCCAGATAAATGGAGAGGTGCCTCAGTATCCACATCACTCCCTTCCCTGCTTTCTGCCACCCACTCTTGCCTGCTCAGGCCATTTGCATCCACCTGTTGCTGCCTGGGACTTTCCTGCTGAGTTACTTTGCTCTGCAGATGGAGGTGCTGGAGCTGGGAGAGGATGTGCTGACCATGGCCAGGATAACATCAGTGAAGGGACTTGGGTATTTCCTCCACCCCAAGGCCTGAAGCAGTTCTCAGTCGTCCCGGTTGCTAATGATCATATGTGATGGAGCATCTTGGGGAACACAGAGCAGAAATTCCTACTTTATAATTTCTAGCAAGGTTCAGACATGACACAGGCATGGAGAGCTTCGCTGTCTCAAGAGCAAAGTCCTTCCATCGTGCATAGGGTATTGACAGGATCTCAAAAAACACCTGAATCCCCATGTAGTGACAATTTCTCCAGAGAGAGGCAGACCTTTATATACCTGGACACTTGTGCTTCAGCTCCGCACCCCACTCCTGTGCACCGAGTCTACTGAGAAGCCAGGTGCCAGGAGGGCTGTGCCAGCCTTGCAGAGGGAAGCACCAAACCAAGGATGAGGAAGATCTTTCCTACAGCACTTCCACAGCCTGAAAGGGCCAGAGGGGGACACTATCCATGAAGAGGGCCCCATTTTTTTCATTTGCACCATTCTGTAGATGACTTAGCACCAACAGCATTTGTGAAGCTGCCCAAATAGTCAGGTAAATAACACACCAGAAACAGAACAAGGGAAACTAATAATTTATTTGATTTATATAATGGCAGCAAGGCTGTTTTCTTCAAAGCCACAAGCCAGAGTGAGTAAAAGTTCATTGGTGACTGAGTATACCATGCAGTACGATGTGGGGGCTTTTCCGCGGAGCCCTATAAATCTCAGAGCTGGATGGGGCGCACAGGGGTGGGGTGCGAGCTAACCTCGGTGGCGCACGTCAGCCCCGCAGGAGCCGGAGCAAGCTCCCACCCCCAGGCTTCAGAGCTTTTATTGCTCACCAAGGGCCAAACCTCACTTTCCTGACAGTCAGTGGGAGTTTTGCCATCGCCTTTCTTGAAACAAGGCTTGACACGAGCGGAGCAAACAATGGGGAAACAGGAGCCAAGCCCCGGGCTGCGGAGCCCATGGCAAGTTTCCATGGCTTTAGCTGACACCCAGTGTTGGACTCCTAAAAGAATAACTTTCACTGTACCTGTTCTTCCTATGCAAAGCACAGCTTTTATGCTTGCAAACATATATATATAAATAAAATATATACATATACATACTCTTTTTTCTCTTTGTAGCAAAGATAAAATCCGTAAGCTAGTGTTGCTAACAGTGCCTTCAGATTTTCTGAAATCTAACACCTATCCCAAATGTCAAATCTTTATTATCATTGTCTAAGTGAAGCATATCATTTCCCAACTGCTCTGCCTGCTTCAAAGAGCCTGTGCTTGAAAATAATAACAAAAAAAAAAAGCAGACACAGAGACACAGAAGAACAGAAATAAGATAAAAGAGAGAAAGAATACAGAAATACTGGTTGTTGCCAAGTGTTCCCCAAATCTCAAATGTGAGAAATTTTTAAGGTCTTAGAATAGCTATAACCCTCCAGATTTATATAAAAATGAACTAAACGTATTCTGTAAAATAGGAAGAGTGGGAAAATTGTTCTACAAGAGAGGTTACAACTGTTAATCTATTTTCTAAAATGTTTAATGTACTCAGTTCACACAGTGTGTATAGTATACATATATATGCTCATTATTAAAGAGTTAAGCTAAACTGCAGTATAATTAAGACCTCATGGATCAATTTTAGATCAACATGAGTAATGGAGTCACTGAGCACAGTCCCATCACACTTTTAATAAAGTGGAAGGTGATAATATGACTTTCTGGAGAGGAGAAAATTGCTGGAGAGTTATTTTTTTATAATGGCTTCCTTATAATTTAATGGAAGCTAACAGAGAAATCTATGGGAAATTAATTTACACTTGGGTTAGGAATTCAAATTTAAGTTAGGGAAAATATGTAACTACATCTAACAGTTTGTCATCATCTTTTGAGCAGTGCCCGAGCCTGGGTTCCCTGTATATAAACATCATCAAGTCTTTAAGTGTGGCTCCAGTACAAGCTAACGTTACCCTTTGGAGTGCGTACAGCTCCATGTGCCTGGGCATACATGGGAGCTCAACTCAGTGCCGGGTGCTCCTGGGTGAGGGCCATGCCATCCAACGGGCAGTGCTGGAGACACACAACAGGATGCTCCACACTCCCAGCTGGCTCCTGCCCACTGCCAAGGCAGGGAAACCCAGGCCACTCACAAGGATGGCAAGATTACTCACTGGCTCAGGCAAATCTGCATCGTAAACTCTTTGCACCTCAGCTGTTCATGAAAGCATGGCTTTGCAGTTATGAATGTTATGGCCTCCTCCATCCACATATTCTCTTTACATATTTCTGGCAACATGTTGGCATTACTTCATAGCTTACCTTTTGTGCCTGCATTTTTTTAGCAAGCTATAGCACCTCACTGTTTGCTAGAACATTTATTATAATGTCTAATCAGGTCAGAGAGCCTGCCAGACCCCTTTGCAGCAGAGCTGTGTGCTTCGGACCTGAGGTCACGGAGCTATTTGCACTTCCAACAATTGGTTGCATCAAGCTGTGTTGCAACACTGTGAAACATGCCACATCAGGGTTTTTTTTTTTCGTTCTGCCTTCAGTTTCTCTCTTCAGTCCTTTCCTACCTCTCCCAGAGAGCATCGAGACATTTGGCAAGATTTGAAATTAGTTTTAAGTCTTTGGCTTTTACAGTTTATGAAGAAATCCTTCTTCTGCCTAGAGTCATTCACTGGAAGGTTATACTTACTGTGATCTTGGGATTTGTCTCATCAGTTGACACTCAGCCTTCATAGCTCCTTGAGAGTACAACCTTGCATCACGTAACAAAAGATTTGACCCACTTTTCTGAGCAGCACAATAGCAGATGTAACTCTTGTGCCTTTGGGTACCTTATTCCACCTTTAATTTAGCTCCAGTTATTGCCTCTTAGCCATTTAGTTATTCTACTGAAAGTCTAAGAATGCAGACTAATTAAAGGAAGGGAAGATGATAGTGAAATCCCCCATGTCCAGAATACTACCAGGAGCAGTGAGTGCCTCTTTGCTATTCTTCATGGTTTCCAGCAGTGGTGCTTAAGATGACTACTTATGGGGCATGACATTTCAAACTGTGGGAAACAGAAAGCAAATTCTCTAGGGCTGAATCATCATATCTGGAAACGCAACTAATGTCCAATTTACACGAACTGCATTCATAAATCTGAATTACACACTGTATAAAGAGACACTCATCCAGTATATGCTGGTAGGAATGGATAAATGAAGCAAGAAGGGGTTCCAAATGGAAAGCTGCAACCTAGAAGAAAAGAAATGGCACATTTGTTGTTTCTGACTAGTTTCATTTTTTTGTAACAGAAATGAACACAAGACCTTTATCTGAGATTACTATCTTAGAGAATGCATTGCCAGAGGGGTCGGCTGATGACACAGACTTTGCCCACACAAGAGTTCCCACTGAAGACAAATGTTGGATCAGAAGAAAATCATGCCTTGGTTGCACAAGGCACTGTATCTGCCAGGTGATTTTAAATGCATGTGTAACCAAAGGGGTTTTGTTTGTGGAGCACTGAATACAGACCAGGAGAAGTCAGCTGCTGGGAAAGGTAGGTGTTCTCAGCTGCTTCTTTTATCTTACAGGAAATGTAATCACTAATACTGCCCTCTTACAAGAAAACTTAATGATAAATCCACCTTTTTTTTTTTTTATTTGCACAAATCCAATTTTTCTGTACTGCAGAGTACCATGTTGGGTAGCACTAAACTCAATGGATTGCCTAACACTTCCATGGGATCCATTCTTCTGGTAACACCTCCCTGCACTCCCTGCCCAGGAAGGTGACAATTTACTACACAAAGAGCAAAGCCATCCTGAAAGATCACGTGTGTCATCCAGGAGAAAAAATGTTTCCCATAATCCTTCATAGTCTCAGTTTACCAAGGGACTCTTTTTTATAACACCTCTAAAAAGCTTCAGTACTGACATTTAACTATGCTCAGAGGTTATGCCCAGGTCCTGCAAGCTCAAACCCCGTCACATACACTGAGCATTTAATTCTGTCGATGTTCCTATCGTAACCACATCTAACTGAGTATTCAGCTTTCCATTAAATCAGTGAGATGTTCGAAGCCTGAACAGGAGCTGGAAATTTGAATGCCTGTCTGGATCTGAGCCAAGTACCTTCCAGTATTGCATTAAGTAACATGACTAACATCTGTCCTCAGCAGAAGGCAATGGCACACAGCAGTTTTCTGAATGGTGGCCTAAAATAGCAGTACCTGTCAGAGTTTTCTCTCCATCACATCTCCGTTGTTGGTAACCAGTATATTTTTAAGGTGAAAGAATATGAAGGATATATTTCTTCTATGCAAGTGTATAGAAGAACCAGAATGATACAAAGAGCAGCAAAAAGAAAGATGAAAGATACCAAACAGCTTCTATACAATGAACAGATGTATAGATGAGTCCTTAATGATGGGAAAAAATGGCTAAAAAGGGACACAACAGAAGACTGTACGATCAGAAGCAGAATGGGAAGGGTGAATAGGAAATAGCGAATGACTCATTACTGTTTCTCCCAGTAGAAGACTGAGAAGGAGGACATTAACTGATGATAATAGGTCGTAAATTCAAAACAAACATGAGCAGGTGGTATTTTTTTTGCACAGCTTGCTGTTAAACTGTGGAACTTCCTGCCACAAGACATTGCAGTATACATAAGGTCAAAACACAGTTGGAGATATGCCTGGAAGAAACTCAAAGACACGCTGGTGGCCCAGGCAGTCTGGCAGTTGCCAGCCAGTGGAAATGGGAGTACACGCCAGGGAGGTATTGCTGCATCCCTGCTCCTTTCACTCTTCCAAAAACATCCACTATTGACAGTGTCAGAGACAGAATATTGAGCTACAGGGACATTTTTGATGTGATAAAGCTGTTGTTCTGTTCTCATATTATGTATGTATGAAAAACACCGGAAACATGAATGGAAACTTCTGAATCTCATCATAAATTTGGTGTATTTGTACCCCTCTTTTCTCTTTCCCAAAGAGTCTGCTCGAAGCTATCACCATCACTTATTTCTCCAGCAGACTTTATCAGTTTTTCAATGTATTAATATCTCTTTGTGCAAAACTTTTGCCCTTTTCGTTATGAATAGGTCGTTAATGTTTACAAAAAGTTGGAAAAGGCTTCTTTTCAAGGGCCAAATCTGCCTACTTTTTCATTTCTGAGGTGCAAAGCTATGAGCGGTCTATTGTGGAAAACAGCTTACAAAGGCTTTGCAAACGCAAATGAAATAAAGTAAGTTTGTCCCTTATTTGTTGATAGGGTTAGAGGAACAACACAAATTTGCGATTTTAAATATTAAAAAGGGGTGTGTGAAATTTTTTATGGCCAGGGCCACTTCCAAAGGGAAATTGGAGCCAAAGAGGAATTTTAAAACATAATATAACTAAATCAAGGAAACAAAAAAGTTCCTTTTCACTTACACAGAAGCCTGTTGAAAGAGAAATACTTGTGGGACATGAGGAATGAAAAATGTCAGCATGCAACTGCCCAGGCTTGCCCGATTTGTAGCTCCCACCTCATGGCAATTGCTAAGAGTGTTGTAAAAGAGCTTCTTTGTCTCTGGAGAAAGTATTGCTTTCAAAGACAAGAAAAATCCACAAGCAACCTCTCATTTTGACACACAGGTCGTGACATTAAAAGAATAATGTGAAGAATCACAAACCACTGGTTTCAGTTAGGAAAGCAAATGGCTTAGTAGGAGGGAGGCAGTGCTATTTAAGTTATGATCTGCTAACTCTCTGTTTACATATATCTAGCTCCTTCCTAAAAAAANAAAAAAAAAAAAAAACCACGAACAAAACAAACAGGCACCTAGTAAAGTCCTTCAGAATGACCCAAAACAGACAAAATCCTTTAGCTGAGTCAACAATGTCAACGGCTTGCAAAGGGGGAGGATTGAACAATATCACTTTTAGAAAGAGGTGGGGGGTTTTTGCCGTCTCCACTAAGATTTGTAAAAGCAACATTTTGTTGCAGGAGGGAGATGCCAGCATCACAAGTCAGTGCCGCAGTGATCCAGACGCTGGAATGAGCACATTTCCTGGCGGGTGCTTTGGTAAGTTGAAGATCGTGGAGCAAAGCTGCCAAAGGGAAGGAGGGAGAGGCGAGAAGGCACTGTGCCAGCGGAGCTGGCACACAGTCCCACCTCTGACGTGGGAAGAGTTGACAGGTTTATGAATTTCGTCATTTTGCCAGAATCAACCTCAGCAACCGGTTTTGCTTGAAATGCTTAGAAAATTGTGGTTCTGGCAAGACAAAACAATACGGTACTTCCTTGCCCAGAGCTAAGAGGTGGCAAATATATCTTGATGGACACATTCCTTAACAAAACATTTTGAGCTGCATCCTTTCCCTCTGCTGATGCTGAAGATGGTGGAAATAATACCGGGGTTGTTTCCCCTGTTTGCTACACTGCAATTAGAGAAAACTACTGAACAGTGATGACAGCAGCTTCACTCAAAAAGAAACTGAAGAGAGAAGAAGAAGAGGGGCCATTAATTCAGCAAAGCCCACTATGCAAACCAGAAGTGAATTTGTAAGGACAGGGGGAACTTGTTTTTTTAAAAGTCGTTGAAAGTCTAAATTTGGATCCAAGACTCGCACTCATGAGCAAATGCACACGTGAGGGTCTACAGTTAAGGCTAAAATACACCCCCAATTGCACTTCTCACTGGAACTCCCCTATCACGTTTGCAGTGGGTTTGGAAACTCTGGCTGCTCCTCTGGGTGACTGTAACATAAAAAAAGCATGAAGATATCGTTGGAGTGCTGAGCAACTGGGTATTTCCAGAGCAGAAACCCCAAATGCAGCCAGCCTACAAAGTTTTAGTAAACTCTCAAGTTCTGACAAGAAAAGCAGAAAGGATGACGTTGTCTGAAGAGTTGCCAGAGGGAGCAGTTGAAAAGCAGCCCTTCTCAGATATTTTTGGAATAGCAGTAGCATATGACACTGACAAAACTCAAAGCTTTTATTATTGTTATTATTATTGTTATTGTTGTTGTTGTTGTCGTCACTATTAGGATTTGTAAGACTGAAATCACCTCCTGGCAGGTAGCCTGAAAAAGGCCATGAAACCGCTTCATCTTAGTCCTGAGTCCTTTGAGAGCCACAATCAGAGCACTCCATTGTGCAGACCAGACTCACCATACACAGCCAGAGCTCCCGTAATAATCTTCATCCTATGGATATTTCTCAGTCTGAGCTGATTTTCCCAGCTGTGGATCTGAACCACATGAAAATAAGGAGGTGCCACTGATCTTGGCATCCACTGTAAAATTAATTAAAAATGCCAACAAGATGTATTGGGTTTGCGTGGCAAGGTTTAGATAGCCAGGGGGCTACAGGGGTGACTTCTGTAAGAAGCTGCTAGAAACTTCCCACATGTCATAGAATAGAATACCAGGTTGGAAGGGACCTCAAGGATCATCTGGTCCAAACTTTCCTGGCAAAAGCATGATCTACACAAGATGTCCCAGCACCCTGTCCAGCTCAGTCTTAACAGTGTCCAATGTTGGGGCATCCACCACTTCCCTGGGGAGATTATTCCAATGGCTGATTGTTCTCATTGTGAAAAATTCTCCTCTTGTGTCCAGTCGGAATCTCCTCAGGAGTAACTTGTACCCATTACCCCTCATCTTTTCCATGTGACTCCTTGTAAAAAGGGGGGCTCCATCTTCTTTGTAGCCACCCTTTAAATACATGGTGAAAAGGTCTCCCCTAATCCTTCTTTCCTCAAGGCTGAACAAATCCAGTTCTCTCAGCCTTTCCTCATATGGCAGGTTTCCTGGTCCTTTGATCATCTTGGTGGCCCTTCTCTGGACCCTCTCCAGCCTGACCACATCTTTTTTGTATAGCAGGGACCAAAACTGAGCACAGTATTCCAGGTGTGGCCTGACAAGCGCTGAGTACAGTGGAATAATGACTTCTTTATCTCTGCTGGCAATGCCTTTGTCGATGCAACGCAGCATCCTGTTGGCTTTCTTTGCCGCTGCAGCACACTGCTCACTCATATTGAGCTTGTTGTCCACCAGGACCCCCAGGTCCCTTTCCACGGAGCTGCTCCCCAGCCAGGTAGATCCCAGCCTATGCTGCACTCCTGGGTTATGTTCTCCCAGCTGCAAGACCTTACACTTGTCCTTGTTGAACTTCATATGGTTCTTGTCAGTTCACTCTTCCAGCCTATCCAGCCTATCCAGGGTGACTCTGCCTTCCAAAGTGTCCACCTGCCCACTCAGGTTGGTATCATCAGCAAACTTTGTCAAGGATACACTTGATCCCATCATCCAGATCACTTATGAAGACATTAAACAGCGTTGGGCCCGGTATCAATCCCTGGGGGACCTCACTCGTGACAGGTTGCCAGTTTTAGACAGAGCTATTTACCACCACCCTCTGGGTGCATCCCACAGACCATTTGTCTAGACCGTAACACATCAGCTTCTGTAGGAGGAGGTTGTGGGGAACTGTGTCAAAAGCCTTGGAGAAATATAGGTAGACAATGTCCACTGCTCGCCCCACATGAACCAGCAGGTTCCTTTGTCATAGAAGGCGATCAGGTTTGTCAAACACTATTTGCTGTTAGTGAATCTGTGCTGGCTTTTCCCAATCCTGTGCTTCATTTGACTCGTGATAGCCCCCAGGCTATCCAGTATGTCCTATGGAGCCAATGCCACACAGCTCCAGGACAGACCTGCCACTGGCCAAGGCTGAGTCTATCAGCAATGGTGGTAGCGCTTGTGTGATGACATATCTAAGAAGGGGAAAAAAACCCCCTGTGCAACCGCAGCAGAAGACAGGAGTGAGAATATGTGAGAGACACAACTCTGCAAACACCAAGATCAGTAGAGAAGGAGGGGGAGGAGGTGCTCCAGGTGCTAGAGCAGAGATTCCCCTGCAGCCCATGGTGAAGACCATGGTGAGGCAGGCTGTGCCCCTGCAGCCCATGGGGGTTAACAGTGGAGTAAATATCTACCTTCAGCCTATGGAGGACCCCACACCCAAGCAGGTGCATGCCCGAAGGAGGCTGGGACCTATGGAAAGCCCACACTGGAATAGGCTCCTGGCAGGACCTGTGGACCCATGGAGAGAGAAACCCATGCTGGAGCAGGTTTGCTGGCAGGACTTGTGACACCATGGGGGAACCATGCTGGAGCAGTCTGTTCCTGAAGGACTGCACTCCATGGAAGGGACCTCTGTTGAAGCACTTCGTGAAGAACCGCAGCCTGTAGGAAGGACTCACGTTGGAGAAGTTCATGGAGAATTGTCTCCCATGGGAGGGATTCCACGCTGGAGCTGAGGAAGAGTGTGATGAGTCCTCCCCCTGAGGAGGAAGGAGTGGCAGAGACAACGTGTGATGAACTGACTGCAACCCCCATTCCTCATCCCCCTGCACTGCTGGCAGGAGGAGGTAGAGAAATGGGGAGTGAAGTTGAGTCCGGGAAGAAGGGAGGGGTGAGGGGAAGGTGTTTTAAGATTTTTTTATTTCTCATTATCTTACTCTGATTTTGATAGGTATTAAACTAATTTCCCCAAGTCGAGTCTGTTTTGCCTAGGACAGGAACTGCTGACTGATTTCCCTGTCCTTATACTGACCCACAACTTTTCATGGTATTTTCTCTCCCTTGTCCGGTTGAGGAGAGGAGTGACAGAGCGGCTTTGGAGGGCACCTGGTGTCCAGCCAGGGTCAACCTGTCACACAAAGATGGTCACCTTTCCCAGGCAATCAACACAAGATCCCTGGACTCTTCAGATTTCATGTCAAGGGAAATTATTTGGTTAATCACTGATTAACTGGCTACCTAATTTTTATGCCTATTTTGACTGGAAATTAGATTCTCTGTTTCAGAAAAAGATACAATAAAAAGTTTGGTAAGTAGATATATTTGAAGCTTTGACCTTATGGAATCTAGATTTGATGCCAAAATAGGTATCTCTGCATTCCTGGAAGTATTGTAGGAAAGGAACTGAGGAGGAGTCAGGAAGCCATAGATTAGTGAATCTGATCTCTGCGGTAGGCAAAATCTTTCCGAAGTTAATAAGGAATGAGATCAGAAAACATCTGGAGAATGTTTTATTTCTTTGCTTTTTAAAATAAGAAAAAGCAGACTGGGGAAAGAAAAAGGAACTTTGTCACCATGGCTTCAGAAAGGGGAATGGCCGAAGAATTTAGTGTGAATTTTTGAGGAAGTGACAAGAAAGGACTCAAAACTGAAATAGTATGATCTTCTACTTGGCATCCTAAAAATAATACAAACCTCACAGTATAGAAATGTGGGAGTTTCAGTAGAAAGGGCAGAAGTATGTAATAACCACAACACTATCCAAGTATATAATAAAAAGCACCCACTTTCTGAGAGCAGAGGGGAGTTTCCAGCTTTCAGTCAAGGAGACCAAACCTGGTCTCTGTCAAATATCTTCAGTCACTGAAGCTGGTCTCTGTCAAGTATCTTCTCAGCCAGTAGACAGGATCTCTCATGCACAGCTTAGATGCTGTGACAGGCAGGCAAAAGTAAACTACACTACAAAATATTGCTATAAATTTCCATTGAATAAAAGAAGAAGCAGTCACAGCTTTATTGCTAACTCTACAGTAAAGCCAATCTCCCTTTTATAGTGCCATATTTCTAAGGAAAGCCAGATGGTAGCATGCAGCAGATTCTTGCTCCTGCTTCATAGTAAATTCTTAAATATGAAAGGCAAGGATGATTTTAAAGAATTAAAGGGAGTTCCAGTTGGAAACAGACAACTCACTTTAAATGCATCCAGCTAAAAGCTGATTTTTTTTTTTTGTTTTACGAGTACAAGAGTATGGTCTGGCCAAAGGATCAAGACCTGACTTCTCTTCTCTGGCCTGGCCCATGCTCACCTCTGTGTCTTGCTAATTACTGCCATCTCTCAGCATTTCTGCTTTTTCACATGTATTTCAGTGTTGGTTGCTTACTTCCTAAAGCAGTTTGAAAATGACAGGTGATAAGCAGCGTTCAACAGGTGGGGTAGTACAACTCTACGGGCACTTCTGATTGACTTAATTAGGCATCCTGAGTAAGGGGTGCATTTTTTAACCCCTGGTTTTTGTACCCTCTCTTTTCTTTGTAAACCCCTTGATTTAAAACAAGCCATTAGACAAAGCAGGATACTACATCTGGGCACATGAGTCAGCAGAAGAACTGTCAGGAAAGCAGAAATTATTAATTTAAACACATAATATGAGATCAGACTGGTGACTGCAAAAGCTTGATTAACATCAGTCTCCATTGAGAAATTCCCAAGATATACCGTGCAAGAGCTCAACTCTGCCAGAACTTGTCATGAACAAAGCTCTTGCTCTGAGAAGAACCCCAGTGTTTCAAATGACAATGCTGTGACCAGGCTGCATTTTCAATTGGAGAGAAGGGAGAGTAAAATCATCATCTTATCTCTGCACAACTTTCCTGAAAGGGATACAGAAGAGTAAGGTGTATAGAGTATATAGACACGGCATATGTTTATAAGGCAGTGTAGGGTATCAGAAGACAAAAATGAGTTTGGAGGTGAAAGAAGCTGGTTTCCTCTCCCCAAGAGTGACTGGAGGCAGGGAGTCTTTTCATATTGGATCCGGCATCTTTCATTTGAGTTTTTTAAATTTGCTCCATAATAATAATAATAAAGGCCTAAAAGAAGTCCTAGGAAACTACAAGCCCATTAGTCTTGTTTCCGTAAGACTTCAGAAAGCAATGAAACAAGTCCTTCTAGAAACTATTTCAAGCCAAACAAAGCAGTTGACTGGGAAACGCCAACATGGATTTACAAAAGGCAAATCGTGGCAGACTGACCTGACCACCTTCTACACCAAAGTAACACTTTCTGTCCACGTGGGGAGAGCAGTGGATATTGTTTACTTGAACTTCAGCAAAGAGTTCAACACTTTTTCCCACATCCTCCTCCTAGACAAAGTGACAGGATACAGACAGGATGGGTGGTCTGTGAGGTGGGTAGGAAATAGGCTAGTGGGATGCATTCAGAGGGTGGCAACCAATGGTTTTCACTCAGGCTGGCTGCCTGTCACAAGTGGAGTCCCCCAGGGATCGACACTGGGCACCATGCTGTTCAACATCTTCATAAATGATCTGGACAATGGTATTGAAAGCTCCCTTACCAAGTTTGCTGATGACACTAAACTGTGTAGTGAAGTGGATATGTCAGATGGGAGAGCCATCTTACAGAGACACCTGGGCGGGCTGGAAGAGTGGGCAAGCAAAATCTGTATGAAGTTCAACAAAGATGAGTGCAAGGTCCTGCACCTGGGACAACATAACCAAAAAGGCCCGTACTGGCTAGGATCTGTGTGGCTGGGGAGCAGTGTCATTGAAAGGGAGCTGGGGGTCCTGGTGGACAATAAGTTGACCATAAGTCAGCAGTGCACCCCTACAGCAACGAAGGCAAATCGGAACCTGGGCTGCATCTGCAGTGGCATTACTAACAGAAAGAGATGCGATCATCCCATTCTGCTCAGCGGTTTTCAGGCTGCACCTGGAGTACTATGTCCAGTTCTGGCCCCCACAATTCAAGAAAAACGTGGACAGACTAGAGAGGGACCAAAGGAGGGCCACAAAGATGATCAGAGGGCTGGAGAACCAGCCTTGTGAGGGAAGACTGAAGGAGTTATGTCTTTTGTCCCTGGAGAAGAGGAGGCTCAGGGAGACCTCATTGCAATACTCCAGTACTTAAAGAGCAGCTACAAAGAGGATGGAGGTTCTCTCTTCTCAAGTAGCCACAGAGAGAGGATAAGGGGCAACAGGAACCAGCTGCACTGGGAGAGGTTTCATCTCAATGTAAAAAAGAATTTCTTACAGTGAGAACAATCATTCACTCAAACAACTTCCCAAGGGACNTTGGACAGGGTGCTAGACATTGTCATCTAGTCTCCCTCTCCCACAAAAGCTTGGACCAGATGATCTTTCAAGGTCCCTTCCAACTTGGGCTGTTGTATGATACTATGATAATGATTATTGGAAACTGAAAGTAGTATCTTGCAGAAAAGGGCTTAAAGGATACTTTGATTTAATGTTCATTCCTTCTGCTGGGTAAGGAAAAAAAATCCAGTTTTGCTATGTTACCTCTGGGAGCTCATGTACTTCACCCACTTGTCTCCACTGTCACTGCCTGTTATTTACTGTTATCTGCTGAAAGTGTGTCTCTACCACAGTTGTAGTCAAAGCTATAGGTGCCCTCGAAGCAAATCTCCCAGTAGTTCCCTTTTTCTGTGCTCTGGTTCACACTGTGGTGTAGTCTGGATGACCTGAACTCCTTTTGGATGAAATTGAATCCTATTCATCCTGTAAATGGGATGCAACTGAACCCTATAAATCAGTGGAAAGGAAAGAAATCAAAGGGGAGGTTAACACACTGGGCTATGAAGTGCAGCAGCTGAGCTGAAGCACACAGTTAACTACTGCTGCTCTAGTCAAAGGGGCTGGTAACATCTGGCAAAGTGATGGGGCAGTAACCCTGACTCATAAAGTCCAAAATCACTCCAGTGTAATTCCCACAGTTTTCTTGTCAGCACCCATAATTCCCTTGTTCTTGTAAATCGAAATAAATGATCACTGTCAAACATAAACAGAATATTGGAATCTTTCAGCTGGCTAAAGAAGTGGTGTTTGCTGGGGGGAGGGAAGCAGCATGATTTATTTTACTCTTAGTATGTTCTCTTTAAAGTTGCACCACTGTATTAAATTCTATTTTCTGAAAACAGAAAACAATGAGAAGAGACTTGCAAGAACACCACCAGCTTCCATCTGTGAACAATTTGATACTTGCTTTCGGCAAATTTCTAAGCATTCCAGTTTTAAATAGACTTTGCACCAGTATTCTTACCAGCAATGCTGCAGTGTTGAAATACTCACAGAACTGAGTACAAAATATCACAAACACACTTGGACTGAGAAGTGGCTTTTTACATGTGAATGGTTATGCACATGGTACCTCTTTCACTCTTCTCCTGCTTTTAAGACGATTGTTGGCAATATGATATTGTACCAAACAAATCTGAAAAACAAATGTAAGTTTTATTGCTTTGAGTTGGTCAGTAGTCAGAAAAACTTTTATCACTCCTATTTGAGCTACAGAAGGACAGGTCAGTTGTCCCCAGCTGCATTGAAGGCTGTCTCCAATAGGTCTGAATTGGGTCTGTCATGATAGAAATAACACTAAGGATTACTATCTTCAGCCACTGTTTGCTTCCTAATATACAGTTTAGTAATAATTTTATGTATGATGCAAAGGTCCTTTCAATAGGTCAGTGAGGCTGGTACAGGTCTTTGCGATCAAAGATATCAAAGATTTGGATATCCTTCTTTCCCACTGCAAAAGAACACACAATTCCTCTACATTTTTTTAAACAAAAATCAAAGGTAAGTGATTACTCTGAGCAGGAGCTGGAGGTTGGAGAAACGTCTTAGAAAAAGCATGCCCTCCAGCCCTGTGCTTTGTGTCTTCCAAGCTTGGAGGCTGACTTCTTTCTGTCTTGTTTCAAGAAAGAAAAAAAGTTAAATTTATTCCAGCATCCAAATAATCAACTATTTCCAGTGCAGATAAGGATCTTATCCAAAGGGAATATATTTTAAAAGTAAGACCACACCAGCTAATGATATTCAAACACCAATGAAGCAGTAAGTCTGCCTCCAACTTGCTAACAAGGCTGTTCTGAGATACGCTCTGTGCCTGTTACAGCAACTGTCAGATAAATAATCTTGCTCCTTTATAAGAAAATGCACAGTCTGGTTCACTTTAATCCCATGCCGTCCAAATATATTTAAACAGTAACATGATTAGGGTAAGGATACACTGCAATATGAGTTGGAAAAGTGCTAAAGCTCCGGAAGCATGCACCATAAATCAAGCATTTAATGATTTAAATCAAGAACTTTAAGCAGCTGCCCCTGGGAAACATCGGGAGAACAGACTGTGCAATGAAGCCTTATGAAAATTAATTTAGTAGGCAAACATTGTTATCTCATGGACTTTATGGGAACCATAAAAATAAGGTGCTGAACTTTACAATGCATTTTTATGTTCTTATCCTAAGAATGCTTTCTACAGGCCTTACTTCTTTTATTAAATAAGTAGAGTACAAGCCCTGTTACCTTAAGCAAAAGTTCATTTGGGAATTTTTTTCTAACTTGGGTGATTAAGCTATGCCTTTCAACCGCTGTTTTGCTGTCTATGTAAAAGGCCCTGACATCTGGAGGTGCCATGCACCTATGCAACACTCAGGGGTGTTCTGTAGGAAAACAGGATTGTTTTATGAAAGGAAGCACGCTCCAGCTGAGAAACCGTCCTCTTAAAATTCTCCTCGGGCACCATAAAAGCACAGGCAATGCAGGCAAGCTGGCACTGCCATCCAGATGTTCACCCCTGCCTTACGGCAGCTCCCTGTGCTGCTCCCTCCGTTTCCCAGCACAAACGTTGGTTTAGCCACATGATGAAGATCAGAGGAACAATCCCCATTGCAAACTCATTCCTTATTTGCCAGTTTAATGTTAACCTGGGTCAGCTTCCCGTAGGGATGGTGCAGGAGCAGGAATGTGCCAATGGGGGCTGGTAGATAACTTAGCAGCATGGTTGAGTTATATTGACTTAAAATGCTCATGATACTACAAGCCTTAGTCTTCAAAGTAGAGTCACTGACCAAAACATTTAAAGCTGAGTTTTAGTCCTATGCATCTACAGTGATATTATGTACATGTTACAAAAAAACCCAACAGCAAAACCAGCAAACAGTGAGTAAGCTTATATTTTCCCACCAAAAAGGTTAGTGGTGGTTCTGCTTCTCTCGCCTCTCCAGGGCATAATTAAGAATCAGCAGACTCCTGCTGCATAGACGCAGAACAGTTACAAAATACAAGAGGAATTCTTTGCAGACTTGAGTTCATACATGGCAACGATCTTCCCTACACGAAAGGGTAGCACAGGATTCAGGCACCAGTTAAATCCTCCTTAAATCCCTCTTAAAACCTACCATACTGAAGTACAGAAAGAAAAAAAAAAAAGATACACTAGAAAGCAGGTATATTACGTGTTTCTGTGTTTACCACTCATTGGGCATTGTCAAAACCACTAAAGTTTTACCCGAAAAGAATTATCTGATAATCCACTTTATTCTACTTGGAGAATTAGGATTTAGAAGAGGGTTAATTTAATCCCTAAAAAATAAAAAAAAAATATGTTACTATTCCCAGTACTTTGTGGTTTAACGGAAAATAAGTTGCTTTCCAACGAGTTTGCTTATAATGGTAGATATTCTTCAGCTCACACTCATGCTTGTGATCAGAATAAATTTTATCTTAACCCCCAAAAAAGGGGGGGGAGGATAAAGCCTACCTGCCTCAAAAAGTGTCATACATCAAATAGAGTAATTGTTGCAAAGTGGGGGTTTTTTTATGCTCAAGTGATTATGTTCTCTACAGTTCTGAAGTTCCAAAGCCAACAGACAACTAAACCTACCACATAGAAAGCCTTGTTCTAATGGAGGGTATTGTGTTGTTTTCCCTCCAAAGCTATAGAGAAGCATAAAGACTGTAGCTATTATAACTTACATTAATAAAACTGCTATATCTTACATATAGAATGACAACATAAACTAATTTATGTCAAGCCAAAAAAAATTTAGAAGTCAAATTACAGCCAGTAAAGTTTCCTAAGATGTCTGTAATACCAATAGCAAATATTTTATTGAAGCATTAATCATAAAAGCATGTAGCCTACATTTGTATGATTCAGAGTCATGCTACCAGAGATTCAAGGCCAAGCTAATAAAACAAAAGTGCATTTTTCTGTTTTCTTGTTTATCTGATATGAACATTTCAAGAATATTTAAAGAAAAAGCAGGAGATGCAGGGAATTACTTAAGTGCAGAAACTAGTATCCATGTATTTGCCTGGATACCCATGGACATGCACATGCACATATAAATCAAGCAGAAGTAATAGCAGCTCTGTTAACATTGCCTTAAAAGATTATACATTTTGATTACCACATTGTCAAACTTCAACCATTTGCTAATTCAAATTTTCCGTGACAGTGATCAGGTGAAGCCTAGCTTGAGTAGCTTTGGGAAAATTTCAGCCAAAAAAACTAAGTGTTTTTTTCTGAGCTAGAGGCTGAGGATACGGATACACAACCACTGTCTGCAGACAAGTATCTGTGCATCAGCTGCACCTCCATGGGTCGGTGAAGCCAAAGCATTTCACTTCTCTGTTGGGTGGGTTAAGCATGCCAACATGCTTAAAAACCACAGCTCAGTAAACACATGATAACACAGTAAATTGTGGAAACTCGGTCAGGCCCTCTTCCAGAAAAGAGAAGTTTACAGCAACTGTGATATTTTGCAATATTGAAGATATCTTTGAAAAGGGAGGGATTCTTTTCTCCGTGCCTGCTGGGCATAGGTACAAAGTCATGGACTGAAGTCAAGCAACGGAAGTTTAGGTTAGACGCTGGAAAAATATTTTCAATAACAGTGATGGTAAAGCCTGGAGCAGGTTCTCCTGGGAAGTTGTGGAATCTCATTTACTAGAGGATTGTAGGAAGGGGTTACACAAACATTCCCTGCGAGTGATTCAGGACTGGCTAGACCTGCCTGGAGGAGGGTTATGAACTACAGGATCTCCCAGGGTCCCTTCCAGACCTACTTTATAATTCCAAATTAATCTTGATAGAGGTTTCCGCTGAATTTGGTAAAGGTGCCTCTCTTCCTGCCGTGAATGAATTTGGCTTTATGGTTTCCTTCAGCTGGCTTGCGCTTCTTGACACCAGGAAAACTTATTGAAATAGATATTATGCACCTTTCTCCCCTGTTGATAGTATTTAAATTACACGTTTCTTAAACCTTGAACAGTGAACTCCTGACTGAGCTTAAAGGAAAAAATATAGTCACTCACAATAATCTCATTAGGAATGTCATATAAACCAAGGGTGTATTTAGCCATCAGCCAAGTCAGAAAAGTATTTCACCTGAAAGAATACTATGTTCTTCAAACATTTTGTAGTTTTGATGTACTTTGAAGTGCTCAGCTTATCAGTGTGTTAGCTGTGATAACTTGGTTGCAGGTACCAGGTAGATTAACACTGCCTACTGCACTCTGCCTCACACAGTAGCATGTCTCATCTCTGCTTTGCAGACTGATCCAAGGATATAATTTTAAATTTAATTTTTCTCAAGAAAATCAGAAATGAGAAGACACCAAAATACATGCTCTGACCTCTGAACTTGTCTGGTAAGAATTCATGATTCAAAGCAGAGAACAAGGAGCGTCATGTTCTCCCTAGAGATTCTGCTACAAACATTGAGATGATTGCTGCTAACAGGAGCAAACAAGGTTTCACAAGAGAGGCAGATACCAGTCAGCACGTCTAAACGAGGAACCCATGGCACTGGGAACCCACGCAGAAAAAATCAGAGCTAGATAGAAACTAATGCTCCAGATCTTAGGGCCTAAGTATTGTTCAGATTATAGCCAGCTCACATCAAAACTTTTGCAAAAATTAGGACATTCTGAGAAATACACAGACATTTAGGACAAATACTCACAATTTAGGACATTTCTATAATTACACGAAGTTTCATAAAAGTCAAGGTATCATCTGATTCTTTAGTCTGCACTTTCTGGGCAGGTAAGGAATTTGGTTTCCTTTCATCTCCCAGGATCTCCAAGAGCACTCTCAGTTCCCCTCTGAGTATCAATAATCCCATTTTAATGACAGAAGGCTAAGGGACAGGAAGAGGAAGAGATCATAGCCGCAGTTCTCATGGTAAATCTGTGGCACACCAAGGAACAGATGTAGATTAGTACTAAAACTATGAGATTTTTCTAGGACAAATTCATTTTCTGAATGATTTTCTCTCTCTTTTTTTTTTTCTTTAAACATTCAGTTCTCTCTAAACTGCTACACTTTTCATTTTCAGTTATGACTACCCAATATTGCAGTGGGATTGTTGTTACTAACAGCATTAACATTAGCAGCATTCGTTGCCTGAATTTTAGTTGCATCCAAAGATACAAAGTCAGATAAGGTCCTCATCATGTGAGATGCAGTATGTACACATATAAGAAGAGCTAATTCATGCCATGAGAACTTTTCTGTCTAATTACACAAAAATGAGGAAAGATTAAACATCTTGAACAGGGTCTCACAGTTAATCTGTGGCAGAGTGAGGAATCCATTACAGATCTACTGGATCCCTGCCCAGTGCTCTCCTCACTGGCCTATTTCTCCCTCCGTGTTTACCCTGTGTTAAGCAAAGCTAACGAAAGAATCACAGAGACTGCTAACAAATTTTTGGCTGCTTGGGGCGTTGTAAAGCAATTAAAGTATATTCTATGCATCCTTACCTGGGAGTACCTAGAGTCAGTATACATTTTTCAGCAATCTCTGCAGGAGACTTGAACAAGGACCAAACTCTCTTTGCACTTAGGTGTGATGTGTGAAGGTAGAAATGAGCCTGGCCCAGTTTGGACCCCAAAGAAGAGCCTTCGCCATTAGAAAAGAGGACAATAACATGTTTTACTGAACAGTTGCAGTTTACAGAAAGCAGCCTCAGTCAGCTGTCCACAAAATCTGTCCAGCCACCTAAATTTGCTGGCTTGCAGGGCTCAAAGGCAGATCTGAACCCATCACCTAAGCAGAAAGAACAGTACAGTAATGTACTGTCAATGAAAGCTGGAGGAAAACATTGCATTTGCTACCCACTCTTAAAGCTCCTCTAAAAGCAGCACAAGGTAGCGTAAGGAGTGAATCTAAGCTGCTGTGTGAAGACAAGCAAGGGAAAATTAACTGTAGCTGGAGTGATGGTGACTCATGTTACTGCAAAAGCTGTCAGTGAGAGACAGATTTTTCTTATCCTGCAGATCGTCTGTGAGACTTTGGTATGCAGACTGCTAAAGACTTCCGAGCTTCCAGCTCTTAATTCCTGAAGTGTTAGGCTTAGAAATCTGGAAAAGAGGGAAATTTGTGAAACTGCTTTTCTGGACTGAACCAATATTAAGGTAAGCTACATCTGTAAAATTTAGAGATTGGGGCTGTTTCTGTTTTTAGTGTTCCCGTGAAATCTCATGGAAGGGAGAAAGGAAAAAATACCTCAACATTTAGTTCCAAAGCTATGGCAATCCCTACTTCAGTCCTTCTTTCCTTCACTTCTTGGCCTGGATACACTAGCACGCATATTATGATCTGAGCAGAAATGCTACTTGTACACTTGTACTCTTCAATATTTTTATTAAAAAAAAATCAATGATTTTTTTTATTTAAGTGAAGAGCCAAAATTATCCTTAATGTTCTACACAGAAAAGAAAAAAGAAATTTAGCTCTGTAAAATTGATAATACTACCTTTTGCTCCATTACTTTTAAGAATGCATTGCTCAGAGTTGAAACTGCCTCTCCCAGTCCACAGCTCCGGGAAGGGCACAAATCCCCTCTGCTTGGTCTGTGCTGGCAAAGGCAATGCAGTGCTGCTACTGAGGGGAGCAGGAGGGAGGGCTGAGCTTCTCGCACAGGAGTGTAAGGGACGATCTCATTCTCTTGTTTTTTCTGTGCAACCATTAAAATAACAGTGGGAGACATGCGGTTTTATGCAGGCTTTACTGACCATGCACCATCCACACAGATATGATTCAGATTCGGGTTCTGACTCTGGCCAGATCTCCATCAGTATTTTTGGCCTCACAAGAATTTCTTTCAGTGACAAAAATGACTTATTCAACCCTTCTGTTTCCCCCTGCTCCTCCATCCCATCGCCGAAGCCTGTCTGCTCACCCTTCTTCCTGTCACTTCCTTAGCAGAGCCACTCCAACCGTTTATTTGGCCACTTAGTGAACCAGGTCAGGGAACTGATCAGGGTTAGAAACCAAAAAACCAAAATTCACTGGATTATTTTTTACCCAGATCAATTCCCAATTTAGTTCACAGTGCAGCACACAAACTTAATACGAGAACATCTGTACTGGATCAGAGCACGGGTCCATTTGTTCTGGTGTCCTGCCCCCAGCAGCAGAGCAGACACAGGAGATGTTATCCAAGGAAGGATGTAAGGACAAGGGCAAGCACGCAGGAATCCTTCCCTGGAATGCTCTCCCATCCTCCTGTGACTTGTGACTCAGGGATATCTTGAGTCAAAGTTAATGCTTTTATATTTAATAATCCTTGGTGGATTTTTCTTTCATTTATGCTCCTAATATATTTTTTTTCAATTAATGGCAATATTTGCAACCCTAGCATGCTTATGTGCCATAGCATAACTGTGCACTATGCAATCAATGAAGAGCCTCTTTTTGCCTGCTTTGGAAGTAGTACCCACTAGTTTAATTTCATGTCCTTAGATTTTTATGCCGAAGAAGCAAAGAACAGCCATTCACCCTATTCACCTTTGTTGTTCCACTATCTATTTTATACATCATTGTATCTCTCTCATTCAGCTTTTTCCCAGCCTCAAGAGGTCTTAAAATACCCTTCAGGGAGCTACTTCATCTCAAGGGGACAGCAGAGACCGCAACGCAATGCAGGTATAGATAGGCATGACCAGGGATCCTGGTGGCTTAAATTGAGGAAAGAAATGCTCATGAAATTAAGCCTTTAATTAATAAGAAATGTGCATCTGGATAGGCAGTCTTGTCTGCTGAACCTGACTTAGACTTTTTATTGTCCACCCTCCCTCCTGCTTCCTCTATCACTGCTTGTCAATGTCAACCAATGTCTTAAGCGGCTCTCCAGTTCTCTAAGTAAATAAAGTCAGATGAATGATTCAATACATCTCCTTTCCTTCTCCCATTGCTCAGTCCTCAACTGTCTTCTTTTTTTTCTTTTTTTACCAGAATGTATTTTCGCTTCCCTCCTTGGTCAACTGCAAATATTTTTTGAAGATTCTGTTACAGCTGATTGAAATGTTCACTAAAATTCAAGGTTCAGTATTTCTTTTTGCAACTCTAAATAGGAAATCTTTTTTACCTTCCTTTGGCTTGTTTTCGATAGATTTACCAGTACTTCTTGTTTTCCATTTGTTTATATTTCTTAAAAGCCTCAAAGATACTCTTTACTTTGCTATCTAACTACCTTGCCATTTGTCACTCTTTCCCTCTACTTACAATAGGATTTAGCTTGCGGGCTCTTGCCAAACATGCTTTTTAGAAATATTTTCCCATCTCAGGGAGTCCCAATCAAAATTATGCTACTCATTACACGCTGTCTTAAATTGATCTCAAGATCAAGTCAAGATACTTGTGTTTTCTCCAGTCCTTCTCCAGCCAAACTCCAAAATACGTGAGAAAGCCAACGCTTTTTGTTCTCCTGCCTGCATGATGCTCACTGGAGTGCGGGCTGAGCTGCAGCCCTGCGTGCCTTCAGCCACTGCCACTGCACGGGAGGCAGAGCCCAGCCCTGCATGGGGGAGCAGGATGGGCTCTTGTATTCAGCTTAGTCTGTGGTTTTTTAGCAGTGCTTTTCACAGAGCAACCTTAGAGGACGTGGTGTGCTTTCTTTTTAAGCTGAGTCGTTTCCAAAGATCCAAAACACCCAAAGCACAGTCAGAATTCAGGGGTTCAAAGGTTGTCTCGTTTCAGACCTCTCACTAAGCTGGTGCTTACCTGAGCACCAGCCTGGGAGACAACAAACACTGGGTTCTGTGCTAGGAACAAGCACAGTCGTACAAGATCCTACAGCTTCTCTGTGCACTTGTGGGGTAGGGAAAGCAATGTTGTCACCCAGGGAAAATGTGTCCAGTGGGGCTTTTCTGAGTGCACAGCATCACCAAAAGGGTCAGGACTGACATGGGTTGATTTGAACTTCATCTAGTCTTCCCTGAGTAACAGAGGGTGTTTCTTAAAATGACCCTTCATGCACTCTTTAAGGGATCCTTGCCTTATTCAGTCTGCAAGTGGGAGAAAGGAGGATGAAAATCTCTCTAAACAATTCTCTGAATGAGTTGACTTCTATTTTGTGCCATTACATCAGATTTGAGGACTACATAGACCACTCATGGATGTCACCACATAAATAATTTTCAGCTTCATGCAGCCATCCCCATTCTTAACACAGCAAAGCAGAGGGTAGAGGAATACACAGAGAGAAATTTTCAATGGGCAAAAAAAAAAAGCTTCTTGCATTAATGTTTTTTGAAAAGCATGTCCTTTTCCTGCAAGCTCCATTTTGGAATGGCTTGTGGAAATAATCACATGTTGTTGTGCAAATTAAGGTTTTGTCACTGTGCACTGGGACAGAGAGGGTACAGGCTGAGCAGGCAGCTTTACCTCCCCCTGCTTCAAAGGGGTTGCGGCTGCAGCTTGCCTGTGGGACATTTTCTTTTGAGGGTGTGCTGTTTTCGTTTTCCTTAGAGTATCTATAGGTATCATGCCACACCTTCAGTTTGAGCTGTGGGACATTGTGACAACAAATCAGGGCCACAGGAGCCCTGATCTTCTCACTGTAAGGCAAGCTTCAGTGGCAACTTGCCCCATCCTCTTCTCTCCCCACCTTGCCTGACAGCTCCCATCTTCTTTCTTCATTTACTGTTAAAACAGGGAACAGTGCTTTGTTTCTGCATGGAAACAGAAGGATCTAAATACGGTTTTCCGCACATGCATGGCTACTTCAAGTAGTTGGGACTCTTATGTCAAATACGACCTGTCTTGCTTTCGCTGAGGGTCTATGAAAACTTCCCACAGCCACCTCAGCTACCTCCCAATCCCTTTGTTGGCCTTAACTTCCATTAAATGGTGTTCACTGTGGCAGCCAAAATATTTACACTATTTCTTTCTGCAGACTCAATTGCTGCCTTTCTGCCTGGTCCGTCCGCAGTAACCCACAACCTCACTGGGCAGCGCTGCCTTCTGCCTCCCTTACCGGCAGCACAGCCAGCTCAGTGGGCAAATTAAAAGTGGGCAATTCAAATTAGCAATCATACAAAACAAGCTCCTTTTAGCTCCTTTAAAAGCCATTTAGCTCTTGTCTCAGAGCTTCTCTTGCTTTCCTTTCGCATTGCCTTTAAAAGCAAACCTGACAGAAAAGATTAACTTGCTTCTGGCTGCATCGGATAGCAGCAGATTAACACAGCTGGATCCAACCCTGGGGAGCCCGGCCTGGAAATGTATGTTAGCACAACCCCGGCAATGTATAAGCAAGAGTCATTTATGTTGATCTTTTTCAGGATGACGAGTTCGTGATTAACTCTTTTGTGCGGAGGCTGGACTGTGTAGGAAGCTAATATGCAGCGGGATGCTGACAGAGAAGCTCCCGCGGCGTCAGCCCTCCCTCTCGCCACGCGCAGCCCTGCAGCCACGCCAGCCGGCCTGCGCCGGGCCGTCAGCGGCCACTTTTGTTTCCCCTCTGTCTGCTTTGAGATTTTTTTGTTTCCACCTATAACACACACCACAAAAATAGGTGGCAGTGAAGTCCCCAGGGCCCCAGAGTGGGGAACGGGGAGGATGGGGAAGAAAGGAGATCTTTCATCCAAGAAAGGTTTAGTACAACCCGCTCAGCCGAGGCTGAGGGGTAGGTAAAATCCAGCACGGTGGATGTGTAAATCCAAGTTGTATGCAATTAACTAAACTCCACAACAAATGCAAAAGAAATGTTACTGAGTCACTGGCAGGCTGTTTTCCTATGTGGTCATTTGTCTTTAGGGATGGAGATTTGGTTTTTCAGCATGAGCTTGTTGATCTAAAGTGACTGTGAGTAAATTGTAAAAAATCAGATGAAAATATGTCTACTTTTTCAGGGAGCTGTGAATTACAACGTGCAAGAGGAATCCAGGAAACCCCAGATTTAGTAAACTGTCTTTAACATGCGGATCACAACATTTTTGCGTTTTTACCAAGGAAAAATATAGTAGATCCTGCAGTATGCACGTTTTCCCCGTGGAGGGGCTGGCTGGAGGAGCTGCGGCAAAGGGCAGAAGAGGGCAGTGGTTGCATCAGACCCACGTGTGGGGTGTCTGTTCCCCACTCACCAGTCTGCTCAGGCTTTCCACGGATGCGAGGACTGACCCTCCAACATTTCCGTGCCCCCACTCTGCTGTTAGTTGACTTGAGATAACTTTATTTGCCAACTTCAAAGAAATGGGGTGAGGATAAAAGCTTGAGCCCTCGAGAGGGCTCAGCACAGCACTGCCGAGAGCAATGAGAAGTTTCCTTCCTGGTTAAAATGGGGGATCCAGAGCACGTCTTCGCTAGTAAAGTGTATCTGCCAGGGCTGGAAGCAAGAAAGAAATAGCATCAATATAGATATTCTGGGGTTCACATATGAATTCCAACCAACATCTTATTAAGATGTTTTTTTACTGTTGCACTTCTTTTTTTCCTTTTGACATGGCATTAATCCAGGACATTTTTACACATAACTGTTTTGAAATCTCACACACCCTTAGGCTGCATGAAATATTTCTATGCCGCATAATTCTTCGGGGACAGTAAATCAGACCATCTGAGATGCGTACCTATAAATTTTAATGAATACAGAACATCCCTGTCGCTTCTACCTCCATTGTCTAATGGCACTTTTTCCCTATTTCCAGCACATCTCCTTCTAATCGAGGTGAATGAATGAAACAAAACACTGCTGACTTAATAGTAAACAAATGAGAAGGAAAGATTCTACCCTGGACTGGGGAAGAACATCATTCATTTTGCATTCATTTGCCAACAGCACTACCTTGCAGCTCTTATCTGATATTTTAGGGATTACACTCAGATAAGCAAGGATAATTAAAGCAATTTTCAACATCTTCACCAGACAAGCCAGAGGCGTGACCTTATTTTAGATAATAGGTAAATGAGATTCAAATGAGCTTTTTTTTTTGCTTTTTTTTTTTAACAGTGAACATGATTAATTACTGGAGCAAATTAGCAGAGGAAGTGGTACCTCTTCCAACACTTCAAGTCTTCAGAAGGTGTCTGCTGCCTGACTGATGGACGTCTCTTAGATAAACACAAATTTAGGTGCTTCGTGCAATTGCTTTGGAGCTCAATGTCTCGTATAATGGATTTGAGATGAGGTGATTTTAGAACTTAGATATAATTGCACATGCATGATGTTAGGGGTTTTTTTTTTTTAACATTGGCTGTCTGGAATATGTTTTGCTTGGTATCATCAGTGTGAACTAAATCTCCATAAAACTGCTAAGACTGATTTCATCAGACTGCCTGCAGGGGAGTCGAATGGGATTTAGCTGCCTGAGCCTGAGATGCCCCAGGGTGAACTGCTTGGCCCCATCAGCTCCAGGACAGTCTGAACGCCCTGTAGCTGCTGTTGTATCTTCCAGCTCTGCACAATAGGGCATTTCATATGATTCCAGACGTCTACAGTCTGGCAACCAAACCAATCCTTCTGGGTCTAAAAGGTGCTCAGAAAAGCTTATGCCTTCCTGGCCCAAAAGACAAGCAGGAATACATGAGTTGTGCTCCTCACTTGCAAGTTATACTGGCTTATTTCTGCTCTGCGCAGGAGCTATAAAGAGGTGACTCCAGCACTGCTCAAGTCTTTGGCTGTTTCCATAATAATCATACTCAGGAAATAAGCTAGGCTATGAGTTTTAAACCCCCTAGCTCTGGCAAACCAGCAACTTACATTGTTAGTTTTATTTTGTACTATTTTGGCCATTTGGCTATAGCTCACACATAAAGCAGTTATTGTGGCTGGGCTTTTCCCCTTAAGTCCATAATGTCACAAAGAGAGCCACTAGGACATGAAAGACCACGGTTTTTGCTGTGAGAATGAGCCCTAGGAAAATGAGCAATCCACAAAGAAGGAAGTACTTATATTTGCATTACACATCCCCACCCATGCAGAAAACAAGGTTGATTCCTCTCAGACTAGTGCATCAATTTATTATTTTCAGTGTGAAGCAGGGCACGATAGTTCATAAAATACAGTAATGAATATAGATATATTCATTTAGAAATACTTCAAGGAGTACTTGTAAAGAAGTTCAAAAGTTTGTTTGCAAGCTTTTGCCCTTGAGAGGTTGGTTTAGTTTTCTGGGGCTGGAGAAATAACCTATTAGTTGCTCACATGTCTCTTTTCTCATTTTAAATCCAACCTCCAGCATTTCACTGGCATCATTTGAAAACATTATTGTTTTGGTGGAAATGTCACATACCTAATGGTTCTATGGGGAGAAGCAATAGACTGCTTTAGTTGAAAAAAATGCATGCAATAAAATTACGAAGGAATAAATGAGGACTTCCAGCCCAAAGGAATGCAATGTTGGGCATATAGTGTCAGATTTGCCTGTGTGGGTAGGACAGCTTGCCTGTTTATTTCTAGACAGTTCACAAATCTGTTCCCACGCCCGGAGGCTGCAGAGCCAGCTCAGCACTGGAGAAGTGGTGGATGTGCAGCCCAGACTAGCGTAAACGGGAAAAGAGGCAAGGCAGGAGGATTTCCTCAACAGGCAAGGAAACAAACCCCATTGAAGCCATAGTTATCCCTGGTGGCAGTCAGGAGATTTGTACTGCCGCTTATAAATCCAAAATGATGTGTTCCCACAGCTGCAATTCAATGACTACTTTTGCCAGTTCCTCATGGCTTCACCTTCCCTTGGCACAGACTCAAGATGTTCAAACCAGTGGATGGGAGCTGGCTGACCAAGGGCTTGGAGTCATCCCTCCCTTGCCGCATGGCTATAACCACCAAACATGACACCTCCACGACCATCTGCCCCACAGAAGGAGAGCTAAGGATTTACTTTGAGGAAAATACTGAAATGAATAAATGTGAAACATTTTAGGTCATGTAGAGTGAAATCAGCAGAGTCTGAACACCTGCAGAGAGTACGTGTGAGAGCGGGGTGCCTGCAGTCCTCACTGCAACGCCTCGAGCCTGATTTCCAGCTCTGACATATTGCATCATTACCCAGCGTGACGGCCTGTCTAGCTCTCCTTTTAGAACCCAATTCACATCTGTCTCTTGGTGTAAACGAGAAGCAGTCTGGGAGTTACTCCCCATTTAGTTTGGTATGGCTGGTATGAGAATCTGGCCCTTAAAACTCCTCATTGCTGGGAGTTTGAAGTAAAAAAAGTGTGACTCACAGCTTTTAAATGTCAGCCAGCTGTGGCAGCCTTTTCATTTCTGTTCATTTCTGTTTATCAACACCTTTCCCACCTCTTCCCGCTGTACCGAACTGGAGGAGACAAAACTTGTCCTTCTGGACTCATCCCAACTACAGACCTTATTTAAATTTTCTCAAGTCTGGCCACAGCTGAAGTTGTTTCAGAAAAATAGCACAGGCCAATGTTCTTCGTCTTTAAGCCTCTCCAGGTTTTCTTTCCCTGAAATCTCAACAGGATTCCCTGATTTACCTAAATTAACCTCCCCTATATATTTCCCAAAATAGAACATCTCAAATATTCTTTTGCACAAGTTTCCACACAGAGATCAATCTTTAAACCAGCAAGGATTGAGACAAAGATATTTTTCATGGCCAACATACAGTAGGACTCTCACAGAAAGCTAAATTTGCTCATTTCTGAGACCCTCTTTTATTAACTGCATTTATTTAGAAGCCTTTATTTACTGAGAAGCTTTGAGACCTTATTTAATTTATAGATCTTGCGTAGAACAATAGCAGCAGCTCAGGCTGTGAAATGCCACTTTGTTGCTTTTTCCCGCTGCTGCCCAGAGTGTGAATGCTCATGATGGTGTCTATTTGGCTTGAACATGTCAGATGCGGACCAGACAGGATGCTAAAGAAAGACACTGGTGTCCTTCATTTCCAAGGCCTGGCTCATTACGCATTCGGTGATGAATTTGCTCTGTTTATAAATTCTGCAGCTACCACTTACAGCCATACCTGACATGAACTTGAGGAGCTGTGAGCAGAGCTCAAACAATCTTCCAGGCAGTTGATTTGTCAAGAAAAATATTGCATGGAAAACTTAGATTATGCATACGCAGTAAATAGCACGAGTGCAAACAGCAACCTGCTTGTTCAGCTCTGTTACACACTGGAGCCAGTTGGACCAGCTAAGACTGCCATGAGGAGGATCGGCGTCAGACGAGAGTATTGATCTCTGCCTGTGGTAGCACATTAACCCAGCGCGGGACCGTGCAGCCACTACGATACGTAACAGTGCACAAACACTGCACTGTGTGCAGCATGGACATGTGCTCTTGCTGCTGTGAGAAGAGCTTACGTAAAAGCCTCATCTGCACTTGGTGGGAGGTAGAGCCATGGTACAAGGAGACAGAAGCCCAGATATCCAGAGGTAAAACTGGAAGCATTTTTGGCCACAATTAGGCACTTCATCACTTCCACTCCTGGAAGTATCTCTGCTGGGAACTGGTCACTGATTCACCCACCGTCTTAATTGCCCACTTGGAGCTCACTAAAGCAAAATCAACTTGACCTTGGAGAGGCAACGCATTCCATAGAATCATAGAGTCATAGAATACCAGGTTGGAAGGGAGATCAATTATCATCTGGTCCAACCTTTCTTGGCAAAAGCACGGTCTAGACAAGACGGCCCAGCACCTTGTCCAACCAAATTGTAAAAGAGTCCAATGTTGGGGCATCCATCACTTCCCTGGGGAGATTATTTCCCACGGTGCAAGCTAATGCAGTGGCTGAAGGCCAACTAGGACCAAACCACACAGCAGGGTGCTGACTCTGGTCACCACTGTGATGGCTGGCCCACTGCAGAGAGCAACGAGGCTCTTCAGAGCTAACAGAGATAAGGCACAACTTGCTGATGTTCACGATACATGGATTAAGAATAGACCGAGACGTAAAATACATATCAGAGAATTAACCTGGTGAAAGCCAAGGGAAGCAGGGCTGCTCATTAGCAAGGTTTGCTAGAGTGTGAGAAAACATTTACGTGCAGCTAGGCCAGCTTTGCCCTCCCGGGTTTTGTCAAATGCCAGAAACAGCAGCTTGAGTGCCAGCCCCACAACACCCCACAGCACCACATCTGGAACCACTCAGGGCTTCCAAGCAATTGACATCCTTGAATTCAGCTCCAGTGCAGCAGGAAGGTCACCTTCCTCAGGAAAGTGCTTGGGCAGAGGGCACTCCCTGCCCAAATGTCTCCCCGCCACCCATTGCAGCCACAGAAAGCACATGTGTTTCGGAACCCCTGAGGGGCATAACAAGAATTGCTTAGGAAATGTTGGCCGCTGCTCTTTCATTCCGCATGCTTTCATCAATTGGCATATTACGGTTAAACCCTTGAGTCTGGACAAGCTCTACCCCTCACCTTTGAACTCTCATAATCTTAAGGTGGTGGGCTCAGATTCAACCCCCACCATGAATTAAAATAGCCTTATTTCCCTTACCTCATTGCCATGCTTCTGGTATAGGATTGCAAGGAGAAACAACCTCCATCTGCACCCTCCCTCTCCCTGGTCTGTACTTGCTACTGGGGAGAGGTAGGAAGACTTTGAATCATTGGTGTCAGTCTGCTCCAGTCCAAAGTTCCCTCCTACAGAGGAGTTCCTGGCTGTCTTATGAGATCAGGTTCTGCAGAATGAAAAGGCTGGATGTCCTGAATGAACAATCCTGTTCTCCAGTTCTGTTGCCTTACTGCACTCACACCCTTCACAGCTGTCCTGCAGAGCTTGGCTAGGCAGTATCACTCAGGCTAACCTTCAAAAGAATTAGTACTGCTACTAAGGAAAGAGCATTTCAGGGAGTCCCACAAGCAGAGAATACAGGAGGGGATGGTCAAGGCTTAAACCACAGCCAAACCTTGCCTGGGGACTTCCAGAGTACCCAGGTGGAGTCCAGAAGCAGATATAGATTCCACATATATACAGTTAGCGGCAGGTCTTCTTCAGGTGGTCTCTGGTTTCTGACACTACAGAGCTCAGCTGAGTTCAGTTGTGCTTTTCTCCCTCAGATATGTACTGCCTGTTTTAAGCACAACACTGTATAAATTTTGTTTCCTTCCCTTGAACCTCATGAAATAAGTGTTTTGCTTTCAATCAACTGGGAGAAAATTCTCCTGTGTGAAGCCACCTGGGACACTTGGGTCTACTCTTGACATGATGGCCAAATGCAGTTTATATTGTTATATATCACTTTTTAAAGGGTTTTCCAAATAGGCTCTTTCAGTAAAGTAAATAAAGCAGGTTTGATTCTGAGAACAAAAGATTTGCTCCAGTTTTGTTATGATATAGCTGAAATTTGAGACAGCATTCATTATTTCTGCAGACATTTAATATAGTACATACTTAATTTGGCTTTAACTGTTTAGCACAAAAAGGGTATTTTTGTGTTGCTAGCTATCATCCTGTGAAATTATTTTTTATCAGTGTTCCTGACCTGCTGTCTGAATTGGTCTACTCTCACACACTGAACTTACAATTTGAATCTACACCTTCATTTTACCATAGAATAGTCTGTTTCTCTCCTGAGGATGTGTATCTCTGTTAGTTTCCCTCTCTTCCAGCCTGGAATACCATACAGGTAATGCCATTTCTGCTGCCATTAGTGTTCATCTTTCTGTTCTGGGCTTTCTAAGTGATCCAACTTTTTGAAATCAGGAGCCAGATGCCAGTCTCAGGACACCTATTCCCATGTGCTAGAGACACCTAAAAATGTAATAACAGGACAGAGAAGAACGCATGTTCCCACAGGTAGCAGACCTTGGGACTAGAGTTGTTTAATCTACAATGCTCTCAAAGTTGCTGCTGGCATAATGGACAGCTGAGTAGCAAGATGTCACAGCCAATGCTTTTTCCTTTCTGCTACCATAGCAGTTTTTCTGGAGCATATTTCACTGTCCCCGCTGAAAACCAGGCAATCAGGGGAACCTGCTCCCACTTTGCTGGGAGGTGGTGTTAGTCCATGGGTCAGATACGTTCTACAGTCTGCCAGCAGACAATGCTTAGGTAATAATATGGGAGCTCAAAGCATTACTACATTGCCAGGATTAGCTCTTACATAGTCATTTCTCTTCTTAGACTGCAAAACGGTAAGACAGATCACCGCAACTTCCAGGTGGTAAAATCAAGGTACAGAGAGCTTAGAGACCAGCCCAAAGAAATCCAGTGAACAAGCTACAGAGTCAGAAACAGAGCCCAGACAGAGCCGAGTCTTATGCCGACCTGAACAGCCTGTTTTGTGCCCTGAGTTTACCTTCTCAGCTCTATAAGGGGTCATAGCAAGTTTCTCCCAGAATAGATGACTTCTCACACGCAGGAACAGACACCACTGCAGACAACCAACATCATCATCAAGGGCTGAGTGCATGCCTACACCTGCCAGAGTCAGCAGAAACACTGAACACCATTTGAAAAGAAATCACAAGAAAGGTTAAGCATGTAGAGGGGACATGCAACCTTTTACACCCATTGCATCTGACCTTGGCTGATGATGTTCACTCGCATGAAGCGGAGGCTCACTGGAGGCTGCATGGGAGTCCGAGACCATGTTTTCTCTGCTTTCGGTCTATTGTCCAACAGCAGACTTCAGTAACATCAGATTTTCCTGCAACTTTTGCAGTCAGGTTTTCCAGATGAAGAAGCCTCACAGGTCATAGTTTGGAGGTAAAGAGGGAAGAGCAGGAGGCTGAGCTGCCATCGCAGGAAATACTGCTAAATGGGCTTGAAGAAGTCATCTAGACCACCCTTCTGTGCCAATGTAACTTCAAGAACATATGTACTTCCTCACATATATTCCTCCTCTCTGCTAGTGATGCCCTCTCCTTTTTTTCTAAGCAGTCTATTCCAGTTCTTAATTATCGTCACTGTTAGAAAATCACTGCTGCTGTCAAGTGTGCAGTTTAGGCTCATTGCTTCCTGTCGCCTCAAATGGTTTTGGAGAAAAGATAATTGCTTTAGTTAATTTATTTAGTAGCTACACTGTTATGTCTGTAGGTATATTACTCAACACACTTATTCACATTTCACATAAATAGTGCAAGTTGCTGCATGTTATTGTTTAGCAAAGTAACTAGAGAAGCACGTTATATAGGCTGCCTATGCCAATTTTTATTGTGATAACAAAATTAATTAGGTTTGCAATTCAGGCTATTTCTGTGATTATTATTTTGGATTCAATAGTGTTTTTTTTATTAAAATATCACCTGTACCACCTCCACCAGTTTGTAACTTGGAGACTAATAGATCAGTGGAAAAAGACATTTCAGGGACTGTCCGGAAGAACCACAACTGGAGGGAGTGTTCCTTTCATTCTACCTTCATTTCTCATAAGCTTTGAAAAGTCATAACAGGAAATAAATGTAAAGGCATCTCAGGAAGCCATTTAATCCAGCCTCCTGCTCCAGGCCGGAATTTGAACTGAGAATTTATAAGAAATAATGGAAGGCAGCCTAGTGAATTACTTTCTTTCTGAGTCACCTAAATTTCCTTTCTCTAAACGATTCCAGTGCTTTGGTAAACACAAGCTTACTCTTACAAAAAACATTTTTGTTTCTAGAAACCCTAAATTTATGCTCTTCCCTCTATTGAAGGTATTCTTTGATACTGCAAACCTCATTGTACAACTAGTTCTCTGTCAAGATTGTGAAACAGTGCAGGTCTTACATAGTAATGTCTTAAACTGTGAGTGACACCACCGTGTCCTTAAGAGGCCAGAGATCTTTGTGTATCAGAAAATTTAGTGTGAGGGAACTCCAGCTCATGTTGCTGAATTGCCAAATACTTCTGTCCATACAGCTGATAGGAATTAAGTCTCACACCTTCCCTGCATTGATACGTTTACCTAAGAAAGTGAAGAGGGGCTCTGGGCAGAAATATGAATGTCTTCTGATGTAAGATATAATAAAAGACACTGACACCCACTATCAAGGAGTAATCTGGATTGAATCCATGAGAATAAACCTCAGTCACTGATGAAAATGCATAGAGGTTACTTTTTTTTAAAGGACTAGAAATGTGGAAAACAATATTCTGGTATCTTTAAAAATAGTCAGACAAACAGAATAGCCAGGTCTCTCCAGACTGACTCCTAAAGCAAGTTCTTGCAATTTGAACATATTCATAAGTGACCTGGTTGAGCAGCGCAGTGAGAAAGTTTGATCATAATTCAGTATTTTTCAAAATAGACTGACTACAGAGAATTTTGGGGGAACCTTAAGAGACTGAAGGTGTAATTAAATTGCCTGAATAGAGTGGTATAGTGTTACCTGAGAGACCTCAGGATCTGAGATGCCCACACAGTGTTGACAGCTATGACCCGGGAGCTCCACAGACTTTCTGGAGCAGAGGCTAGAGGCTGGAAAGGCCTCCAGTACTGACACTCTTGCAGGTTGTCTGCTTGTGGCACTGAGCCCTCAGTGACCAAGTGATAAACTATCGAAATAAAGTCAATGCAGCCAAAAGATCAAGCAACCAACGCAGGGTAAAACAATTACTGAGCAGTGGGATTCTGGGTTATGATTTGTAATTCTGCAGAAATACTTTGGTAGACCTCAACAGAAGTCAAAAAGCAGATTGAAAGTTAGAAATCACCAGAAGGAATAGAAGTCAAAGCAGAGAACATCATTATGCTACTTTGTAAATCCATTATTAGTCCATATCATGAAAATTGTGCTTTTTTCTGAGAAGGTTCCCTCATCTCAGAAAAAGGTTATAGTGTAATGGAAAAGACACAGAGAGAGCAAGACAGATGATGAAAACCTGAAATGACTCATGTATGAGGAAAGACGATGTACAGTGGGAAGCTTGAACCTATGAAAGAGATGACTTAAGGTGTCAGCATTGTCCTACAATCTCCATCGTTACAATGAGGCACCTTCTTTAGGATGGGACAAGTAATGCAATACAACACCATCTCCTGATTATACTGACTGGATCTCCCTTGGTTATGCTGGGGTTGAGATTGACCAGTGAGGCACAGATGTTTGAACTGTAGTCACAGGAAATTCAGTCACGTTCAAACACAGGTTTTGTAGCTATAAGCTTGTAAGGATTAGATGGTTGGTGGCACTTTGCTGGCACAAGTCATTTGCTGTCTCTCATTCTCCAGCTTCCCTAATATCGTGTGTCCAAGCAGTCATGGGCCATGAAACCCTAATTCACTTCCTAAATGTCCAGCACACATGGCAGGAGCTACCACACACAGCCTTCTAGCACTCTCTGTTTCAATCATGCAGCACACTTGCAATAAAGAAATAAGCAATAATTGCTTTCACTAATTGACAGAGGAAGTAAACATAGGAGCCAATGTCTTCTAAACTAGGGTCAGAGAGACATGCGTGAAGTTCCGGCAGAGTAGAGGAAAAAACCTACTAAAGCCTTCACACTTTGGGACAACGATGCCAGGATTGAAGCCTTCTGTTCTCAAGGACTGGAGCCATGAGAAAAAGAGCACAAGACTGTCATCAATGGGAAATCCTTCATTCAGAAGAGCCAACCAACAACAGTGCCACGTTAGGTTTCATTTCTATGAAATGTTCATGTGAAATAGTGAGAGTAACAAACTCCCTCATGAGAAAACCAAACTTATGCCAGCAAAAGATTTGGCAACCTAAGAGGGACTGGTTGATGGCCAGGAGGCTCAAAATGCTTATCGCTGAGACAGAAAAGAAGTTCCTTCTGCTCCTGGTGCTTGAGTACAGCATGTCTGTGGCTGAGCTCCCTTAGCCCCCTCTGCTGCTTAAGGGTTCCATGTCCCCAGCCCCCTCAAACCTCTCACTGGTAGAGCAGAGAAAACACGTGCACTCTGGGATGCATGTAAGGTCCTGCAAGGACTTCAGTCTTTTTGCCTGAATATTTTGTGTCCTCATTTGGGGTTTTAGAGAGAACAAAGAAAAGGTTCCATGCTTCAAGTGGAAAAGTGTCAAAAGACACAAGGGTGTGAGCCAAAAACCTTCTCTGTTGTTTGCAGGTGTACCAGTTAGTCTGGTAAAAGATTGTTTCTACCTTGTCTCTCATCACAAACAGTTGAACTAACATTATTACTCCAACTGCGATTTATAACAGACTTTAAGATTTTTTTAATCCATCTGTTACTGTAGGGATTAAAAGGCAAACAAAGTGATTATCACCTTGCCAACACTTATCATCAGGTGGCTGTGACTGTTTAGATTGCTGCCTAAAGCCAACAAGAAGTACATTAACTGAGAACAAAAGGTATTGTCTAAAAAAACAACAGTTACCATTAAGCCCTCACGATATAGATCAGCTAAATACAGTGATACTTTAGGAGTCATGACCTCTGGGTCCCCCGCCAGGCCCATTACAATTTTATCTTATCATCACTGTATATCCAAATAAATCTTTGTGTGTCACAGAAACACACTGGTTAGCATTGTCTTTCCAAAGGATGCTTTATGGCTTTTGTTGCTTTAACTGCACATTCCCTAATTGTTTTAGATTGATTTAGATGGATGTCCAGGAGTAGTGATTAGATTTTAAAGAATTCTGGGATGAGGTGGGTTCCTGCATATCAATTTTTCCAGCTGTGTTAACAAACAGGAGGCGAAACAGATGGGTGGCAGATACACACAGGGCTCAAAGCACTGCAGTGCTTGCGCAATCAATTAACACCTCCGAAACTTATGAATGCCTTCATAAAGTGAACCTTCACATCTCCCAAAGAGCAGCAGGAGATCATGACTATTGCGACATTCACACCAAGCTGTACAAGGGAAAATCTGTATTGCAGGGCATAGACTTGTGTGTCCAATCTCTCTGTTTTTTGAGAATATTCTGCCCTCACGGCTGTGAGCCCAAAACTCAAGCATTCATCATTGATTTGTCAGACATTTCTCCTTGCTTGCAGTAAGCAGATTTGAGTCTTGACTTTGAGTCATTAACACCATCCACTGAAAAGGCAGGTAGAGAGACACGGTGGAAACTTTCTAACTAAACAAAGCTAAGGTCAGCCAGATTTGTGTAGTCTATTGGGAAGGAGAATGAAATTTTGTTTATGTCCTCTCCCAGCATTTCAAGTAATTTAGAGACGGTGCTTATCTTGTTTTCTGCATTAGTGGAAAATTTTTATGATGAAATATTAAGGAGTACATTGGTGATTATCTGATCCTGCTGTAGGGAGTAGCAAAGTAGGCACTACAACATCATATTTATGCACTAGACCCTCAGAGTCTAAACTCGAAGATACCTGGGTAGAGATAAGGAACAGATAATAAATAATAAGTTAACAAATCCAGCTATTGCAGTTTAAGAATGAGTCCTCTACTCCACCCCATTCCCAGAATTAACAACCCACTCCTTTGACAAAAAGATATGTTCAAATAAACTAAACAATTTAACGTAAATTAAACAATTTTCACTGAAAATCCTGAGATCTGAGCAGATACCATTTTTCCAGCTTTGCTTTGCTCATTAAGCACTGGGAGAGAGGAGGAACCACAGTGGCAGAGAACGGTAATATCCTAAACCACTTCCTTTGAATACATCTTCAGTGCCCTTCAGCACAGAGGCACTTCAGCAGAGTGAGGTTCCACCAGCACCTATAGGTAACCAGTATGAAACACCATGCAAAAAGCATGACTGAATCATAGAATTGTAGAGTCAGAGAATAGTTTGGGTTGGAAGGGACTTTTAAAGGTTATCTAGTCTAACCTCCCTGCAATGAGCAGGGACATCCTCAACTAGAGCAAGTTGCTCAGAGCCTGGTCCCTTGTTAGAAATCAAGACTGACACCTGAACCAGGTCAGATGGTTCTCGCACTAAATCTGAAGGATCATGACAAGGATATTCTCAACCTTGGTGTTACATCCATCTTTTATATCACAGCTATGTCAATAGAACACTGACCCATTAAGTAGTTTAGGTTGAAGGGACTCAAATCCATGGCTTTGTCTACAAGAAAGTACCTAAACCATCTGGGTAGGTAAGGTCCCCTCCACTTTTCAGTGGGATCTGTGCCCTGATGCAAACAAGAATACAGGACCTCAGGGCCGACAAAGAGAAAAAGTTATTTCCCAGAGTGTTCGGTATGAAATGTTCCACACTCAAGCTGAACAGGGAGGTCCTCAGTGAGTTTTAAGTATTGTCATGCATAAGTGACCACCAAAAGGTGTATTTTTGGACTTGGCTTGTTAAGACCTTTCTCAGATCTGATCCTTAGTCTTCTGGCTTTGTTGTTTTCCAAAAAATGATCAAGAACCCAGGGGACTTTATTGCAATTAAAATATCCACATATGTTTATTTTACTTACTTAAATCAAGTTCCTTATGTCTATAGTGTGGGCAGAGTAGTAGTAAGAAAGATCTCAGACTAAATAAATATGAAAAAGCCTGAATGTCGGGCTTATTAAGAGAAGCAGATGGTTAGGAATCTAATTGACTTGAATGACTTATCTAAAAAAAAGAGATAGAAATCTCTAGAGGACTGGGATTTTTAGGGGGTTTTAATATCCCATGTTCCCAGTCAGGCAACTGGCAGCCCGATGGGTGCTGTTCTCACAGTGTTTTGGGCTGTCTACTTCCATCAGACCAGGAAAACCAAAAGAACTTGCAGAGCCTGCAGAGAGGATATCGATGCCTTGGGAGATCCTTTGGCTGCACTGGTTCAAGGTTCTAGAGGAATTTGGTTGAATCAGCTTATATGAGTGGATGGTTAGGTGACTTTTGTTTTATCAGTGCATTTGGTCCATCAGTAATCATGTAATGCATTCACCCAGTGCTCACTCCCACCATTAAAAGCAGAAAACAGCTATGTCCTGCATCTCATGAGCCACAGTCTGAAAACTCCTACGTCAGCCACTTTTCATTACCAGCCTCTTTCTGGGTTTGATGAAAGGTCTTGCTTACCACTGCATATTAGTGTGCCCAGTGCTACATCATCTTTGCTGTTTACTTGCATGCAACAGAAGACAAGACCTGACGTCTAGATAAATGAGGGCAAATTCCTGCTGTGACCAGGGAAGGAAGGAGGGGAGGATGTGTTGGAACTGGACCCACAGAAGAGCTGCAATCCCCGACTTACTCAGAATATTCAGTCTATTTTTGCTTCCTTCTTAGCGCAATGTTTTTCTTTGAGTTTCCGATGAATTCAGTGTCTAGTTACATTCATTTAGTGAACAGATGATGTAGCTCAAGATATTACTCTGCTCTCCCCCACGGCTCGGTCAACCCTGAGAGCTCAGTTTGAACTTCTGCAGGAGGTGGTTGGAGCTAAGCCATCAGATCATCTGCTGAAGTAGCTGAGGACCTTTTGCATGTTCTGCTCTTTGGACTCTGTCCTCAAGGTAGCAGTCTCCAACAGAAGAGCAGAACTGAGCAGGAAAGGAGCTGCAATAGCCTGACCCAGCACCACAGCTAATGGAAAATTTCTCTCCAAGTATATTCTCCTACAATTCTTTTTTTTTTTTTTGGTTGCTTTGAAGGTGGGGAGGCCCCTTATTATTAGTGAAAAGTGCCCATAGAAATACACTGGGCCCTACTTCAATGCATTTACACACATCAAGGGTCACTGCAGAGCCCAGTGTGGATAAGCACAAGTTCAAATGGCCAGTCACACATCCAGCTTAAATTTAGACATTTACTTGTACAGCGTTCCAGAACCCAGCCAAATTCAGTGCAGTTGCACCCAAGCGGAGGCAGTCTGAAGGCAGGGCAGAGCTCAGAGAGTGTTCATAGACACCGCTGCATCAACAGGAGTCTGAGGCCGAGTCCTCGGTTTTAACAGAATAACACAAAGAGAAGCATTTACAGCTATTATTCATGTACTTAGCAGCTGGAAGCAAAGGGCTCGCATATAACCTACCACTATTACTGAGCTTGGGAATTTTCGCTCCTCAGATGATGGGCCTCTGAGCCCTGAGGACAGAAATGCGATGGCTGGAGGTAGTTCTCCTGTGCAATGTGGAAGGGGCTTGCCCTGCTCTTTGCAGAGGGCAGACACATGTCCTTCCTTGCGCACACATATGAGCACAAGGCAGGTCTGATTCCTTCACCCAGGCGCAGGGACTGGCAGTCAGCAGGTCTCCAAGTGCTGCAGTCAGAGCCAGCAAAGGACTGTTCACAGCCAGGTGATGCAATGTCAGATTTTAAAGTCCATTACATTAGAGGTCCTGTTTTACTCATCAAAACATGCATTGCCAGATGCTGCATTGCATATCCAGGTCTTACAAAAATGCATAAATATGATTTACAGTGCTGTCTTTCATTACAGTCTTGTAAGTGAATTCATGTTAGTGATTAGCTTTCCCACAAATGTCTAAAGACTGGTGACTAGTCAGGGGACAAACGCAGGACCAGCACCAGCTAGATCAGTTTCCCTTGTACAGTCAGCGGGCCTTATGTCTGCTGGAGGTACCAGTTCGTCGCTGGCCTCTCTGCGGGGGTTGCCGACAAAGAGGCTAATTAGTCCCAAATCTAGTGGCTTCCTGTCGCAGACACATGACACTGGATTCAGACCACCAGCTCTCTTCTCACAAGCCACCGAACGCGCATGAGAGGGGAATGGTGTTTTGTTCATAAGACAGAGGTGAAAGGCCCTATATCCTATTACAGATCCCCTGGGCCAGCTAGCCTCCTTGTTTACATTTTTGTCAGAAAAAATCAAGGATGTTTTTACATTTGTGAATGGAAAGGCAGTAACAGGAGTGTGTACGACGTGGTATTTCTTAGTCCCCTATCTGACTTAGTGTTGGATAGCAGCCAAGGAAGGAAGGTAATTGCCATCTCTCCAGCTGTGAGTGCGGGGCCAGCTAAACCAAGGCTTTCTCTGGCACCCGGTGGAAGCAATAGGGAATATTTGTGTTCCTGAAGCCACCTTCAGAGCTGATTCCTGCATCCTGGTGACCATGCAGGTCTAAGATAACACCACACACAGAACTGACAGTACATGTGTCCTGGTGACTCCAATAAAGAGTAACACTAAGCTCTCCAGCCTTGGGTACTACAAAGTGGTCCAGAGCCTGGAGAACTTGACTCATCAGGTTCCCTCTGTGCTTTTTGGAAATGCACTTCTTTCTCACACTCTGGTCTGGGATCATTATGTCCTGAAATACAAAAAGATGCTGTTTCTGAACTAATTGCCTAGGCTCCTATTATTACTGAAGTGACAAGTACTTAAAATAACCTGTGAATGATCTTTCTTACATGCCAAAGTAAATCAACAAGAATACCTCATAAAAAAACAGCATTAATGTTTCTATAATGGTGAATTAACTAGCACCAAGCAATTAGCAGTCCAACCATCTGGGCTGTTCAGCCAGTAGACTAGTTCCTGGCAAGGTTTTGGCCTGGCCAGCTAGCTTTTTCCCAGGTGAGAAATAATCAGAGGAGCTAGCATGGGCCTGGCAGCACTGCTGACCCAGTCTGCGTCCAGAAATCCTTTTGCTTTGGGAGACAGGAGATTCTCTTTGGATCTCTTTTGTAAGCTCGTATGCAGGTTTTGGAAGACAGAAAAGTATGTGTGGAAGCCATTGCACACTGTCTGGCCTCAATGCCTAAGGACAGTCCCTAGCCCATGTCACTCAGTGTGACAGTTATAGCCTCAATGTCTGGTTTCAAAGACCAGCACAGTGCTGCGGTACTTGTTGCTGTTGCACAAAGCCTCACAGCAGCTTGCAGAGAAGCACCTCTTCTCTCATGTGATCAGAGATGCATCTATTTCACATCCATCATACAGGTGCCTTTTGTCTTACAACAGTTGTGTCACAGACACGTGCCCCCCCGCATTTCCACTCTTCTCTTGCCACCTTACATGAGAACCCAACATTTTGGTCACAGGATGTGGTGGACCATGTGTCATAGGCTGCAGGGTCCTCAGGAAAGAGGCCCGCAGGCACTGTCCTACAGATTACCCTTTTCTGTTCATCTGCCTTGTGGCCCAACCCTAGTCCAGCTGCGAGGGTTATGAAGGAAAAGATTCCCTGGAAGCAGGCCAGAGGTGGGATGAACTGTTCTGGCAGGGCTGATTTGGACCTAAATACAGAGTAAGGTCTTTGATGCCTGTTTTCTTTATGAAGGCTTTTAACCCTTTCAGATCACCCATCACTGATTTAAAACACGCTCTCTTCTTTCATCTGAAAAGCGGCACCCCTTATTTCAGCTCCACTCTTGGTTATTCACACCCTTGCCTCCTCTTACTGCTCTCTTGCCCCTGCTCCGTGCTTTGCCTCTTTCTCCTGAGCTCTTCTGCCTCCTCATCCTCATTGCTGCCACTTCTCTTCCACCACCTCCCAGTAATCTTCTCCAGCTCCTTCATCCCCATCTCTCATTAGCCAAACCATTTTTCCTGTTTTGTTTTTATAACTGCCTGTGGGCAGGATCCCAAACTGAAGACTTGACTCTGCTGAAGCATGCGGGAGTCTTGCCATTGACTTCAGCGGAGCCAGATTTCCCTTGAAAGGTTTTGATGATTTCCCACTAGCTCTTCTGCAAGCAAAGACAGACATGCGTACGAACCAGCTGCTCAGAAGGATTCATCAAAGGCCAGCAGTAACTGATGAGTGAAACGTAATTAAGATGTGATTATAGAATCAAACTTACAGTTTAGTCTATTTCCTCTAAATAGGGCTATCTTTCTGAGCTTTCAAGTTGACTTTGTTCATGTGTAAATAGTTTGATATTATGGAACCCAGACCATCTCAGCTGTTTGGGTTAGTTTGTTTAAAGTTATAGGAAAAGCTACTAGAAATGATAGCTACAATCTGCTACTTTGGCCCAAATATCATCTGTACTAGATTGCTCGAGTTTCTGAACTTTACAGCATCATAAATTTGTGCAATTATAAATGTAGAGGCAAGAAGTATGTAGGCTCAATGAAAACATCTGAATTAACATCATGTAATGATAAATAGAGTCCCATAAAAACTGCTACAGAAATCTCCAAAGAGTCACTCTTAAACAATGACCAGCAGAAAAAAAATCCCATACGGCTAAAAGCATTATATACTGTATCAGGATGCTTTTTCATTTTAAATGGTGTACATTGGGCTACGACTATGAGATCTTAGGAAAATTCTGGGTGGAACCGTTTAATGCAAAGCATCCAAACTGCGCCTGAGAATAAATGCAGCCCCAAGGCTCCTTAAAAGAAGTCCTATAAGGTCTTTTTCGCTATATTGGCACTGGAAGACAAAGTTAATCAGCTACAAAAAAAGCTAAGCTATTAAAATACCCTTTGGCTTATAGAAAACATTCAGCATTCTGGCTTTTTAGCGACTGCTAGGTAAAGAACTTCATCTGCTCCAGTTTAAGTCAATGGCTACATCCTGATTGACTGAAACAGGGAAATGGCTGGGCCACAAATGCAGGACGGGAGGGAGCTGATTGAAAATGGCTTCATATTTCTGTCAGAGCAAAGGAAAATATCTGTAAACAATTTCCTTCTAAGGCCTTTTAGAACCAAAGTGATTAATGGAAAGCAATTGGAAGAAAAGCAACAACCAACCCACTGAACGGAGCAAAATAAGCAGAACATTTACCCAACCGTCTTTCTAGGGCAGGGAATGTCTTTCTCACACCTATATTTACTTTTTAATGCTATCTGAAAGTGAATACATTGAACAAATACATTTGTTGCTGATTTCCATACCATCATCTTTTCTACCTTCTTTTCCAGCATTGCTAGGGCCGCACAACATGTAATAAGGAGGTTAGTAAGATTTAGCTGCTTCAATAATCATTTAATCTTATATCCTTCTGTTGTATCTGTTAAAAAACTGAGGCACAACAAGTGTGTAAGCAGAAATATTAATTGCAAACAAACTCTGTTTATCCTGCAATATGTAAATGAAGAAAAGATAGTGCTTAAAAGGAAAGCAGTCTTTTCTTCCGTAAAAAAAAAGAGACCTCTAATGGTCTTATCATTCCTGTTCTTATCTGGTACAGAGCACTTTCAATCCATCAAGACAGTACTCTTCTTGTCTAATCAAACTGCTGAGAGATAAGAGGTTTTAGGGTTTCCTGACCATTGTTTGAACCTTTTTCTTTCTAGCTCAAAGAGGAAAGTCTTGAAAGTCACTAAAGCTCCAACTGTAACTAATTAGGGAATCTGAGGAATATTCAGTTCAATGCAGAGGTTAACGAATAGGAAAACTTCAAACCACTACAGAGATGACCTTAATGGGAGATTCAGATTTGAATTAAAGCTATAGTAAGCTAGTCACTGGAGATTCAAGCTTCTTTTCTTCTTACTTGGAAAAGCTCAAAAGCCCACTGTTAAGCATGCAAAGAAAAAGAACTCCAAATCTTAAAAGGGTTGCCCACTCGTATCTATTTTTATCTAAGTATTGAGCCATTTTAATGGAGATGAGCAAACGGCTGGGCAATTAGCAGAGTTGTGTAGACTTTAACTTGGACCAAAATGGGCAAAGACTCTGAGTGCAAAGAAAAAAATAATGGGCTTTTTTGAACAACTGTAACTGGCTCTTAAAATTTAAAACTATATACCTCTTACAGCGTAACATGACATTCCAGAAAGAGAACATTACAGTTGCTGATTTTATTCCTTTCTGTTATAATGTTATTTGGTTATATGAGAACTAATTTTAACCAAACACAAAAACCATGTAAAAGAAAAGCATGCGTGGCAAAGGCCAAGAGAGAGTGAACAATGGATTCCAGATAGTTGCCTGGTTTTGTTTTATCCCAACTGACTTTCAATTCCTTTGACTACAATAGACTAATATTTAATTATAGAACCTTTTAAAATGATTATGTCTGCCTTAATTTAATGGGAAATTAAAGAGGGAACACTTCTCAGAATTTAGCTTCCTGCTTTTAAAATTAAATTTTTTCTTGTTCCATAGAATTTAAAAATGTCACCAGGCTTTTACTGTCTGCAGTTTGTTATGAATCTCATAAAACTCATTAAACATGGCATTTTTCATCATGTCGTGTGTATATTAGTGAAATCATTACAAACGCGTTTCAATAAATCACCAGATCAACTGCCATGGCAAAGCCAACAGGAGAGTTAAAAATAACTATTCTTTCATGGTTTCCCACAGTAATGGGACTGTCTCAAATGCTAGGCAATTTATTTATAGTCCTTTTTTAATAGTAGCTGCTTAGTTGAGTTTCCGCCTTCATATTTAGGTTGTTTCATCTAGACATGAGTATCAGTCCCAGCCTGATTGTTTGGATTCAACCCTAATTTCTCCCAGATTGTCCATGGAGAGTGTACATTACAGAACTGTGTGGTTAAAAAGAAACACACACCAAAAAATCTAGCCCAATAACCTGCACTGAGACAGGATCAAGCAGAATAAACCCTTCTCAGGAGAGGGTCATCTGCGTGTTCTTGAAAACATTTAGTGAAAAGTTTTCACACATAACATGCCAGCCAGTGTTTCAGAGGCCTTATATATTTGAAGTACTCTTCTTTTCCAATATAAAACTTTGGAATATAAATAGACTTATTCTGTCCCCTACTGAACACAGAGAACAATGATTGCCTGTTCTCCCTCTAGCAACATATAAGAAGCATGCCATGTTCTCCTCAACCTTCTTTTTTTAGGTATTAAATAAACTCAGTTTCTTCAAACTTTCCATATATGTGCTCTATATTCCTTATCACACGAACACCAGGCTTGAGCTTCACCAGCTTAGGTATGCTATCTAAACCTTGCTGCAACACTCTTAACACTCCGGGAGCACCTCTCATATGAGGACAGGCTGAGACAGTTGAGGTTGTTCAGCCTGGAGAAGAGACCTTTTTGTGACCTTTCAATAAAGGGGACTTACAAGAAAGGCTGAGAAAAAATTTTTACCAAGGCTTGTAGTGACAGGACAAGGGACAATGGTTTTAAACTGAAAGGGGATAGGATTGGACATAAGGAAGAATTTTTTTTTACTCTGAGGGTGGTGAGACAGTGGAACAAGTTGCCCAGAGAAGTCGTGGAGGCCCCATCCCTGGAAGTGTTCAAGGTCAGGTTGGATGGGACTTTGAGCAACCTGACCTAGTGCAAGATGTTCCTGCCTATGGCAGGGAGATTGGACTAGTTGATCTTTGAAGGTCCTTTCCAAGCCAAAGCATTCTGTGATTCTATGATTCAGATGAAACCTAGATAACAAACAGAGAGCAGTAATTAGAACATGAAAGATGTTGTTTCACAAGCAAATGAAAATTTCTAGTCTTACTAAATTTGAGCTCTATTATAAACCCCAAACTCACTTTGCTGTACTGCTTTCATTGCCAATTACTCCAGCTCTGCATTTGTGGGTTTGGTCACAGCCTCAGAGTGTCCATATCACAATTGTTCTAACAGAATTTCCATCTGTCTGTTTTGAGCCTTCTACCTAATTTGGCAGACTTTGAATTCCCACACAGTGCACTGGGCTGCCACTGCAGAAACTCACAGGGCTCCATTCGTGCTGACAAGCCACAGCTCAAAGGCACTGGTGCATCCCACAAGGACTGCAGAACTTCAGCTTATCCCAAGGATGGTCCCTTATTTATTGTTCCATTTCACCTGCACCAGAAGCAGGAGCTCCTTCTTCCTACAGCTGCGGAAACACTCCAAATCCTCAATTTTGCAAACGCAGTATAAAACACACAAGCTAATGCTGAACATTTTAAGGATCGGGAAATGTGGAGCTTATTCCATTAAGTATACAAAGCATCTAGACCTTTAGAAAATGTTTAGAGAAATGTTTCGGCTGTAGGAAGTTGATCATAGGCACTAAAGGACTTTCTCTTTAATTGGAAAAAAGATTGAGACATAAAAGGAATGAGACTTGCTTTTGCTAAATGCATTTAAGCTGTCCTTTTAATAATAAAAAACAGTTGTCTTCAAGATGGGATAATTTTTAAATATAAAAAAATAACACACCACAGGGAGCTGAAAGGAAAAACAAATTTGATTATGTATTCAAGGCCATCCAAACCACCCACCCACATATTCAGTGTTTGCTGGCTACACAGACACTATAGTTGCCATGGCTCAACCAATGATCTTCGTTTGAAAAGTAAACAACTTTGTTAAAAAATAAAAATATGACATGAAGTGAATAATCAAACGGTTAGGGCAACATCCTGCTCCCTCTGAAATCAGCAGGCTACTTTCAGCAGGATGGGTGTTAAATTTTCAGCTGTCTGATTAACAAAAGCCAGGGTAGCTGCAGTGAGGCCGTCAGGAGCTGTGCTGGACGCACAGCTGGGTGTGCTGATGAAGAGCAGCCACGTCTGCCGAAGGGGCTGAGGGGAGAAGAGCAGAGGTTGGAGCCAGGGGTGGCAGGACTACCAGGGGCGGCTGTTCAGAGCCACTGTGTCCATCCTAGTGAATTAAATGTGGAATTTAGTGGCATAGACAGTCAAGCTCCAGTGCCTGGGGGTGTTCATTGGCATTGCTTTATTTTCTTATATAGATGTAGCTCTTAAAAGCTGGCTGTCATTCTACCAACGGGCTTGAAAGGACCGAAGCAAACTGCCTCCAGCATAGCGTGGCAGACGCCCGTGGCAAAGCTGCTGTAGATCACCTCAGCCTGAATGAAACGCTGATTAATATTCAGTCTGTGTGTCATCATACATGGCTGAGCCTGCTGGTGCTTCAAAATCATAAACACTGAGAGGCTGAAAATTTCAACAAGCGGAAGAATGAAGCTAACAGGGTTGTGCACAAAAAAACTTTCCAGATACCCCTGAAATGAGGTGTCTCAGCCTTCTGCAGTCAGCGAAGATTGCGGGTGGTATGGGGGAGCTTTGCTAAATGGGAAAAGACAGGTCACTGCAGCAAGAGACATTAAATATTTGCTTTTTTATCTGTGTGTATGTATATTCCATCTATGTACATGTATATGCATGGTAGCAGGTTTTTAGTAACCAAAAACTAGAATTGATGGCAGCCGATACCAGTTTGGTCCTCAAAGAGGGATGCTTTGTTATGGTACACATAGACTAAATCCTTTTGGAGCAGGCAGGCAAAGGGACCAATGCAAAAGTGTATTCGTCCATTTTCTGTGACAAATTCTGAGAGGATACTGATTTCAATTTGTTATAGAAGTTTTCTGGTACTTGATACTATGCTCCAGACATGAAAACATCAAAAGTGACAAAAACAACCTGTGAAATTGCCACCTACGAAGCCACAATTCACAAAAGCAAGAAACGCAGGAGGGCCAATTGCTGGGATTTTGGTAGTGCAAGATTTCAGAGGTTTGCGAGGATGCTGTACCAGATGAAAGGCAGAAGTAGCAACAACAACAACAACAAAATCTTGCAATGGCAGGCATTCAAAAGCCCCCATGCCGAGAGAAAGAGACATCAAGTCCATCTGAAAACTAGCAAAGGTAGCTGGATGCCAGCAAAAATAATTACTTTGTAGAGACAGAGCCAAACTTTCGGAAACAAGCTGACAGACTACTGGAGGAACCACTCGTTTCAACTTGCCATGGCAGAGGAGTCCAAAATATCTGTCGATGCAAACAAAATGAATAAATTAAAAATAAAAAAGCCCTTTACAAACTTAATTGCTTGGGAAGAGGCAGGGAAGGGGAAAGCACATACCAGCAGGAACAGCATCCTTGCACCCCCACATTCCTAAAGACACAGAGGGCAAACTTCTGATAGACACAGCACTGCCATGCTGAAAATATGTGGTAATTCATTAGGACATCGTCATTTCTGTGAGAAAAAAATACCTAGAAATACGGAATGACATAGAGCTAAGGTCAACCTGTAGATCTATATGCCTGTCTTGGGTAATTATTCAAATGTTTGCTTCAGAAGAATTTAGAAGAATTGAGGGGGTTTAAAAGGAAATAAATGAAAGACGATAGGCACTACAAGCACAACTGTGCAAATGAGACAATATGATGCTGATACGGCAATGACTAGGCCAAGAGCAATACTGTGGAGTGAGTATGTCCATGATAGTCAAATGTCTTCCAGAAGCCTAAACCAAGTCAGACCAAAGGGTATGCCTTTCTCCATCCGATCTATCAAATCTGATCTTGCTGGATTAGGAGCAAGGAGAGAGTGAAGGGGCAGCTGGTGTGACCACCTAGAGGTAGGTAGGAGCTCCATTCAGATATGTGTTCTGCTTCCACCAGCTTGAGGTTTCCATGCTGCCAGAGCTCCTGACAAAAGTAAGGAGCTAGAGGGTGAGGAGCACTTTCAGGAAAGACTTTTTCCCATTTGCCTGAATGAGTTTTCAGAGGACTTGGGAGCACTGCACAGACTCTCGGCTGCAGGAGGTCTCTGTTCCTCTACTGACCTCCAAAGAGCTCAGTTTACGTTAGCAAGGGATTTTGCTCAATTCAGTTCCTTATTTGAAAGATTTCTGTTTCTTGCCAAAATCTTTCTGAGGTGTATACAGAGTTTCTTTTCCCAGGAACACAGGGTTTAATCTACAGACATATTTTTATGCTGTAAAAGCAGAGATTTGTTTGAGAGAAAGAGAAAGAGAGAGGGGTGTTTTGTATGAGAGATCCAAATAAATATCTAAAGAGCCTGCAGTTATGGTACATGCACAAATAGATGGAGATTCCCTGAGGGGTAAGGGAACATCAGTCTGCCCCTGCTAAATTCAACTCCTTCATTCACTTGGTTAAGATGTGGGGATCTTGTAAAAAAGTAGATTAATGTGTTTTGAAACAGCTGGGCTCATCTGGTATTTAACCAGGTATTCAACCTCTTATGTAACCAGGAGAGCGACACTACATGATTTTTTTTTTTTTTAAATTCATAGTAAAAACTGCAATATGATTTTCTGGAAAAACAAACCCAACACAAAAAAAAAAACCCCAACATACAATAGACTACAAGAAATATTCTTGATTCTTTATTGAGGCATTAAAATCAACTGCTATTCTTACTAATATTAATTGCAAACATGGCTCCTGGATGATCTCCTAAAATCCTCGCAATCCTGGAGAGAAGCTACTATCCCTTGACAGCGAAATATCCTTTGATATTCTTTCTTATAAGTCATAAGTGAGTCTGCAAGTGAGAAAAATGCTGTCTCACAACACAACTCTGGAGAACTGGGCAGGTCTTTTAATCCAGAACCTCTTTTTGGAGTAACTTTCCATATGATTTTTCCTACTGGGAATATCTGGGAATAACTGCAGGCTTTCCAAACCAGGAAACCATAAATGGAGAGGGCATTTGGCCAAACTGTTATGTATTATGATAAGTAATAGTCAGAATGTGCACTCACATTCACATAAATACAGTGTAAGAGGGACGTTAGCGCATAGCACCAGATTTGCTTACTATGAATCTAAAACCTGCCCTTGCAAATTAATGCAGAACTATAAGGTTTTGAAGACAAAAAGGCTGCTTAAACCATCTAGATCCTCTCCATGCCAACACGAGATTGACAGATACAACCACATGTGGGTTGTTGGCTTTTTTCCTCCTCCCTTTTGTCTTACTTCAGATGTATGTGAAATATTTAATAAGCAGCAAGAATGCCTGTGAAACACTGCACTGCAATACTGGAAACCATCAGAAGCGACTCTGGCTTTCCTGACTACGCCGAAAGGAGCCCAGCTGGTCAGTCCCTCCTGTCCTATTCCTCCCCCTTCCCAAATCTAACCAGACAATTCAGCCTTCACATGCCAAGATTTCTGTCTGTGAGCTTTAAAAACTACACACACACAGGTTTCCAAGTAAAGCGGTGCCAGGGGGAGACTGCTGCAATTAATACAATTAACAGAAATCCAGCAACACCTGACTCCCAGCTAGACTCAAAGCCGATCCCTCCTTTCAGGAAAGGTCACCCCAGTCTCCAGATGTAGCAGTGCGGTCCATGTGCTCCTGGGGTTTGCCCTGTCACCGAGAGCAGGGCTCGCGTTTCTCGATGCTGCGTGTGTCATGAGCAGGCTCGCGCTGGGAGATCGCACAGAAAAATCAGTGTCTTCCACCTGCCCCATCAGAGCTCTTCTAGCAACTCTGGTGGCAATTCTAGGAACGATCCTGTGTGTGAATGGGGAGTTTGCTTTTGCTGGGAAGCAGGAACCACCAAGGGATTTACAAGGAGGGGCAGCATATCTCAGTAGGAAAGTCATCCAGGAAGTTTTGTTTCCAAAAACCAGCTGGTAAACAGCTTAGAGCACCCTGTTCACATCTGTAACACTCAATGATTAGCGAGACGTTGCTCATGTACCTATAAAATAACCAATTCAGTTCTGTTATTTATATCACTGATTGAGCACTTTGTCACTGGCTTTGAAGAGGGAAAACTAGGCTGAGCCACAGCTACAAAATTAGGGAGTGCTGGCACGGAAAGGTGACCTGTCTCTCCTGGTTAACAAGCAATTTCTGTGGTCTGAAGTTAATGTTAAAGGTATTTAGAGCAGCCATTAGCAGGTAATTAATAGCCTGAAATACCCTAATCTATAAGACTGCTCAGGCTTATACTGTAAAGCTAGTTTAGAGCTGCCAAAATATTTATTAGACACCTTGAATGCCAGCGATACACAGTCTCAGAATCCTTCCCCATCAGTTTTCCTGAGCCATGTGCACAGGAGTGAGCGCAGCTCCTACCAAAGCATAAGCCATCACTGGGAAATCCTGTTCAGACTCTAAAATGAAGTTTGCTTTTTCACGCCTGACCGAGAGAGTCTCTGTGCGGCAGAGACAGGCAGTCTTCAGCGTTGTCCACGTTAGAAGAATACAGCTGCTCTTTTTTAACAGGGGGGGAAAAAGGAGGCTTTTATGGCTGTCCCTGAAGAGAGGCCTCTTACAATGCATCGCAGTGTCTAAACAGACCTACGTGCTCTGATCCCACTTGGCAATAATGAGGGACTTGTATTCCTCAGGCTTCGGAGACCGGCTCTCTGCGTCGGGCTGCAGATGCAGGCTCCGGTTACGGCGGCGGCGCGTTAAAAAACGTGTGACATTTAAGCAGGGATGAAAATTAAAATTGTCTTTTTGCTATTGTCCGTGTATTTACCCTTTGCTTTGGTCTGTTTCCATAGTAATAAAAAAAAAAAAAAAGAAGGAAGGGATCACATGCCTCCCCCTCAGAGGGGGGCGGGCGTGGGGAGTGCCGAGCCGTGGTTCCCCGCGCAACCGCGCCCCGCCGTGGCTCCACTGCGAGAGCGACTCCAGTCCCCCACCCCGCATCCCCCATCCCGCATCCCGCATCCCACATCCCGCATTGCACGGCAGCAGGCACTGCACCAGTTATCGGGGGTGCGCGTTGAGGAAAGGAGTGGAAGGAATTCACTCAGAGCACTGCCAGACAGTGAAGGCTTTCGTGTTGCACCATCAAATGTTTTGGGAAATTCCTGTTTAGCTACACCAATGTATTTATTGGAGTGCTTACTGGTTTCTCATGGTAAAACTGTGTGAAAGGCAAGCTTGCAAGAAGAACAAACCTCTCTAAGAGGGTGGATACCTATTCAAAAAGCAGCTCCTGGAACAAAGGAAAATCTGAAGACAAAAGGCGCAGGATAATGCCTACCTCTTCCCTCACCCTGTATCCGCTTCCACTGACACGGACATGGTGGTACAGAGACAAACACTATGGTGTGATGCTGGGTCTGTTCCAGGTCCCCGTGTGGGGCAAAACCCCCATTGAATTCAGTGGGTTGGACTGAAAAAGATTGTCTTCTAGGATCATGAAGGATAATGCACAGTACCTAAGACTAAAGAAGTTAAACTTAACAGAGAAGTTAGGAGGACTGAGGTGAGGGACATAAAGAAAATACCTCACCTCAAAACAGTGTGATGCGAGAGTTTACAGTATTCAGAACTTTTTAGCGTTACTGCGTTTCAAATTACTAATTCAGTTCACTCTACAGCTTTATTATTATAAATTCTTAGCAAAATTTAGTTGGAAGAGAACTCTGGAGGTCATCTAGTCCAGTACCCTCCACAAAGTAGAGCCGACCCTCAAGCTCTGTCATGTTCCCCAGGGCCTGATGCCCAGGACACCATTGCAAACCCCAATGACAGGATTTACTTGGGCACGTGCTCCAGCGCTGAACCACGCTCATGGTGAAAAGCTTTTCCCTTATGCCCAGTTTGAATTTCCATCTTGCAACTTGTTGCCTCCCATCCTTTTACTTTGCCCCTCTGAGGAGATACTGGCTCAATCTTCTTTGCAAATCCCCTTTAAGTAGGGAAAAGAATCTCCTGGCATGCGATAACAGAACAGGCTGCTTCTCGCTCCCCCTGTCTACGCTTGTAGGGCAGATGTTAGATGAACATAGGAAAGGAGGCTGACCAATTGCAGGTGTACCTCAGATCTGTCTTTTCAAAACCTTTAGCAAAATAATCAAGTAATAATAGTTCCTACTAAAGAAAAATGCTCCTTATGTTGCTGATCATTGCAAAGGAGTTCAATGTTTTTATAGAAGAGAATGGAGGCACAGTTTTCCTCAAGGTAAGAAAGTGATCTACTGAAAGAATAAGAAAGAAAATTTTCCTAACCCAAAACTGTCTTTTGCCTTAAAGATATAGATGTTCACATGGTTGACAGCAATATAGTGTTGCCTCTGCTTGCTTTTAATAGTTTGTTTAGGTACCGGAAGGTACCAGAAGTGATATGCGACATATCTTTTCACTTTGAGTAATTCGTGTTTTTTCTTGGGAAACTAATTCAGCCTGCAATAAGCTCTGTGCTGTCAGAGCTATACTGTTTCTGATATCCCAGCCAGCTTCTTCAAGGTTCATATGGGCATCTTATATGGGCTTATAATATCTTATTTATAAAACATTCAATACATCACGTGCATTAATGGGAAAAAGTAAACTATGTATCTAACAGAAAAAAAAATTATAGTAGCAGAAATTGTAACTAATCCATTGTTTGGGATGGATAGAGAATGATCTTCTAGGTTTGGAACATGCTTAAGTAATTTTTTGGTTTTAGAAGAGACCTTCCATTACAAACATAAAAGTACTCCTCAAGACCGTTGTTCTCTAATTTCAGATCCATCTCAAACATCTTGTCAGCACTTTTTTTTAGCAAAGGGATGTGGCTTACCAAAAAGAGGAACAGGGTATTTTCCTTGCTATTTTCCAAGTAGGGAACTAATAGGGGTATTTTTGATAGTTGCAAACAGATCCATAGCCTTTTATTAGCCAGAAGTCTTGCACAACATAGAAGTACAAGCAGCCATACATTTTGTCTGTATTTAAACAATAAGAACAGATTCAAGCTGCAAGAAAAGCCTTTGACCTTCTTTTGAAGAAATCAGTGTTTTTTCCTTTCAAACAGCAAGAAATTTTGCTGCAGGACATGATAAATAAGGGAATAAAGTTTATTGAAACAAAAAATACATTTTATTAGCTGATCCAGCGTCCTTTTCCAAGGGTTGAGAACAATGGCACATGGCATTTGTAGCTCTGTGATTTATATGGGCATATATATATGAATGTAAACATCCTGGAGACCACACAGTGAAGAAGTATTTAAGTCACAAGCCAAGTCCACCTTTTTGCTTCTGCAGTCCTATCTGATGCCCATGCTGGCAGCTCACATCAAGCTTATTGACTTGTCTTGTGTGTCCTGCTAGGAAAACAGCCCTTCCTGGTGAGGACATTATGGATGTATGTTTAGGTCTTCCAGTCAGGGATTAGGGGAGACTCTTGAGTTTCATAAAACACCGAATCCAGTTCCAGAGCCTGAAGACAGATCGATGCAAAAAGCAGTTATACAATTTCAGACAAAACCTGATGCTATATTTTGAAGATGGTCTGTAAGTCTGAGGCTTGGGGTAGGAATCTCTCTATATTTTCCACAGAACAAGAAAAATAAAAATCTTTTCAAACACACTAAGGTAGCCCAGAATGTCTTTTGGCTCTTGTATTCAGGAGAAGGGAGAAGAACCTCAGCATTTTCTGCCACTTTGTCAGTCAGGAAATACTTTTCTAGTGGCTGTAGTAGCATCCCCATTCAGATAACGATATCTAGCCAAGGCATTTCTGACCCATGCAAGACTGTTTGGACTGGCCAGGCTAAACCTCCCCCTGTTTAGACACTGCTGGCAATCACAGCCTCCGGCACTGTGAGAAGGGGCTGACAGGACTATTTAAGGGTAGGTGAATTGCACAGAGTGATGGGGTTTCCTCAACTAAAGGCACAGAAAGGGACCAAGACAAAGAAGCCATTTCTGCAAGTGTGGTGCACAGACAGCACCCCCAGCATCATGGCCCATATAAGCACGCTGCCAGATGCAGAACTGGATGCACTTCAATAACGTGGGCTGCCGGTCTGTGTGCATCTGTACCGATGCACCCGTTTCTGAAGAGGGCCTCAGGCTTNTTTTTTTTTTTTTTTTTTTGTGTTTCTTTTCTGCAGGCCTCCCTCCGCTTGTCTGAAGCGGAAAGACTCCTCTGCCTCGTCTGTATACGTGACGGAAACAGATGAATCCCAAGGGAGAGCAGAGCGACCTTTGCACTTCGGCAGCTTGGCAGAAGTGCAGCAGAGCCCTTTAGATCCTCCTCCAGAGCCTGGAGGAGCCCTGGGAGGTTGACAAGGTTCAGGGGGGTTTCCTTTCCGGTTCTGCTTTCTGCAAAGAGAAAGTGCTGGTGACCAAATTAGAAAAAATTATGACACTCCCTGTTTGCTGGCAACATGCAATAGACAAATTAATAACTTGCTGGCACATTTTTCCTTTTTTATTTTTTTTCTTTTTGCTTATTCCTCAAGCTTCAACACAATAGTAGAAAAGAAGAGAGACGGAAAAATTGTCTGACTGTTTTTCTTTGCAAATGGCTTGTTAAAAAGCAAGATGTTTCTTGAAAAATCCCAAAGATGATATAAAAGTCCACAGCTGGTTAGGAAATTAGAGTGAAATTGCAGTAAATTCACTATACTTGTATTCCAAGTGGGGTTTTTTTCTCCTTGAGTACTGAAAATATATATGCACTTCTGTAAAACTCTTGTTTCTTTAACCTTGTGGTCATTCCTGCAAGTTCAGAGCCGTGTTTTTGAAACTCAAGACGTAAATTTCTGGAATTTATCAGTAGAGTTAACAAACGTTACTCCAAAAGCTCAGTGTTCACACTTTATCTGTTCTGTCATGAAGCACAATAAGTTGAACCTGCTAAGGATGATGTACTCACTAATCATGGAATAATTTTGGAAAAAGTCATGAATGACTTGATTAAATGGAAACGGCCATGATTTCCATGGAGAGTTGATCACATCAGTCACTCCCCTCCTTCCGTCCATCCCTTCCTCAAATGTTCAGTGAAAAGACCAAAACAGAGGGTTTAGGAGAGTTCTGGGCTATCAGGAGGTGGTCTGCATGGCAGAGAGAGTTGAAGGAAAGATAGAACAGAGTTCAGGTTCTTCCTTGGTTGGAAGAAGTCATGACTGAACCCAAGGTGCTCGTGTCTAGGTCCTCAAAGATTTGTGGAAACTCTGGTGGGAGTCAGTCATACAAACAGGAGGAACTTTGAAGTCCTTGGAATAAAGGTCTGCTAAAACTCATCTTCTTCCTCCAATGCTGATCATCACATTAGTAGACTTGAAATAACACATAAAACTGAACTTTATGGCAAAAATCCTAAATTTCAGGTTAGAAGTATGAGGTTCTCAACACAAGTAGCGTAATCATCATAACCCTGTTGATTTTAGTGGGAAATTTGAATGGCATACAGATCATTAATCCTCAGAGCTTAACTATGTACTTAAATGCTTTAACTTTGTTACCAATATCTGAGGATCCTTGTGAACCAAATTAGGAAAACAGCAGAAATTATTTCTGAAACAGATTATAAACTGACTGTTTTTAGGAGCTGGAGTTTTTTTGGGAGAGAGTTTTTTTGTATAGCACACTAGTAGTGAGACCACAAACCAAAGTGAAAATTTCCAGTGGAAAACTAGAGCCCATATGAATTCACATGAAAGGAAGGCATGCGCAGAGAAATAAAACAAAACCAATGGGTAAAACTGCTGGACTACAAGGATAAATGACGCTTTACATTGGTGTGTTTGCACAGTCTCGTAACACACATATTAGCTGATGTTAGGACATCCCAGTACTGCCTTAACATAGCTATTATAGTATCTGAAAGGCACAAATAGCCCCAAAACAGCACAGGCTGCTTTTGTGGTCACTGTCTGCTCAAGCACAACCGGGAGTGTAAGATATTCCTGTATACAAGAACACAGGCATTAAGGTCACCCTGTGGGTCACATCTAGTCTCCTGCTATCACGAGAAGCTATGCTAGACAGTCTCTTTCATAAACAAATCCATGTTCTTCTTAAAAAGAAATACAGTCGGGAGTTAATGATCTGGACAGCAGCTGGCACACACCCACCCAAGAGGACAGTGCTTTGTGTTCCCCAGGGGAGACTTCTCCCCAGGATCTGGCAACAGACTGACTCCTGGAGATGGGCAGGGGAAAAACCCACTTGCCTGAGGCAGCTAAATTCAGCTTGAGAAGTGACCTCCACGTATCGCTAGAATGAATTCATTCTGTAGAGAAAGAGTAACAAAANAAGAGTAACAAAGCTCCAGATCTGTCAGTTTCAACAATTTCTTTCTTAGATAGGAAAGTGTGCAGATAAAGAATTTTTTTATTTATATTTATGTATACATATTTATTTTAGCAAAAAGAATGGTCACATTCTCACAAAAACTCAAGCTAACCGTATACCTGACATCAAAGCTGTCTTGTAGCTGCCGGTCAAGGTATTTAAGGTGTATATCAGCCGGAGAACGCAGAAGAAGACAGCCTGTATTAGGTGGTGCTGGATTTCCTGAATTAGCTATAAAGAGAAAGAGGGCTGCTAAGGCCATGGCACTTACCTTGTAGATGAAAAAATGTGGATGGCTTCACTGGTGGCTGCACCGCTGGTATGCTTCAAGTTAAGTAAATGCTCGACTTAGTGCATTGTGGCCAAGATTTTCCTGATAAAAGGATACTTAGAACCATGGAATGTTTTGGGTTGGAAGGGACCTTCAAAGACCATCTAGTCCGATCCCCTTGTCATGGGCAGGGACATCTTGCACTAAATCAGGCTGCTCAAAGCCCTATCCCACCTGACCATGAACATTTCCAGGGATGGGGCATCCACAGCTTCTCTGTGCAACCTGTTCCATTATCTTACCACACTCAAAGTAAAAAAAA
>RSEF01000002.1:148219651-148282565 GCA_003993805.1 Himantopus leucocephalus | reverse complement strand
GCTGGCTCATATCCAATTTTTCGTCCGCCAGTATCCCTAAGTCCTTCTCCACAGGCTGCCCTCAGTCAATTCATCACCCAGTCTGTACTGATATTGGGTGCAGGACCTTGCACTTGGCCTTCTTGGACTTTATGAGGTTGACATATAGACCATCTTCTATTATTTCTAGGATTAAATATTCATATGCTGAAAATTACAATTGCTTCCACATATTTCAAATACGGTATTTATGTCTCGCTCCACTTCCAGAGCACGGTACAACCGTTAATGATACAGCATTTCAGCCTCCATGGGTATGTAGTTGTGGTTCACAGAGCCAGAAACAGTAGCTTTCCAGTTCATTCCAGGGTTGGGATCCCCCAGTCATCTGTGCTGTAAGGCTGATGTGTGTCCCACGGTCGCTTTAAGAATGAACCAGCCAATTTTCCATTTTGTCCACATTGTTATTTTACTTTAGATCAGAAGGGCACTTTTGAAGCAAGTTGTTCCCATTTACTGTGCTTTGTTTCACACTGTTGAGCAGTCTCCCAATGCACAAACGTTCTTCTTTTGGCTGAAACTGTACTGGAAGTGTGTGTGTTAGGCACCACAGCTGCAAATAGGTGTTCAGTCCAGAACCAATCTCAAGTAAACCTCCTGAAAGGTATACAGGGTGGAGATCGGGTCTGCAGGACCAACCGCTTCACTGTACAGATCCATTTTTTTTGATGGCCATTGCCTGCCAATGCAGACATGGCCTCTGACGAAAAACCCTAGATGCATTTTTGCATGATATATTTCATGTAAGTGAGTAATATGCAGGCACAGAAGACAGTGTAGATGAGTTTGCATCAAGTTTGCCTTCCCTGTCTCCATGCAGTAGTAGATAGCACTTCCAGTACTGTCTGAGAAAACTTGGCACGCTCATTACGCTATGTGCTCTTCCTGGAGCACTTCAGACCTTGCAGCACCTCTGGCTTATGCCGTCACTCTCCAGGGCACATGCATTTGGTAGAGAAGACTTAACCAAGAGGGTTCACAGCTGCACTTAAAATACACACAAAAAAGGTCTATTAGTGAGAGTCACTTCATGCTGAGGAAAAAAAATCCCAGGATCTAAAAATATCTTTACTTCCTTGCTTTTTAACTTGACAGAATTACAGCCATGAATCAAAAAAGAAGATCTAGCTACCTAGAAATAAAAGTAAATATGTGTCCAAACAAGGCTGCTCATTCACTCTCAGAGCTCAGTAGACAGACACCAGCTACTCCAACACAATTAATCTTTGGGGAGATTGTGCACAACAGACCTTCTCTGAACTCTTTGCGAGTGGTGATTACTTCTTTCTCCTTGAGTCCACTCTGTTTACATTAGCAACCCACAGACAAAGACTTAATTTTTGAACAGATATGCTCAGCAGCTTTCATATTTCTTGTATTTATCCCATTTGGTTCACAACCTGGGACTGTGTCCAGAGAATGATTAAATGAACAGACTTCTAGGTCCACATGTCTGTCTCATCCCTCATTGATTTATATCAGATAAAATAATATATGACAAAATACATCAAAAAGAGTCTTCTGGGGCTGAGGAGATAAACCGAGGTGAGGAGGAACTGGTTCCATATCTCTCCTACTCCCTCTCAGCCCCCACTCCAGCTACACAAATTTTCTGTTTAACATCCAGTTCAGCAAACATCTGCACTTTTCCAGGACACAAAACTGCTGAAGACTCTGAAATATTTTATTCTTCTTTTTTATTGATGATTTTTAGGGCCTTTGGTTGGGTTTTTATTTTGGGTTCTTTTTTCCCTGAGCCATTATGCTTCCTACCTGAGAAAAACTGGGGTGTTTTTAATAGACTCTTGTAGTTATATGTCCACATAAGCTCAGGATGAGTCTATACACCAGGCTGTCTAGGTGCTGCTTTGCAAATTGCTTCTAGCATCTGTAGCATTTTTGAACCTAATTTACAGCATTAGTCCTTTTCAATAAATATTTTTACTTGTAACCAAGGACCATATTGTACAGAGACATAGCAAGAAACAGTCTTTGCCCCCTGGACAAAGCAGGAGAAACCAAGGTACAACAAGGTCGTATGATAAGTCAATGAGCAGCTTAGCCATAGCACACTGCTCTCATACTCCACCTACATTTTCTCATTTGGACAATAGTAGCCTTCCAAGTCATGTCTTCAAGGATGTCAGCTGGCATGAAGGGTGCTCCATGCCTTGCAGAATGAGGTCCTAAAGAGATGAGTGGCATCTGAGTGCAGTGTCACTAGATGAGACAGAGCTGGCAAAGCTGATGAAGAGTTTTTGGCCTCATGAGCAACCCTTTTGCAAACACCCACGCTGTGGCTCACATCCTCCCAACTATGCAGGTACAACTGTGTGCAGTGCTGGCACAGTCAGCTACCTCCCTCACAATCCTAAAAATACCTTCTGTCCCTGAAGGGGAAAGAAAGGGAAGAAAATGTCCTGGCATTTGTCACTACCTTCCGTGTGTACAAGCTACAGCCTGTTGGCACCCCACTGATGCTTCAGGCTCAGTAATTCCGCTCAGACTCTTCATGGCACCCTCGTGCATTTGCAGCAGGGGCACAGTCTGCAGCCCAGGCAGTGTCTCTGCCTTTCAGCTTCGTCTGTGAAGCCAGAGCGCTCACTCCCCTTTGCAAAACACAGTAGATAAAGAACAATCTTCCCACAAATTAGTATTATTTCTCATCTAGGCTTCCATTTACCCATGAGGCAACTCCACTATCGGACCTGACTGCTGAGCATCTTGTCTCACAGCTGTCTCTGACCTAGAGTATAGTCCTTTCAAACAGCTTCAGGCTCACCACTCTATACTCCANGATTTCTGATCTAGGCTTCCATTTACCCATGAGCCAACTCCACTATCAGACCTGACTGCTGAGCATCTTGTCTCACAGCTGTCTCTTACCTATAGTCCTTTCAAACAGCTTCAGGCTCACCACTCTATACTCCAAAACAAAGAAGCAGAGGAAAAGGCAACCTTCTCATTTTTGGCCCAAACATGTGCTAACTTGCTNAAAACGAAGAAGCAGAGGAAAAGGCAACCTTCTCATTTTTGGCCCAAACATGTGCTAACTTGCTAGAAAATACTTTGGTAAAACATATACTAAAATGTTTATGTTTCGAAAGCAAATCTACAGTGCTTCATCTCTGCTCTCAATGCAGCATCAGTATCACCACCTCATGGCTACATTAAACACACTAATGGTTCTTCCTTGTCTGTGGAGGTATTTCACTGAGTTCTGTAAGGGTTCCCACTGGTGCTTCAGTGGTTTGAATGCTGTTATTTCTAGCCTCCACTGGAAAGCAAAAGTCTCCCTGCTGTGGTAAGTAGATATGAATGGGTCATTTTTGTGTTCTTTGAATATAATGGTTTGTTCCTCTTCCCCACTGCACCACACGGCCACTTTCTGCCTTCTACAGCCTCCACTTTTAATAGGCTTTGCATCCTGTTTTTACATTAGTCAATTCCTCAGTTTTACATTAATCATAGCTTCATATAAAGAAAAACATCTTCTATTTCCAGAATACTCCACAGATAGAAATAACTGCTCTGCAAGGGTTTATTCTTCATCATTTCTAAATGTGTTTAGGAAGACTATTAAGCCCATGTGCACTTAATGGCTGTTATTCCTGAGCAAGGATTACATATTTCATTCCTTTAGCTGCAGAACTAATATGAGAGCAATTAGCACACGTTCAGAGGTGTCTAAAGTAGTAACAAGCTAGAAGTTCAGGACTTGTGCTTTTGGCTTTTATTCTTAGCATTGGACATGACTTTAAAAACATTTTAGGACTGTGCTATAGGAATATTTATGTATTCCTTTACTACCAGTCCATTTCACCTTCCATGTTACCTATTGACAAACTGCAAGCCTTTCTACATTCTTGATCACAATGGCTTCATTTAAGCGTTTCCATGGCAGCTAATGCATGTCATTTTGCATCTCAGAAAAATACATAGAGTTTGAGACCTCAGGACTGAACACCAGGTGTTAGGACTCGGTGTTTGAGTACACCACTGAAATTAATAAATAACCTTTATTCTGTAAGATCTCTGGACTGGTTATTAGTAACATTACTTTCTGACAGAAGAACAATGCAGTCAAATTTTGTGAAAATATGGAAGCATTAGGGCTTCCTCAAGTCTGGTGGAGTATTTTGATCAAAGATCAAAATAATTTAAGAATTACCCCTGAGATTTGTGAACGGTGAAGGAGAGAGTGTTCACATTGGTGGTAATGTAAGTCAGGAATATCTCCTGTGTTTGCAGCTTCTCTCTAACTCCAGTGTGAACCAACAAACATAGTTCTGCAGTACACTGAAATGTGACTATTGTATCATACAGTAGATAAGCAATTAACTACATGCTTCAATTTTGCTTCTGTTAGTCTTCTGCATTAGAGGAGTAGGGGAAGGAGACAGACTCTGGACAAAACCTGTGGTAGACAAATATCCAAGAGCATGGGAGCAGATGACATAAGAGTAGATGCTGTAATAAAGAATTATACGATGGACTAAGTACCATTTGAAACCTCAAAGTATGCTGACTTTAGCTGACATCCAGGCCATACAGACACAGCCCACTCAAAGAAGCCCTTCGGATCCCTCACAAACTACAGCAGGCAGATCTTGTCAACATTTAAAACAGAAAATGCTACCCGGAGTGGAAATTCGCTTTGCATTTGTTGGAAAGGCCGGCAGAGCAGAGATAAGGTGTACATGGCAGCAGTTGGGCCAAGGCTGGACAAAAGTGAGGTTCCTGTTTCTGCAGCAGGGAGATCTCTGGGACACTTTGGAGGACACCTCTTATGACTTCAGTGAAAATCAATCCAACCTTTATGGTTTTAAAAAAAAAAAAAAGGCGTTTCCATTGAGGTCTAAGAAGCAGAGAGTATCTGTAACAACCAGGATCACAAAGAGAAGGTCCTTCTTATTGCTGTTGCTGAGCAGTCATGGGCTTTGTCTCAGTGTCACACATCCTCTTGTCCTGCCCCACTCAAACTTATGTCAAAAAAGAACATAGCCCATAACCATATGGTGAAAATTTACTGCACAGAGAAGAGCTCAAAGGGGCTTGGATTTCTGCATTAGTAACCCAATTTCTGTTCAGCCACACAATGGAGTTGTTCCTCAGTTGCAGCTCTGGGCCATGCGATGACAAATGGATCAAAAAGGACAATCCTTAACACCACCCCCACCCCCTGCTCCCCGCCCCCGAAGAAGACTGAAGAAAGGGAAAGAAACATCTGGGTACCAGCAAATTGCAAAGCCCGACAAGACCTTCACACCATTCTGCTCAGTGTGACATGGCCACGTTATCCCATCTGTGAAGCTATGGTCAGGATTTAGGGAGCTTGCTAGCTTGGGTGCTGGAGGGTTGCCTGATTTGCAAGTGATGAGACTGAGAGCAAGCCATCTGCTATTTCTAAATTCAAGCCAATAAAACATAGCATGGGTGTGTTTTGGAAGCACGAGCAATATTAAGAAGCAATTTCAGAAATCTTAAATTTCTACAGCTTTGCTGGTAATTCTTTTCACCTCATTCTGGAGACCAAGGGAATTGATGGCAACATCAGAGCACAAAATTGTAAGAGAGAGAAAATTATAACCTTAGAGGTGGGCAGTGAAAGGAGTTTATTTTCCCTTATGAGACACAATTTTTGGATATCTTTCAGCTTCTATGCTGTGAGACCCAGAGGAGTGATGTACTGATGTCCTAGAAAGACCAGGCCCTTTTGTCTAGCCCTGAGCGATACAAAAGTTATTTGCAAAGGTACAAACTATTGGTGTAAGCCTGTTTCCCTTAGAGTAAATTTTTAAGCCTGTGTGCTTTCCGTAAGGAAAAGAGTGGGAGCTAGGCAGCTGGTTTATTCTCTAGGAATGGCTGTTCCACATAAAATGTTATGAATTGTGTCCTCTGGAAAAGTATGGCTACCTTTGGAAAAGGTAGGCAAGTGGCATTGGGAGACATCTGGGACTGTGGTGGGAAGGGGCTGCTGAGGTATCACATGGGACAAAAGACGGTAGAAATGTAGTGAAGAGAGAGAAAAAGAGGGAGTGTGGGGGACACGGGATTTGGGGACTGCCTGCAGGGCAGGTAGGCTGAGGTCCTGGAAGCCTCCGTAAAAGGTGAGAGAGATAGGAACCCTAGTTTTGATAAACTGAACACAGCAATAGCTCATCCTGCTCACTGGAGCTGGGATCTTTGGTTCATGCTCTTAGGAGTGTTTGGAAATTTCTCACAGTGTTTCAGGACACAAGCAGACTGTTCAGAAAAATAAGAACAAAACCTAAACTGTTGCAGTAGTTTGAAAGTATTTGGAAAAAATGAACCGCTGGAGCACAAGTGAGGTAGTAAAAGGTGCATGATAAATATATGCAAAGTACATTACGCTGGCACTGCCTTATACCTGGCATATCTGTATCTACACTACACTGATGAATGACTGAAAAGCTGAGAACTTCAACATTGCGTGTTATTACAGCAACATAGCAGAGAGGACTGGTACAACTTAACAGTGAACTTTACACTTTCTTATGCTGAAGAATCCTACATAAAATGCCACAAGTGTTGAAAGATTGCTTGGCAAGTTGGCTTCAAATTGAAGAAAACAGCTTGGTTTGACTGAAGCTTGTCAAATATTTCAACAATTCTTTTCATAGAACATTGAGACTATGTTTTCTATGCAGTTTGTCACTCATCAGTGCATAGTAACATACCGAGAAATTAGGCAAGATCAGTTTTAACACACTAATTCCTGCTGTTAGGATGACTTTACTGGCCCACTCCTGCTAATGAGTTGTGGAGCAGCAGTGAAGACCAAAGGCAGCCTCTGTGATTGCAGCAATGAAGCAACACCGTGAACCCCCCAATTTTCTGACAGGAAGACAAATGGCTGGACCACATGAGAAGAATATTTGGTTTCTATCTATTTTAAAACTCCACTTGCCTCACTAATAGAGAGGAATTTGCCACGGTCTTATCATAACTTCTAGCGGTTACATACCTGCATCACGCAACCACCAAGCACTTCAACATTGTGGACTTTATAGCTATCTGGGACAGGTCTTTGCCCCTAGATGTTGTGAGCAATTCCCAGTGAAGTCAGCAAGGTCCAGATTGAATCTCAACTAATACTGCCTATCTAGGTTTCCTTTCAGCCAGTGGAGAGACAGAGATAGGACTGACCGGTCTGAAAATGTATCACGGTATGCTCATAGCACTACTTGTTTCTCTTAGGGGGAGCGACACTCTTGGAAGTATTTATTTACTGACAGTAGAGTAAACCAACCTTGAAGATTGGCTTGGATTAGAAGTCTAACTTTTAAACAAATCGAGAAAGGTGAAGTGATTTTTAAGACTCGTTAAATCTTCTGCATGTGAAATGGCCCAAAGACATCTCATAACACGTATGAGTGAGAATTGCATAGCTGTTGACCACAGAAGACTTGAAACTGGTAAAATGGATCTATTGAAAAGACAAATAGCAACAAGACTTGTCAGTATGGGGAAATCCCACACTGTATTGAATAAAATGTTCCCCCTACATGGTTGTGTTGTTAACAGCTATCTGCACATATCTTGAATGATCCTGGTGCAGAGAGAGTAGGATAGCTGATGGAGCATACTGAGATGTCATTTTAGTCCAGTCTCCCAAAGGAACAAAACTTACCTGATCATACCCTGTGTGTGTGTCTATCCTCACAGCTAATTTTTGAATGACTGGTCAGTATTAAGAAAAATTGGCAGCAAAGTACTAGTTCAAAGAAAATAGATTGGTAGATGAATTCCAGTTGCAGAAAGGCTTCGGCAGCACTTCAACCCTCATTAGTTATCAGCAGATCCAGACAGAGAACACACATTTTGAAGGACATGCATGAACAGCTCAACTGTGAGAAAAAGTCTGTAAAATGTTTCCACTGCACTGAAGAGCAGAGAAACCAGCCATGAAACCAGCTGCATGTATGTGGACTAACTGGAGAGGAATCAAATATAGAGCTCAATATGAAAATATTTATGCCTTTGAGTTTAAAGGCGTAGCTCTTTAATACATCAACAATTATGGTTGGAATACAGAAGACAAGGCCGTCATTAGGCTTGTGAAGAGGAAGCTGTTAATGGTTGATAGCTGCCAAATGTTTGCTGATTATGCAAAGCCTGTAGCGCACATCCTACATGGTGCACACATGTGCGTGCGTGCACATATTTACTTCTCATAATTCTACTGCAGAACCAACGAGGGATTGTTATGATGTGATTTGAGATAAAGCACTTCTACCATCAGGCCTGCAAATTCTGCTGGGGTTTGAAAGCCAGACTGTATGGTCTTGTTATTTTTGGTTCCTGCTGATGTGTCACTTCCAGCAGTAAAAAATAAAAGATGGTTGGAGGCAAATTCTAACTTCTGCAAGTCTTGCTTTGCTTTCTTGCCTTTTGATCGGATCCCAAGAAGCCTTCTGCTCTTGCAGAGGTACAAGTCAGAAAAGTATTTGGCCTTGCAGCCGCAACTCAGTTAACAATTCTTTGAACAACAGATGAGCCAAAGCCACAATTTTCTTTTCTATAGTGTTATGAAGAGAGTTCTGAGGAGCTCAGTGACTGAGAGTTCTGAGGAGCTGGTTTCAGAAGCAGAGATGAGGAAATGCACACACCTGCACTTGCAGAGGCATATGCATTTTGCATGAAAGTGTAACATTTCCAATCACATTTGCTCTAAAGTCACAGTTCAGCAAGCTCACATGTTTACATCGGTGTTATCCCTAACTTTTCAGGGCCAGGAAGGTAGGGACCTGTGCTGCTGTCTGCAGAGCCTTCTGCCTACATCCCTGCCCCTGGAAGGATGGATAGACAGTGAGCCAAGAGCCATTACTGTGTCTGAATGCCTTTCCTAATTGTGTGAGAAAATTGTACATCAGAGCAAGATCCAGAGTAAGATCCATGCACCTTGTGCATGCAAAGAACTTCAAGAATCTACAGAAAACAAGTCAGAAAAGGAAAATTCCATTTTCTCTTACTTTACAATAGCAAAGGGGAAAGACAGTATTAACTTGGCCTGTATTATTAGTTTACACCTAAGATTAAACTGTCCATCTTGGCCAATGCCTGGAAAATCACAAGTTATCCAGGAGCAGATTGTCTGTTGTAAACTCATTAGAGACCGCCTATCATTTGTTCATGTCTCACTCCCTTTAGTAGAAGTAAAAACAGCAACAACAAAACAATCTCAGGTTTTGATTTGGTCTGTCTTCCATCATAATGTGCCTTTGGAGACACCTTTGGCATTTTAGCTCAATTGAACAGGAGGGTGTGGAGGAGGGAGAGAGGTAAATCCAGTTCTGCTGCTTCAGACAAATAGGGTTTATTTGCAGCCAGTTTGGTTCAGGCCATAGGGGCAGAGCCAGCCTAAGGAGCGTTCAAGTTAGGTCCCACATTTAAGATACTCTTTTTTTACAATAATCATTTGTGGAAGTGCGGTTTTGCCCTCCCAACAGCAGCTTCTCTTGTCTTCAAAGAGGGAGGAAGCCGACAATTTCTCTTATTTTCTCTTTTTCCAGTCATTGCCGTAAAGACAACGTCTGTTTCCATTCCTATAGACCTGCAGTTTACACCAGTTCGCATGTGCCAATGGTGCCAGACATTTATCACTGCTAACTGGGTTTGTCTCAGGCTTTCAGTAAAACAGGTTTGAGAGGTCGGGGCTGAGCAGATGCATCACACCTTACTCTCCCTGAAGCCTTGCTTTAACTTCTCTGTTTCTTGGTGAACAAGTAATGTCAAGATGGTCGTACAGGAAACAAATGGCCAATATGTCATAGGCTGGGGATTGCGGCTTTAGATGAAATCTGGGCTAATTTTCTGGTTTGAACTTCTGTAAGTAAGGAATTTTGTAGTATCCAAAATCTCCTTCTATATTCTTTCACTTTATGGTTTAACATGTTTGCAGAAATCAAATGTTAGATACAGAAGCTGTCTATGAAAACATATAGTCTTCAACATTTAATATAACTCCTTTGTGCCCTTTTGGTTTGGAGGCTTAACCAGAAAATTACGTATCTTCATTCAAACGTTCCCTTAATTCAGGTCTGGGATTTCACCATTGTAAAATATCTGTGCTACTATACTTTTGCAGAGGATTAAGACAACATTTTGCTGAAGTGTTATTGCAATTTTTGGGCAGATTTTCTGAGTTGCTCCATTTTTTTGTGAGGTCAGATAAATTGTCTCAAAATTCAACTCTTTAATATTTAAATATTTTAACTCTTGGGAGTCTGTGAACCACAAAGGTCATAAACAAAATAAAAGCAAAATGAAGAAGCCCACATACATTTGTACCAATACAGTCAGAAAGGTCTTTTTCTGATACTGTGTTTCCTGTCTATCTACTTCATGTTCACTGTACTCCCTGCAGTCCTTTGCCTGTTGTGGAAAGTTATTTTAAAATTAAATACACTTATTTCACCATAGAGAAATTCTTTAAGACATAAAACGCTTGTCAATACTGTAGACATTTTTATTCAAAGTAATGTTTTAGAAAACAACGATACCAAGGTCTGAATGGTTTTCTTCACTGTTTTTGCTGGTATTTAAGAAGTGACATTTAGCAAGTGACACAAATGACCAGCAACTTTTACCTTTTGTGGAATGCTATCTGGTATATATACAAATTTTCCTTTGTAAACAACCGGTTAAGTTTTGCAACATGTTCCCAACTCTTCTAAGTATTTAGTGAGACCCATGACAATGGGTGTGCTTCCTTTCTAAAGCACCACCTTCCCAAAACAAGAGATTAAACTGGAATTCTAGCTTTCATTTACAAAAAGAATAAAAAATATTTACATTTCTAGACACTACAGTCACAGAGGAAAGCTGAAAATCTTGACTCAAGATGCAAGAAGTCAAACAAACAAGCACAACTACTTGCTAATTAATTCTTTTGTAGTGGTAATGCTTTGGAGGACAACTCATAATTTTTAAGTAGCTGGGGTTGGCAATACCAGCTAGGGGATGCAATATAAACACAGGGAAGCGTAAGGACTGTCTGCACCGTCATGTTCTGGTTACGTTAATAGCAGCACAGCCAAAAGAAGGGAAAGTAGTTCAGTGCTGAGAGCTTTTGCAGAGTAGACCGAAACATAGTTTGGGTGTGAATAATTGCCATAACAGGCATGAGCAGCCAGGGTAATTACCCAGAGCCCCACTGGGTTAAACTAGGGACATGCAGAAGCCATCTGCCGTGCAGATGGGAGGAAGGATGGGCCCATGCCCTAATCTTCCACAAATTTAAGACTATCTCTGGCCATTGAATAAGAAACACAGCTGAAAGGATGTCTTCAGCTATTCAAAATCAGTCTTGCTTTAAAAAAAAAAAACAGGAATGAGGGATTCAAGAGGCCAGGGCCAAGAGAGCAATAGTTTGTGGCTCTGATAAAAGGATGCAACAACTGATCTCTGCTCTCCTTCCTAAGCCATCTAAGAGTGGTCCCACTAAGCACCTGACCCTTCATTACCCACTTTTAGGGCTGGGATTTAGGCATTTGTCTTTCCTTCCTTTGGGCTGTGCCAGCACTGGTCTATCCAATTTTAGCCAACAGGTCTCCCTAAACTCTCTCTACTGTCACATCCTCCAGAGGCCAAGGGCAGGAGATGACTCTGTCCCACCATCCTTCCCGTGAACTGCAGGCACCACTAGCTGGTTGGCAGCTGCCTGAAGTGGAGTGTGTTGCTTTTGATGTTAAGTTCAATGAACTGTTGCCTTTTCCAGAAACAATGAAGCATTAGAAAAGAAAGAAGTGGGCGAGAAGAGGAAAAGACTTAAAAATGCAAAATCTGATCTAAATTGCCTGTCTAGTTAGTCTTATTTACATCCACCTCTGCTTTACTGTGGGATGGACACCAGCCTGCATCAACAGAACCGGGTCAGCCAGCTCCTCTGGGGTACAGCCGCTGTCCCTTGGGGGTGCACTGTGCCTGTCGGTCTGAAACCCACCGCTTCCCTAACCCACTGTAAGCCTAACACACAAACCACAGGTAAGTAATGCTTCCCAAAGATGCCTATCTTCAAAAAGAGTAAAATCTTTGAAAAGGGAGGAAGGACAATCCAGCACAAGTGCATATGCCCATTAGTCCAAAGATCTTGAATTTTGGCTCCAGCTTACACCAGTTAGAAACCTGGTCCCAGGTGCCATTCCCAAGCCTGCTGTGCCCCCTCTGGAACAGGCAGCAAATTTCTCCAGCTCTGCAGTCTTTAGCTCCCCCGTTTAAAATGAAGACTGTGATATTTGTTTATCTTTTTTTTTAGAGCTTCTTCTTTGAAAGAAAGGTGCTAAACACATCCATAAGCATATATTAAGACCAGGGAAGACACCGTTGAGAAAGCATGGCTGAAAACAAGGCAGAAAGAAGAGTTACAAATGAGGATAACACAGTAGGGAAGTCTACAGCTGGGAGAGGGAGGGGGTGTGTGTGAAGAGAAGATAGCTTTTATTTGAACCACATGTGTGCCGGTTAATCACGGCTGGAACCTGGATCGGGTGAGACTCTGTAGTGGAGAGGAGGTGGCAGACACAGGGAAATTATTTTTTATTTCAAACAGATGTATTAACAATGGCCTTATGCTGATGAAACTCAATAAAGAAGAGATTTAAAGAGGGGTATACTGTGATGGGAATTTGTAGCTGGGAGGCAGAAGGGAAAATGATCATTTGCAATAGACATATGTAATCACTGTGTGCTCAGTGCCGAGATGAGGGTGGGACTGCAGCTGCCAGAGCAAGTGAAAACGAAAAGCCTGGCCACTGCTGCAGCAGAAAATGGGAAGAAGGGATAGGCTGGTCCAGCAGGAAAGGAGGAGGAAATATGTGGTAGAGGATATGTATTTGCTTTTAAATTTTTGACTTCCAGCAAAACTAAAATTATTGTTCCTTTATTGTGCCATATTAAAGAAATGTTCTGCTCAGTCTTGTAACTGTTTTCTCTCTCATTGTAGGATGTCTTGTGCCCTCTTAGCATTTCTAACACTATGCCTGAACACCATCCTTGTAATTTCATTAATAAATTAATGATCTTTGTCATTCAACATGAAGTTAGAATTTCACTTTCTCTTCACAGGTTTTTTTTATTTATTTGCTTGCTTGGTTTTTTTTTTTAACAATGTGTTAGAAACTTATGTTCTTAATTTGATTTAAGGTGAGAGCTGTTATCAGCTTTGCCTCCCTGGGGAGTCTCCAGTCACAAGCAGCAAGAGATTTTACTTAAAAACATAAACACATATTACCATGGGTAAATGAAAAACAAATTCAATACAGACAAGATCTGAACAATTTACATATAACAGCAGTAGAAAATTGGTGAAATCCATGATTATATGGACAACATGTTCAAAACAAAATAAATGTCTAGACCTAATTTAAGTTTTACCTTGGTGAACACCAGAAGACAAAATGAAAGCAAAGAAATCTTCCCTGAGTTCGGAGGGTACCCAGAGGTAGGTGTGCAGATGAGTGCAAGGAGTCTCAGCTTCCATGACCATCAACGAAGATCTCATTAACATTGTCACTGCAGACAATGGGATGCCTTGCCATTTGCAGATGTTTAGGTTAGGACGAGATGAATCCCACTCTACCCCCATTGACCACACTAACTCTCCACTGTTTACAAAAGACTAGAGTGACTCTCTCAAATGTACCTTCCGCATTGGATATGCCCTTTCTTAATCAGGTGAATCTGAAGTGTTTTACTTTCCCACAATAATTTATTTTGTAAGACAGGAAGACACACAACACTAACACTTATTTTCAGGCATCCAAGGACACAGACACACAGTCAGGTTCCAGTAACAAAGAGCACATGCTCAGCTACCATGGCTTGCCGATAGATGATGACTTGTTAGCCTTCGGAAACTCATCACATCCCCAACTCTGTCAAAAAATAGTTGAATTTTCAAAAGCTTTCAAATAGGCTACAGCCTTGAAGCTGCATATAAGTAAACCTGTGATCCAACTAATGCTGCTTTATTGTCATACATGGGTGAAAAGTGCCTGTTTCCTATGACTTACCGTTGACTCAATAAACAGAAGGAACCGGAGGTGCGTGATGCTGGGCTGCCCTGGAACGGGAAATAGCTGCTCTGACCCTGCAGGGTGCAGACTCCCCCTTTGGGAGTCCTCTGTTTTGCTCCATGCTCTAAACAAAGCTCTTTGAAGGCATTTTTTACAAGACAAATTTTCTTTCCTTGCTGTTTGGATGTCAGGGAGAAAGTACAGCTTATGAAAAAAAAAATAATTGGACAATACATTAGAATGTAAGGGAGATTTCTAAGTTTGATTCTTGTTCTGTCTTTTTAAATAGTGTTGCCAGCTTGCAGCAAAAAACATAGTAGAAATCCATGGGAAAGAAAACTGAACTTACATTTTGAGAAAAGCTGTTTGCTATCAGCTTCTGCTGGTTTCAATCCACTGCATGACTAGAACAAGGCCATTTTATGCTCTAGGTTTTCCTTTCAAAATCCAGACACAAGGGAAGTGCTTGTCAAAAATTATTAACATCTTAAACAGGGTTTACTATAGACAAAGACATTAAGATACATTTGAAAACGCCCATATACATTATAAAAGTTGGAAAAATGTGCTTTTTCCAGGGCTCTTTTAGGACAGAAGGGAGAAGTGTGTATTGCATCTTTCCCTTGGGACAGATTCACTAGCAATGATTTGACCAGAAAGAAGCCTCTTTCACTTCTGCAATGTATAATGAAGGAAAACTGAGCTGTAAGTTAAAGATGAAGGTGAAAGCCTGACCCCAGTGAAATTAATGGGAATTCTGCCATTGATTTCAAAGAGGCCAGCGTTTCAACCAAGATGTAAATTTTGTTTCATTCTGCCTTGTTCTGGGAGTTACTCAGGAGTAGTGCTATGTATGAAATTGGTTGGGATTTTTTTTCTTTTTTTGGTTATCTGTACAAACCAAGAAAAAATAAAAAAGAAAACCGAAAACCAAATAAAATGAAAACCAGTCAACCAAAATGCATTGTTTGTTTTGCTAAACCAACAAAAACTCAGAATACATTTTTTGTCAGCAGAGGTATTTCTTCTGACACAAAGCGTATTGTTTGTGAGGCTCAAATCTCTCAGGCTTCTGTCTTCATTTATTAATGAAAACAGTTTTTCAAGCAAAAACTATTAAATGTCTTTGTTTAAAGATGTCAAAACAAATTGTTTAGGGTTTTCTAAATCTTCTGTCACCCAATACTTTTGTCCAAAAGCACTCGCCAAACTCAAAAGGGATTCATTTGAGTTCTTCAGGAACTTCATGTTTTTGGAATAAAACCCTTTTCTGGGGGAAAAAAAAACAACAAACAAAAACCACAAAAAATACCCCTAAACAACACAAATCTCATGAGGATTTCAATGTGGTCAAGACTGCAAAGACAATTAGCTTTGAAAGAAATAATGTTCATATTAAAACTGCTTTACCTGATAGTGAATTTCAAATAATATTTTCAACATGAAAATTTAGCGTTTATATTTTGTGTAAGCGGGTCACAAATAAGAGAGGAGTATGAACGATTATTTTGATGCAAGTGTCAGAATCAAGTACAGTCAAGATCCTGGTGCCTCTAGTTCTGAAAATGCACACTCCTCTAATTGCTTCAAAAACTTTTCTAAAAAAGCTCCCTCTTCGTTCAGATATGGACCTGAAGGAGCATGTCATTGTAGCACACGGGCGTGCACAGGGTCATAGACAGCATCACAACGTCACCCAACTGCAGAGGTGTGAACTGTCAGAGTTTGAGGGTTTGGAACTGATTGAGATTTTTGGCCTTTTTTTGTTTTGTGTGTCAATATAATGTAGGTTTGAGCAGTTCAGACTTTACACTGCTCTAGTAGAAATGGAAAGTCCTAACCACAGATTAAATCATCTGTATTGTATTATGAATAGTCAGCTCTGTTGAGAAAGGACATTTGACTTTGCAATGTGGTAGATATTAGCAAACACTTAAGAGAAACCACAAAACTTCATGTATTTGCCTGGAGTAAGCCTGCAACATCTGCTCGAACCCTTCTGGGTCTACACTGTTAAGAACATAAGTCAGCTTGTTGGTCATTCCTCTGAACTTGAAGCCAGATGAGCAAATCCAAGCCATTTCATGGTACAATCACTCTAATCATTTCAGCATGGTTACTAGGTTTTTTGCAGAGGACATGAGCTTCAGAAAAAATATTAGGCAGCATTTGCAACACTTCCCTCCCTTACAAAGATTAAGTTGTGTGAGTTGCAGAGCTCTGAGAAAAAGCCCTTCTTATCTGTCTGGCTGTTTTATTATTCATTTATTAGGTTACATTCCCAAGCCTTGTAGTTCAGTTTTGTATATTTAGCACCACTGGCTTTCTTGTTCATGACCTGAAATTTCCCTCAAAGGGAATGGCTCACTCAAAGGAATGGCTACTATATATACATATAAAAATTAGAGTTTATATGGGTACTTTTGAATTGTTTTTTATTTTTTAATATTTTAATAATTGGTATGGGTGTACAAATATCTCCAAGGGTGGGACTGGACTTGTTCAGCTGGCAAAGTCAGCCCTGACAGGTAAGTCAATAGGGATGATTTCCCTCAGCTGTTACTGTTGTTAGATGCTGTGCTTTTAAAGTCCCAGGGCATACGCAGATAGCCTGGGTGTACCAGAGTAACAACTGTGAAGGCATGAGCAGCCTCTAATATATCACCATATTTATACAGATTGCCATATTTATACAGAAATGCTGATATCCATGGCAGCCTGCAAAATTTTAAAGGTGGGTCCCAGTCCTACATACTTCACAAATCCAAAAAAGACACAAGGTGTTATGCCATGACAGCAGACAATGGTGTACGGCAGGAGTGGAAGGGAGAAGAAAAAGGAGATAAACAACCAGATTTGTTTTGTAAGGTTTCAGCCATCTTGTTAGCTATTGTTCTAATCTCCCCTTTTATTCTGCTGATTTATTTTGGAACAATTAGATTTGCTCATCACACAGATATAATTTAACGGTAACAGGAACAAAATTTGTTGTCCACTTAAGACAAAAAGAAGTTCTCTGAGTACAGGATGATAAGTTTTTCCAGTTCTGTGTCATTTTGGAAATAATATTTTCCAGGTGTCCGCATACAACTTTCTGTTTTGAAATGAGGTAGACAAAGTGATGTTTCTTGGAACCTGAGTATTGATGTGTAAAAGATATATTCTTATGGAGAATTTTAAAATCTGATCCAAGCATTTCATGTGGGAATTTGGTCAAGGTTTCTGCAGGGGTTGAAGCCAAATTAGAATTTGATTTGTAAAGAAGTATCTTTCTGTATGGAAATTGCTGCCCCTTCCTCCCTCCCCTGAAGTTTTCCTCTAATATAGAAAAACTGAAAAAATTAAAAATATCTTGGCGCTTTTTTTTCCCCAAAAAGAAAAACTGGAGGGGGAGAAAAGCAAAAAGAAAAAAAATCAAGAAAACCCCAGTATTTTTGAAACATTTACTTGTAACTGAAAGAAATAAGTTAATGAGGAAGTTTGTTCCACAAATGCCTTTCCTCACAATAACCACTTATGGAGCTGACCAAGCAACTGGGTATCTCATATAAACAATAGCAATGATATGATATGAATGGAGTTGAATAAAGATTATCCTTTCAAAGTTCATCAAAATCAAAAGTAATCCTCACAAAAAGATGGATAACTTTTAGTAAAGTGAGAAATCCAATAACTTCATACAATCTTTTGTTAAAAAGAGGCAGCCAGGACCATTTCTTTCAATGCTTTCCAGAAAAAAAATACTTTTTGGCCTAAGTCTAAGCAAAGGGATTTGTACCTAAAAGGAACTGAGAGAAGCTGTAGATAACTGGCCATAAATTTCAGTTAAAACAAAAGAGATACGGCTATTGATTATCTCATTATACCACTGCAATTACTGATGGAAGCTGGAAATCTCAACAACTACAAAATAATTATTTATATGATCAAAAGTGAAGGGACAGAAAGAGAGAAAGAATCTAAATATGTGTACTGTCTACACATGTGTTGTAAAGAAACAGCAGCAGAACCATGTGCTGAAACAGTGGTGTTGAGTCAAGGAGTGGCACCCTGCCAAGCCCAAACCTTCAAGGGAATTTGCCCTTAGTAGTGATAAAAATGGCGTGCACTGGTGGCTTCTGTGCAGCAGCTGCCATGGGGATCCCCTGAGGGCAATTCGTGAGAAAAGCTCTTAGAAGTCGAGGTGATGCAGGCTGTCCTTCACTGCCTGCATTGGCAGGGGAACTCCTGCCAAGGCAGCACGTGACTGTGCAAGATTGGTGGCCAGGACAGTACACCTTCTCCCTTTGGTATTCATGAAGTGTCATGAAATGAGAGAATATTGATTTAAACTAACCATCCTGTTTATTTTGCAAGAGTCTTGCATGATTTTGCCAGAGGAACATCTGAAGAGCCAAACACAAATGCACGCACGTTCCCGTCAGTTTTGAGTTTGGTAAGATGTCTCCTGCTTTCCCATCTCATGCCCATATTTTGTTGCTGGAGGAAACATATTTCAGACATCACAATTGCTCCTCGGCCCTTCGCAACTAGAGGAGGAGAAGAGGAGACTGTTGTATCCCTGTTTCATTCCCTGCAGAAGAGGCATTCACCTGGCCCAGGCAGAAAGGCATATTCCAGATCTTCTTGGTAATTTGCAGGAGACCTAAAACTTTTTTTTTTTTTTTCTACACAGAAAAAGGGTAGAAAAACAAGAGTGCAGTGAATTAAACGAGCAGCTGTTTGCTCTCCAGTTCTGAAGGCACCTCCCAGTTCATTGCTCATTGTTTCTGGACCAATTTTTATCTGTTATCACCTCTTCACCACCACAAGGGAATCATTGCAGTCAGCTTCCACAACCCGTACTTTCCATATTCTTCTCACAGCTTCAACTAAAGCCAGTTCCTAATAGCTTACATAGAAACCTAATACTTCTTCCTCTGGTGAAATGATCCTTAAATGAAGCTACTAGAGTTGGAGGTCTAAAACAGAAAGAAAAGAAAACTCCCCCCAGGAGGCAAGTTCAGAAACAACATTTGATGAAAAAAACAGAGTGGATGAGCAGTCTCAAAATTAGTGATATGATCTGTTCACCAATTGCAGATACCCACAATATGTCTTCATAATGTGCATGTGTGAGTAGCCCACAACACAGCGTGTTATTACAGGGGAATATTGTACACATCTCTTGCATGCTGCGGGAGTAAGTTACAGGCCATCTGAGCATAACGCAATTGCTCCACAATTAAAGGCCCTCCCGGTCTCCTAAGGGCACCCCCCCACTTTTGTTGCCAGCCACCACCTCACTCAAGAGCTGTTCTTTTAGCTGCAGGACGGGTTTTAAGGGTGCAGTCCCCTTCTAGTTCAATGCGATTATCTCAGCAGGTCTGAGTTTAATTTGGCAGATCTGCTCTCTTTCAAAGATAATGAGAAAGTTAACCACTGACCAACCGCTTTCCACAAAGCGGACTATTTGTGTAGAAAAAGACTGAAAATAGAGTTTACATGCACAAGGATCAGGTACCTCCTTCAGCACAGGGCTCTCCCAAATACGGGACAGAATTTTGTAAGTACTCAGACCTTGAAAAAGCAGTCTCTTATGTGTGTTCAAGTCTTTTTTTCCTTCTTTTTCTTTAAAAAAACGAACACCACAATGATGTTCTTCTTCCCCTCCTTCAGAATGAAGTCTCCACAGCCTGGTCAACAGTGACATGAGGCTTCCTACCTATGAGGTCAGGAATGCAAATCTCCACTTAAGGTTTATACCATCGACACATCAATCTGCAAATGCTCTTTTGTAGAGCTGGCATTGCCTCTGACACAGGAAACGTGCCTTTGAACAGAACATGTTTTCTTCCATATGTATTTCTATATACTTTGCTTTGCTTGCAGATCAAAAAAATAATTGGGAAGTCATAAAGTCACTGTCTGGAAGGTTTCAAGGGCTATTGCTGTAAATTAACCAGAAATCTGCCTCTCTCAGCTGTCTGAAAGTTAGGTCTGAAGTGAGTGCCTGTGTGCCCTTTATAGGCAGCAGAGGAGGAAAGGTCTGCCATCCTACATTTCCAGGTTCATTTTAGTCCAGCTCAGAGACTTCATACATTTTGGGACATGGTTAAAAGATCAGAACATATCTATCTCCTGCTCCATGTCCTGTGTATTTTACCTCACTGTAAAAGACCTTTACAAAAGCATCAGCTTCCATTTAAGCAGCATTAAAAGCCAACAGATTATCAAAAAAACTTAACGAACTTAAGCTTTAAAAGAAAAGAATAAATCTTGTCTGAGCGATAGTGAAAGGTTCTTTAATTTCATCCTTAAAGTTACATGTCTTAAAGAAAAGAATCAGAATGTTCTTAATAGTCCAGTCCCGTGAATAATTCATTATAAGAAACTTGTCTGAGCCAAAACGACCATTCTCAACACACCCAAACTTTGGCTGGTTTTGCAGTCCAACCGATCACACTGCTTTAGTCCATCTCCGGGTGAAGACTGCAGAGAGGCAGAAAAAGCAGTAAGTACACATTTCTGAAATCAAGACAGTCCTCTAGATTTGGCCAGGAAAAGTGGGAATATTCTCAACTGCAACGTAGCACACTTAGCAGGCAAAGCACTTCAAATCCTTTATTAAGGACTTCATTAAAAGTACTAGCCATAAAGTTCTCGTGCTCATCAGTGCTCGCACTCTGCTTTTGAGATACTCTTCATCTTCCAAATAACAAAGTTTCCCACCATTATTAATAAGTCCCGTGCTGAGCAATTAAACTGGAGACACCTGTATACACTGGGAGCTGCAGGCAAAGGGGCAGCCAAGCCGTGCCTTTGTACCTAGAAAGATTTTCATTAGAAAATGGACTGTTCTTGGACACATTTACTGCTTTGACTAAACAGCCATATTGTGCAATTTCCATTTCCAGCTGCAGCTTCCGTGCACAGCTTGTTATAAGAGAAGTGCCGACTCGATCCCTGTTATCACAGAGTCAGAGGAGGATTCAGTGGTGCATATGCATAAAAAAGTAAGTAAACTATTAGCTGAAGTGGTTGGGCTGTCGCGTAACAGTTAATATTTAAAAAGTGGTTCTCTCTACCCAGCCACTTCTGAGGGTCATAAGGGTCCTCTTAGACGAATTTAATTATTTTAATAGCTCTTTTCAGAGGGTAATCGGGTTATATGTAGGAGCCCCGGGAGCATGGCAAGTACTAGGCATGTGTTCATTTGTTAAACCTTTACACTTGCTTTAGAAGAACCAGCAGAATATCCACACATAAACTTCCTTGAGAAGGTTTCTGGTTTTTTTCGAGGCTAATGAAAAACTACAAATGTTCTGACACTTTTTTAGCATTAAAGGTTATTTGTTGAGATCCAGGCAAAGATAAAATGTTTATATGTTTGAGGCCAGTACCTGCAGTTTTGATAACCATAATAATTATTATAAGACTTAACGAACCTTCTGCTTTAGGGCATAAATTAAGTGGCTCAGTAAAACCATCTTTTAATTCACTGAAAATATTTCCAGCGGCTTCAGATGGAGTTGTTTAAGCTCCCAGCCTGGTAAAGGCGTTCTCCCCAACCTAAATTATTGCTGGGCTGGAGAGGAACTTTACAAGAAGATAATGTTCCTTCATTTACAATTACCACTACTGATTACCTGGTATTTGTCAGTGTTGAAGACAGGCTTTTGAGCTAGATGAAATGACTTTATTCAATAAAATATTTTTTCTAACTAAGAATGAAAAGATTTTGTCTAAGGTAAACTAGAAAAATGTATCATTAAGTAAAGCTATTTTCTACTTCATGTATTAGCTTTGTTGGTAAAATATTTATTCCTCATATGTTAAGAAGTAATAACGAGTAATCAAGAGATTGCAATAATTTTGGGGCTGTGATTAATCTCTAGGATAATTTGGAAATGCTAACCTTATGTAAAAAATCAAGTATGTTTTTTCACAGTAGTTGGACAATATCATTTGAATAACAAATACTAGTACTTAACTGATCAAACGAGATCAAATCAGTTCATTAGTACTCTCCATATTTTATCAAAATAGACTCTGAGCTCTGTTAATGGGGATGAACCATATTGGTAAGTCTCACATACCACACAAAGATTCTGAGTGTGGTGTTCATAGGAACCCAGGAGCTGGTGTGGGGACACTGTGAGGTTACAGAAGAAATGAAAGGGCTCCAACACAGAGGCAGTGCCTGGCAGCGTTAGTGTTTGGCTTATCTCTGTTTCAGGCTAATTTGAAATTTCTGTGATTATAACACGTTAATTATGCAAGGACTACAAATGCCTTTCCTGCCGAGGTAGGAAGATGCTGCTTCTGTGTTCCGTATCAGAAGATTAGAGCTTACCAGAGCATGGAACACAGGACCCAGGCCACCAGCCCCAGGCAGCTCATGTTTGTTATCAGTTTCCACATAGCCCTGTTACACCAAACCTAAACATCATAGGAAGACATTAACAGGGGGTGTTTGACTGTTTTTTAATCTATATTCAAGACAACAAATCGTTGTATTTGCCACATTTAATTTCTAACAGGACCACAGTGTGTTATTTAGAAAAAAAACCAAAACAAAACAGAAAATGAAAGTTGCAGGTAAAACTTTTCACATTAGTTGACATTCATGTTCAACTGCCCTGTAAAAATTAGTAAATCATGATGTTGCAATATCCATAGAATAACAAAGTACACTGCTGGAAGAGGCAGAGAGCTGTCATCAGAGGTCATCCTTCTGCCCTAAGCAGATCCACAATATCTAAAGCCCTCCTAACAGAGTACTTTTTGCCATTGATGTTTGCCGAATTGTTTTTTCTGGATTCTTTTAAGTAGAATGCAAAATGAAATGAGTAGCACTAATTATAAGAAGCAAATTATGTTTTAAAAATATTTTTCTGCATAATTTAAGACAGAACAGCAAAAGAAGTTAGGGTTTGATCATGATATTATTTGCAGACACGTCAGAAGCCAAAATAATCAATCTGGGTGAATCTGTGCATTTATGCTATTGATAAACCAGGTCTTCTGACATGACAATCTATGTAATCCCACAGCTTCTACTGCAATGGTATGTGAGCACCTGCTAAAACAGTTTTACATATAAAGAGGTGGAAAAGTGCAATCTTCATTCCTTAGGTGGGAAATTGCAGAACAAAGCGCCGCTTTCTGAGAGTGTCACCAAGCTGATATCCCCTTTGTAAATGTATACAATTTTAGGACAGTCACCCAAACACTTCCAACAATATAGTGTGTGTGACCTGGCCCAGGAACCATACCAGTACAACACATATATTTTCATTCTTGACCCTTACCCTAGAAACTGTCTTTGTGAGGTGCATCTAAAACAAACTGTATTAACATTTCTTAACTCTGCTACACCAAGCTGCTGATTCAAAATGACGTTTTCAAATGATAAAATTACCTATCATGCTTATGATCCTAGATGATGGCATTTCTAGCCAAAACAAGTAGGTTTTCTGACAGCATTTATACCTTAAGAAGCTCATGTCTGAACGAGATTAACAGGAACCATACATGTTCTCAGGAAGTGCTGTTATGAACAACCTTCACCAGCACAGACCCATCTGCCACTAGAGCAGATTATTCTTTCTCCAGTCTAGTGGGTATTTATCACAAATTCTGATATCCTAAATATTAAGAACAGAAATATTATTAAGAATAGAAATATTATAACAATTTCCGACATCCTAAATATTAATTTTGTAGGAAATAATTTGACATCTAAATTGCAGTTCTGGTAAATGATGCAAATGCACTGGGGACATTGGCTTCCACATTTGAGTGTTCTAGGCAGTCTGGGGAGAAACCTCTCCAAACAGTTATTCATTATATGAACATCTTCCAGTGCCTGACAGAGATTCATGGTGCTGCTGCCCAGGCCAGGGTCAGACCCAGAGCAAAGTGTCCACTTACACAAAGTCTGAATTTGATCCCAAGACCCTCTCAAGCATGCTTAAAAAATTTCTACAACAGTTTACTAAAACAAAATCAACCAAAAAAGAAACCTCAACCATATGACTAATCAAATCAAATAGAAGTTCAAGTAGACGAATTACTTTCAGATTTAAAGAGAACACAGGCAGACAGCAATCCAGGCTCTTTAGCCTGAAGGCAGGGGTTTATTTATCCTCTGCATTTTAATGATAGTTTCAACAAAAAACTAAGGAAATTATTAGTTTTCAGCCCTTCTTCTCTAGTACTTTGCAGAATTAGTATAGGTTTTAGAAATCCCTCAATAAAAAATAACATGCCACAACCACAGTAATAGCCAATTTAGCAGGCTCACAGTTAGCCTGGTTACTGTCAGCTTACTACTTGGAAAAACGGTCGTCTTATATTAACTATAAATCACTCTCAAATCTTTGCAGGCTGCAAATACAAACACATTTGTCGTCTATGACCTCTAATATCTGATTTTGTGGTCAGAGAGGACAGAGCCAAGGAAGTTCCCCGTGTCCTTGTTCTCAAAAAGGCAATAAACTGCCCACAGCAGAACAATTATATGAACTGTTTTTTTCTTAATTGATCCTCATTTGTGAAGTCCACCTGGCTAGAGTCTATAAAGATGTTTTTGTAAAAGAAAGTTCTCACCTGGTAATAGTTTTCAGGAGAGAAATCTTTTGTGGTGTTCTGTTTCTGTTCCACTTCTTGTGTTATACATTGAATTTTGTTTCAATTTTCTACAATGGTGTAAACCCTCACCAGCCTCCTGCACCAATAGAAAACCCAGTGATTTGGGGTTTTTACAGAACTAACGGTGTACACAGAGGACTGCCCACGCAAGAAAGCGTCCTAAAGGACCTGCATTGAGCAGCAGCAAACGTATTCAACGGTAGGATCTACTTTAGTACCCACGTGATCTAACCATACAAATTGCACGTATTCTAAGAGTTCCACCCTGAGCATCTTCGGAGAGAAACTCTTCTTTTCATATATACACTATTCCAGTTTCCAGGCAGTGGGGTTGCAATCTGTGGCTGATGCTGTGGGGAAAGAAAATGACATATTTTGTCAGACCAGATGGAAGTGAAGTTTATTTGATTTAATATACTGTAGACTCTCTCCGTCATCCCAAAATAGCTAGATAAGCTACCCAAATGCCTGCAATATTGTTATATTTCTTACTATAGACAACGTCTCCGGATTGACCTTTTCCCTCCTCCTTATAGGTTGGCTGTTATAACTCCATAGTTCAGAATAATTAAAGTGTGAATTCATCCATCTTAGCCACTAGGATTTCTTCTTAGCTGTTTTAGATCTGGGAACACCACTGCAAAGAAATGGAGATGATGGATATGACATACTGGAAGTAGTGTGGACCTCCTCAGGTCACTGAAGAGGAAAGCTTGAAAATCCAAACAGGATGTGTGGAGAAAACACAGTGCAGGGGACATTCAGAGATACCAAATACAAGTATTAAAAGCTATCCTAGATTTAGCTGCTTTAGAACAGCATTTTTCTCTGGCAGGCAGTTCAGCCCAAGCTCAGATGTCTCTGCATATACAAGTTGCATCGTGCTGTATAGCTAAAGCCACAAAAGGCCTGGAGCTGGATGTTGAATCAGGACCAAAGAAAAGGTAAGACTTAATTCCATGATTCACTGTAAACTTTCTGCATGAATTTGTGCAAAATGGGAGCTGGACATGAGGAAATCCACACTGCTTAACTTTAAGCACTAGTAGGCTGCTCTGTAAGCACTGGCCATTGCTCTTTTTAGCTGCAGTTGTAACTGATGGAGACCTTACAAACCCCAACGCTTTCCCATCTTTGAGAACACTCAGACAAGCAGTACCTTCACAGATCTTACACATGCAAGACAGTCCAGAGCAGGATGGTGATGAGCCTTTGGGATCCAGAACCATGGAAGAGGACATTTACCATGGGTTTGCACTATGGCCCTACCTGCACTATGGGATCAGCTGTGAAGTTCAGGAAAACCATTACCAATGCTTGGCTACGGTTTTGAGCACTCCTATAATAGCTACCACTACAGATTTTCTTTTTCAAGCAAGATGTTACTTCTCTTCTGCAGTGTCTCAAGCTTTTACCATCTCTCCCACTATTCTTCCTGCGATCCTTTTTTTCCACAGGATCAGCTAGTGAACTACATTAAACATTTTAATCCGCTTCCTGTGGATCAGTGCAGTGTTTTGCTNCCAGTGTCTCAAGCTTTTACCATCTCTCCCACTATTCTTCCTGCAATCCTTTTTTTCCACAGGATCAGCTAGTGAACTACATTAGACATAAAACATTTTAATCCGCTTCCTGTGGATCAGTGCAGTGTTTTGCTTCGCTTGTGGTCTTCAGTTCATAGAAGCAGCAAATGACTCAATTTTTAATCATATTGAAACAAAGTCCAAAAGGTCCTCAGTTCATAGAAGCAGTAAAAGTCTTAATTTTGGGCCACATGAAAAGAAAAGCCAAAACCAGGTGCCTGAAAAACAGCATGATTTTGAGAAATGCAGAGAAGCTAGTTGCTTTCCGCAGAGAGCAGGCAATGGACAGAATAATATAGCAGAACATGACAAGTCTTGTTTTATTTCCACAAATATTGGTATTGAATAACCAAGAGGGTCTGTAAAATAACCTTTCTAAAGGTGCTGAGTCAGCAGAACTTGCACAATACTCTCATTACTAGCCAGTAAACCCAGTAAATGCATAACTTTCAATATGGAAAGGCAGGCCTCATCTTAACCAGCTGGCAAGCCAAAGCAGCAAAAAGCTCTGTTATTGCCCCAGAACATAATCTCATCTTTCCCCAAAACTGTGCTGAAGTCAGGGAAACATATATGAGAAAACCCCCATACTCACCCACAGTCTGTGATCTCTCACGTTTACTCACATTTACTGTGATCTCCTCAATCCATGACGTATCTGAGATATCTTTCAACTACCCTGTTATGTAGAAGTGAAGGACTTTGTTAAAAGAGCATTCAGTCAAAGCACAATGTATGACAGAGAGAAGATACAGTCATCAAAACATTAAGCTCACATGAATTCTCCATTTCCTTATGGGAAAGACTGTATGGGATCTGAATGCTCTCCAAACCACGAGGCCATTCTGGACTCAGATCTGAACATTCGAGCTCAAACCTACCTCGCCTTGTTGATCACTTTTACGTTGACACAAACCACATATGTTATGTATCTGCATCCTTTTCCCCTTTTAAATTGGTTTCTCTGATCAGTGGAGCAAAGATGCAAGAGGAAATTCATCTGCTGCACATAAATGTCCTTTGTGGTATTTAAATTCTTTCCCAAATCATATTCTGCATTGGTATGAAGATAAGCCAAACATAAATTGCAACATATACCTTTGGGAGGACAGATTTTGAGACAAGGAAAACATTTTTTTTTTTACTTTGTTTGCTGAAAATGAAGGTTCTCAGCTCAGTTTATAAGGCCTAGGACATATTGTTCACAATACTGTCATTTATAGTCACAGATGTCAAATTAAAGGTAACATTTGTTTTTATTGGGAACTGAAAATGCTGAACACTCTCAAATAATCTTACTTACAATAAGGTAGTTGGGTTGATATTGCTGTATTCATTCTATACTTGTTAGGCTTTGAAACTGTTATGCTTTGGCTCAAGATCTATTTTGACAAGCTATTCAAACCCAGAACAAAATTATCCAAAGCCATGGCAAAAAAAAAAAAAAAAAAAGGAAAAAAAGTCCTTGTCTTTCCCCAGGTTTTTGTGAAATTGACGATCAAAGCAATTATTTACATGAATTAAATTGTTAGACAGAGATGATTAAAAATATCAGTAATCCACTGTAACCCTCTTTTGAGGTTAAATTAGGGATGCCAGCTGAAGCACAGTTCCTGTTACCTGTGCTCGTAATGAGCTGATACTGAAGAGTATCAAGAAGTGTTTTGATGATTCTTTGCTTAGAGTAAACATTGAGTTAAACACAGGAATGTGTGTAGATTATATAATCACTGGTTTGAGCAATTATTGAAGGATTTGCTAAAATGTCTGGAGGTAACACTTAAAATGACTAGAGATTGTTGATATTCTGATGGAAGCTGTTGCAGAGATCTTACAGGTGTGCAATCACTAACTAACCCAAAAAAACATTGCTTATTTACAGATAGACATAGATCCTCAGCGACTGGAAAGGAGTGCTTTTCCTGTAGTTTCTGAAGCAATAATTTATTTGGAGATCTTTCTCCCAAGGCAGTCTACAACTACTCTGTTGCTCTTTACTCTTTATGAAAAGTGGAGGACAAAATCAGATAACAAAGGCAGAAAAGCAACACGTATGTCGTGGAATTTCTGTTCTGTTATTTGCCATTGTTGTGGGAAGAAGCAAGGCTCCTCCTACCTTTGACAAAAGAAGTACAAAACACAGCATGAAACTTTCATTCCAACATTTTTGTAGACATGTAGAATGCAGGGAGTGCTTTGATGTATTTATTATACAAGCGATGAAGCTTATTCCACTCTGCCAGTCAATTTCCCCATGTAGACACCCCTCCAGTAGCCTCAGGACGAGTCTCCATGTCCTGACCATCATGAGCGGATTTATGGAGGCCCTGGCTGCAACTTTGGTCAGGCTGCAGAAACAGAGTTTCAGGTAAATAAGAACCCTGGAAAGTCTCTTCCATGTTCTGTTTCATGACTGCTACATAGCGAAGACTATAGACCTTCCCAAAACATTGTGGGTTTTATTGACCAAGGTGGGGTAGTATCCTTGAGGCAAGGCGTGCCGCCTTGGCCAAAAATGACAGCCATGGCATTTGCCAACACATTATCTGAAATGTGTTCAGAAAGAAATATAAAATAATCTAAAGAAACAATACAGTTAGTCCCAAAGCCTAGACTTCACAGGCCATGCAATAATAACTGCATTCAAAAGGGTACTGGAAGAATATAAAATAGGCAGATATATACACATTAGTAGTGTGAATGACACCACAGGTGTAGAGATGTCAAAAATGTGGACAGATAACGAAGCCTATAAATGTGAATGCTCTCTGTGGTTTGTTTTCTTGGCACATCTTCTAGAATTTACTTATTTCTATATTTATTACTTAATATATTGCAGAAAATTCGTAAGCATCAGCTACTTCTCCCCTTAGGAGGCCCTACTATATGAATATGTTTGAAGTCAACAAAAAGCAATCTCCCTAGAACAGAGAAAAAAAACAGTTTCTTGCTCATAAGGAACAAAATTGTTTTTCACATTCCAAGTAGTCTGCCGTCCGCTTTCAAATTGGCAGGCGTGAAGTTGAAAACATGTCTAGATGGGTTATGTGAGATCTACAGGAGTTTAGAGGTAATTTTAGGGAAAAAAAAAAAAGACCAAAAAAATTTTAAAAGTATCTCAAATAGAGGTTGTCAATATCTGCAACAGTTAAGTTTGGGACAAGTGTGAAATAAACATCTGATTAATAAATAAGCCCATAGTTCTCCTGCAACATTGTTACATACTACACAGTAGGTGTAGAAAGAGTAGTTATACAATGGGTTAAAAACACACTGCAAGAAACTCAAGCTAGGAGATGTGTGACGTTCAGCTTTTTCTTTAATCATGCCTTACAAGTAGGGACAAGCTCTAGTTACCTTTGTACTGGAAAAAAAAGAGAAAGGGATCTAAAATAAAAGCAAGGGTTAGCCCTGCAAAAATAACTTCACAGTACTTCTTAAACCAATTTTTTTTCCCAGTTTTACACTATGAATAGTGGACTCAGTCACATTGGTCAGGACACTGGGCACATGCACTGCAGAAGACTCCAAGATTGACCCAATGATTCATTTTCGAGTTGATATTGCATGAGTTGGTTCAGATCACCCACAGCTTCTACCGGGCATTACTGGGGTGCAGGCTCATTTCTCCATCATGTTCAAGCATCACTCCTGGGGAGTGGCACCAGAGTGGAAGTTCAGGGTCAAGGAAATGCATTGCAAACTCTTTCCAGAGGAAAATATCTGCTCAAGGACAGACCACATGGTAATTATTTCAGTTCCTCACTCTCTCTGCTGGTCAAAGGTGCTAACTAGGTGGTCACAGATACACCTATCCTGAATCTAACACCTTCTCCCACTGCAGTTCTGTTCTAATATAACCTAATATTCCCACAAAAAGCCTGTTCTTACCCTCCTCCTCAGGTCATGTTTCTCCTAGATCAAGAACCAGCCAAAGGGTGAAAGGGGAGTCACCGCTTGATTCAGGTATTGAATGATACTTGTTATCATTTTAGGGATGCACAGGTGTGACAAAAATGATCCTGATAGGAGTGAAAATAATGGGCTCAATTCAGCAAACAAGTAAATTTGACATCTGTAAGCACGTTACTATCCTTACACCACCACCACTATGGAGAGGCCCTTCAACAAAGCAGGCAATGGGGGGACAGCAGGGCATCTAAATGGGGCCACCCTTGGGTGTCTGGAGTCTACACATGCATATGTGCATATGTGTGTTGTGGTGAGGGGAAAAGAGTTAGGTGAAATGCTACCAAGCAATATAAGCAGCTGAAACAACCGCTGCAGATCTTGGGTTAGATGAATTTCACCTCCTTTACCTGAATATATCTATACAGCAATTAATTTTCTTATTAGTCCTGCAACATGTTCATGTTCTCTTTGATATTTATTATCTTTTGTGTATTTTATAGATGCCAAATAGATGAGTGCATTTCCATACTATGCAGCTTTCCCTCCTATGTTAGCAATTGCAGGGAATTAATTACAAAAAAAGCTAATAAAGTTGTAAAAATGCCTGAGATCATCATCTGTGAACATAGCTCCTCTTCTCTGACAGTCCTACAAAGACTACACCATACACATAGATTATTGGAATAAAAGAATGGGTTTATTTCATCTGATTCTGCTTGGTTTTATAGTTTTTTCAGATTATTTGACAGTAGTGAGGAAACCACAGGTTGTCACAAAATACTTTCATTTTCATCTACATGGATATAAATGAATAAAAAAAGAAATTTGCTTTATTTATTTCTTGAGCTGTATTTTCCTTCCCACTTTTTGGAGGCCAGCATCAAAGTTTACCCCATTTCTGAGAATATCCTTGAAAACTCATCAGCACTAGTAATGACAATCAACAGTTCCTGAACTGTCAAAATGTTCTCTGCTGTCACAGGTAGAAATGAAGCTGAGAGTGTGATGTGCCTAACAATAATGTTGTCTAAATGAATGTCAGGACAGACAGAATCATAGAATCATCTAGGTTGAAAGGGACCTTTAACATCATCGAGTCCAAACATTAACCTAACACTATAAATCATTATATTAGCTTTAGAACTAAAAATCAGTACAAAGCATATAACTGTCCAACTCTACAGAAGATGTATTTTAACATAGGTAACTTAGAGATGGGAAAATGAAATAAAACTATTGCTGATGTCAAGCTCTGCTCGAGTTCATTTTAACATTATATCATANTTGTCCAACTCTACAGAAGATGTATTTTAAGATAGGTAACTTAGAGATGGGAAAATGAAATAAAACTATTTCTGATGTCAAGCTCTGCTCGAGTTCATTTTAACATTATATCATACCAATGCAAAACTTGCTATAATTCCAACTTACCTAGAAATCTTGAGGAAAAAAAAAAATTAAGGTATGTAAAGTCATAAGTGCAGATTGAAAAGACAAGAGAGACAGAAGTCTGAAAGATTTTAGAAATGTCACCAAACTTTGATAATCTGGCCCGAGAGGTAGACTATGGTTAAAGTCTACTAAAGGAGCAGTCAGTGATGGGGTCCAATGATGTTTGCTTTAAACTTAAATAGGAAAGGACAGTTGCAAAACATTAAAAGTGGGATTTGTCTGATGAAAAATTGATGGCTACATTTGCTCTGCTTTGTCAAATTCATTTTAGTTAATAGCAAGAATATCTCATCCTAAAGCAGACACCACAATAGGTCAGATGAAACGTTCCCTAAGAGAGTTTGGTCATTGCATGGACTGCCCTGGTCCCACCAGAGACAAGCCAGGTATGGAAAGGTACTTTGTGGGTAGCCAAAATAAAGTGAGATTAACCCTGTACTATCAAAAGTAAAATTGTTTGTCACGGTTCAAGATTTACATGAACAGGATTGTAAAGTTTACATTTTGGACAGGTATTGGCTTCTAGAAAATCCTGGTCTGTGTCTTCCTGAGAAATGCAGGCAGTATTATTAGACACTCTTTAATATATCAAGTGCTTTATATAACTAATTCCTTCCATAAACATCACAATGAGAACTTAATTTCTTGTGCACAAAAGAAGTACAATACCCTTTGTGATTTCAGTCCAAAAACAATTATTGAAAGATCAAAACAAATCTTTCATGTATTTGGCTTTTTCTAATAGAAAAGAAACATTTCTACTCCAGCCTTGTCAAACCTGGCCTTGTTCTCTCTGCAAGCTCTCTTCAGGATGTGATCCAAAGGACAACTCTCAAAATATGACGGACTGGCCATTAACTGCTCTCTACTGGTTCTCATGTGCAGAAAACCACAGCATGGCAGAGGTCGGCACACAGGATTGAGGCAGAAGTAGCAACTGGCTGGATATATTTTTGGTTGTAAAATAAAAAAAATACTGATATACTTACTAGTAGATAACCCTTTGCAGTTTACAGTTCTGATTAAGAGTAAAATCAGCAATCACAGCAATTGCACCCTTTTCCTGGGGCAGAGAGGCCAAAGGCCAGAGGTCATCGGGCACCATCCATAAGCTTAGGAGTGAAAAGGACCTTCCAAACCTACCTTCTCCATTACCCATTCTTTGTACGTGGCAGTGGACAGGAGTTGGCTCATGGGTACTGAAATAGTCTCCTGACTGCAGGCAAAATTAAATCATGTTCTCTCAAGAAAGAGAGTCCAGAGCTGTCTGCTCCTTTCCCAGGAAAGAGACCGTCATACAAGGGGCAGCTTGCTCCTCTGGGCAGGGTGAGGACAGCAACTGGTACTTCTCTGAGGTGCCCCTTCCTCGGGGACTGCCATCACACTGCTGCCACAGTCCCCTCCGCCACACCAGCAGCAGAGGGGCCTCCTGCTCCCCTTCTAGGTCTGGCTCTTTGTTTCCACAGTGCCTTTGATTATGCAAACAACAACCATCTCCCATGTGAAAATGTTATAAATAAAAATGAAACAACAGTCTGCATCAAAACAAATTGGTGATGGGGGTTTTTTTTAAATTTATTTTTAAAAAAGCCTCAAGGATACTTTTTTTTAATAAATTGCTACAGAACNCTGTTGTTGCTCATCATTCTGTGGGGAAGAGAGAATGGTGTTGTAGTAAGCCAAAAGCATCAGTCTGTCTGACCCTGGTCCTGTATAGATTCCTAAAGATCTCTGTGCAAGCATTGCCACCTTGGAAACGTTATTTTAGCAAGTCTACTGAACTGGGATCAAATAGTATAGATTTGTATTTGTAAATTCCTTCACTTGAAAACCGGCTACTATCATCAAGTAGAGCCAGCCTGAAAAGGAATGTCTTCAATTTCCCTTACAAGGGTTTCTCTCTTGATAAACAGAAGAAACATCTGCAGCTTTTCCTTAGTTGTATGTATCAACACTGTGATGTGAGGAAAGAAGAAGAAAAAGCAAATACCTGCAGCAAAGTTCAGATTTAAAACAAAATGAGATAGAAAAGCAGCAGACTATCATAACTTCACTGATGCATTTTGGTGCGGGGAGAACATATTCTTGTGGCTGCTGCACGGTTATGTCATGTCCCACCGTACTTGCCAGCTCATGTTTCTTCAGTTAAAACACTTCACACTTATTGTATACAGTGCCTTCATCCAAGGATCTCAAGTTACTCTGCAAACACTAATTATGCCTTTCAGCCTTCCATGAAGGTAACATTAGTCCAAAGCCATGAATTTGTCAATAAGAGAGAGAAATGTCTTGGTTCCCAGCCTCATGCATTAGATGCTAGTTAAGATCGTCATTTTGCATGTTCATCATTTAGACTTTAAGGAGGTAATAAGGAAAAGGATTCTTGAAGATGGCAAAATTAATCAGTGCTGTCAGTGGATAAGAGGAAAACAATTTTTAGAAAGAATAAAAAGCTGAATTTTTTGAAGTCAAAACTACATTACTCAAATAAAGAGAAATTAAACCAACAAATGCATCTTAGTGGTTTTATTACTATTATTATTAGTATTAGTATTATTACTATTATTAGTAGTATTATTAGTATTAGCCATATACTTTATAAATATCAGAAGCTGAAAGAGATCAGTATGATTTAGAGAAGTAAATTGTTGATGGGTGTTTCTGTGATACACCACAGTGAGTGGTGATAGCAATATAGCTGGAACAATATGAATCTCAATTTATACCAGATATCTGCCCTGATTGTTATACTGAAAGCTGTGTCTAAATTAATGACTTTTAAACATAGCTGTGTACTATCTTAAGAATTGCATTCTAAGAAGAATTATGAACATGCCTATTGATGTAAATCATGTGATTTCTATTTTTCTAGGAAAAAAAAATGTTACATATTGCCTTTAATGTGTTTATTCCTTACAAAGAATTAAAGTAGGCCAACATTAGAAAATANTATTGATGTAAATCATGTGATTTCTATTTTTCTAGGGAAAAAAAAAGTTACATATTGCCTTTAATGTGTTATTTATTCCTTACAAAGAATTAAAGTAGGCCAACATTAGAAAATATACAGATTTCTCTTTAAATCCCAGCAATCTTTTCATTCCTTGACTTTCGCTCCATAAATGGACCAAATGTAACATCTACCATGTCTTTAATCCCTTAGTTTTAACTTCCTATGTTCACAGTGCAGCCATTGAGGTACAAGAAAACAACATTTTATTGCTATCAGGGCTGCCATTTGTGAAAAGTAGAATGGAGCCACTCATAAAACTAAAACTGAATTTTGCCCACCTTTCTATCAGAAATATAATTTTTTTATTGCATTGCAGTTGAAACATGTTAACTGGTTAGTTCCCCATTAAATCCAATTTGGAAGGCCGAAAATATCCTCAGGAATGGGGACTGCACTTTTCAAGAGAGAAGTTTATGTCCTTCAGGGGAGCTCAGCATTCATACCAAAACATAGTAACAGTAGGGGAGGAAGGGAAAGTTGTTCTCCAGCAATAACAGTGTCCTCAGTTCCATGTATCTGAAAATATCCTTTACATTAATGAACACTGTCAATAGCACCTACAACCACTGCTGTCCCTTTGTCGTGGTCACTGATGCCCCTACGCTCTGCGTGTCTGGTTCAGGCTCCAGCAGTTTCCCAGGCAGCGCGTTGCTGTCATTACTGGCGTGGGGCCGCTACCTGATCTCTTGCTCAAAACCCTTAACGGCAACACCTTCACCTGTCCACATTTCCTAGCACGCAAGCTGTGCTACCTCACCCTGTATCACCACAGCAAATTGCCAATAGTTTTCTCTCTGGTTTACATCGAGTGCTACCCAGAGAGCAAAAGAGCTCTTTTGGGTGAGGGGTTCCCATGCTGCCCAAACTCTGCCAAACTTTGCAATTATGATGCCAATAGGGCAGGTTACGGCAGCATGCGCCTCGTGGCCAGATGTGGCCTCTTGCATCTCCCCCTTCATAATTATCTGCGAATATATTCTCCAAATGTACTTAAAACACAGCTAAGGTGGAACGGTTAATAAAGCAGCATGTTTGTGTTTTCACAGTGCGTTGCTAAGGGATGTCACAACTAGAGACTGTTATCTAAGCAGTCACTCTGTTTACAAGCAGAAGAGCAAAATGATTGAGGTCTTTCTCCCACATACCCTAACCAGATAAGATAAGAAACAACAATATCATTGTTTGCTTTCAGTACATTAATGTCCCCAGTGTTGCTGTTAAGTAGACATGAAAAAGTTTCTTTGCTGATATTTACCATTTGAGTTCCAACAGTGTGGACTTGGTGAAATTTCTCTCATGAAATTGCCATTTGCTCTCAGTTACAGTAACTTATTCAAAGCCAATTAAAGTTTTGAACACTTCTTTTTCAAATGCAGGTCACTTCAAAAAGATATATTGGTTTGCAACCCGAAACACAATGACCTGACGTCAGTATTCAGGCACTTTGCATTCCAAAGTATTGTCTTTTGTGTTTAGGGACCACATGATGTTGTGCCAAGCCATAGACTAAACACCAGATTTAAGATTTAAAAAAATAATAACACATCAATTAATTTGGCAATTTTAACATATAAATCTACACACACAATCTGCAGTCCATAATGCAACAATAATCTTCTGATCTTTTGGACTAATTCCTAGAAGCAAAGGTTTTAGCTACAGATGAGAACAATAGAGAACACAGTTCAGAGGGGATTAATGAAGATATTGTTTTGTATAGATGTAAAATCTATGCAGAATATCTTTGTTACATGCCAAAATATCAATTAGTGATTTTCCTTTTCACTGGCTCCTCTTTTCCTTCCCTTCATTGTACATAATACTTTCCCATGTTCTCACCAGGTTTTTGTCCTAGCAGAGCAAGAGAGAGGGTGGAGCACCCTCTGCAAGGAAATATTCAAGCTGTATATTGCTTCATTATTTTCATACCACTAGCCAGCTGGTAGCATATAAACATCCGAGGTCATACTCGGTCCATGCATACATGACCTCGGAGCATTATCTAAAGCCTTTTCACCGCCCCCAGGGGCACTGGTTCCTGAACTGAAGCAAGCCTAATATGAATATGTGTATCTAAACCTGGGCCATCCACACTTTGGCCAGATGCAATTCATCAAGCCACATGCCCTCCCAAGTCTCACACAAAAATCTGCAAGCCGAGTGAAGAAACAGTATAATTAAACACATTTCATGCAAAGCTGATTAGGTAATTTTCACTTGGATCTTCAGGAGGGAAAAATCAAGAGTTGTGTTTGCTGACTAACTTCCATTGTGTACTTTACAAACAAAACCTCTAACAGACTTGTCATTTTGAAGAAGAATAGATAATACTGGCCCACAAGGCTGCTCGCTTGAGGAAAGGAGCACTGATTAAATGAGTATTTTCTTACATCGTGAAGGCTCAGGGTAGACAGGGAACACATGAGATCTTTAACCTTCCCCCCTGGACAATCACTAGAAAAAGGCATCAGGGACCTCAGTTTATAATAAACAACTCCTCCATAGTACACTGCATCTAACAATACAACACACACACTGCTGTTGCTGCACTGAAATGTCATTATTGGTTACAAGCCCAAATCCCTCTGTGAGACCTGACCATCTGGTAGAGAGAACAGGACACAGTTTGATGCACGATGTTATCTACGGACAGGAAAGCAAAACCAGTAACAGCAGAAGGAGGTGGTGCCTAAAACATGAAATGCCTACAAAGGAGGCATGTCTCAACTTGTTCTTTTGTTTCATCACTTTGTAACTGTGGAGGAGAGATTCTTGCCCAGATCCTCAAAAGGAGCTTGTGACATCTGTCAGCATTTGTACCCAAGTAATGTGAGTGTATCCATGCGTCCAAGTTTTTCAGTTTCCAGGTTATTATCCAAATCCTTTGATTTGCAACTAGCACTTTCAGAGGGCACATCCTCTTCCAGAGCTACTATAAACCTACGAAGCCAAGTGAGGAAAACAATAAACTAAATAAGTTTCAAGAAAGATTTATAACTGCTTCATTTAGATCTTTGAGGAGGGGGGAAAGGAAGTAACAATACAGCTGAGTTGGCTGAGTTGTTCTCTATAGCTTAAATTGTGTGTTTTAAAAGTGAATTTCGAATAGCCATCTTTAACAGACTGGTAGCTTTTTACAGACAAATGGGAAATATTAGAATAATGTTAGAATAATGTCAAATAAAGTTGCTTTTTTGGAAGAAGGAATGTTGACTTAAAGCAGTCTCTTCAGGTAATGAACAAGAAATCTGATTTTCTTAACCACTTTTTCAAGTATACCTCTGTAGAGTGTTTCCAGCTCAGCTAAAGCCAAAATTGCAAAACCAGAAAAGTGTTATCCAGTGCACAGACAAGATAATGGAATATGGAAACAAATTTTGTGATGCTTCTGAGCCTACAAAAGTCAAAAAAGTTTAACCATAATTAATTTTCATCATGTAACACTAAGATAAAATACATAGCTGATACATGTGAAATAATGAAACAACATTTTTCCCTCTCATTTCTGTCTCATTGGATTTGAATTAATTCTGCTTTGTTCTTGTTCCATAGCCAAGCTGAACACTGATTTGTAGCTGATTCGGCTTTTTTGCTTCATTATTTTAATTGGACAGTAGCATGTTAGAGTTCATTGCTCAGCTACATTGCTATATGTAAAACCCACCACAGCATATTTCTGAACATTATCATAGACCTTCTCTAAACAGGGTGCAAACAATTTTATCAGCCCTCCGTAAGTTCTCTACTAGAAAACAGCATTCACTGGCCTGCTGTAGGCATGATGTGCACAGCTTTTGAAATGTCATTTTCCTCTCTGTTTCAAATTTGCCCTTTCTAGTCCTGTCTTTCCCCATAGGAAAAGGGCAAGAAAGCCCTCGGAGGTGCCTGCTGCCGGGGGAGCTTTCCTGGATCCCCCAGCCCCTGCAGGACTCCAGCCTCTCATCAGCCCCAGGACATCCTTGCAAGGCATAACCACACATATCCCTCTAGCAGTACCACAGGGTTAATTCACAGAGTCTGTGGTTTTCAGAGCTGATAGCAACAACAGTGAAGTATTGCTCACACTGAGTACGCACTTTATTTGTATAGGCTGTCATAGAGGGAAAAGAGTCCTTGCTTGATCACTGTTGTTCTTACTTTATATTTTTTCTTCATTCTGTTTTTTTCTTCACATTCATTCATTTAACCAAGTTATTAAAATAGGGCTACAGGCCAAGGAATTTTATTTCAAATATAAATGTTGCAGAAAAATAAGGCAACAGTGCTGGGTGCACACTTTCCTCCCTGCATGGTGTAATCAAATTAAATAGCAGACAGTAGAGGGAAAAGGCAAGTTTACTATCTCTGCATTACTCCACTGCACACTTCAGAGTCTCCAAATTTAGAGTCATCTGAAGTCTGTCACCTATGTGATATCCATCTCTTCTTCAATTATGTCACCTGTATTCCATCTTGACTTTTTATTCATGAAATCATAGAATCATGTAGGTTGGAAAAGACCTTTAAGATCAAGTCCAACTGTTAACCTGACACTGCCAAGTTACCACTAAACCATGTCCCTCAACACCACATCTATCCATCTTTTAAATACCTCCAGGGATGGTGACTCAACCACTTCCCTGGGCAGCCTGTCCCAATGCTTGACAACCCTTTTGGTGAAGAAATTTTTCCTAATATCCAATCTAAACCTCCCTTTGTGTAACTTGAAGCCATTTTCTATCACTTGGTACTTGAGAGAAGAGACCAACCCCCACCTTGTTCCAACCTCCAAGCATACAGAAGTGTTGCAGAGAAAAATGACTTNTTTGTGTAACTTGAAGCCATTTTCTCTTGTTCTATCACTTGGTACTTGGGAGAAGAGACCAACCCCCACCTCGCTCCAACCTCCAAGCATACAGAAGTGTTGCAGAGAAAAATGACTTATTGTGGTTTAAAACCAGCTCAAGATCAAAGCAGTCTACTGATTTATTAATGGCAGAAATCAGCAACCAGTGAACTGTGCATTCAGAATCAACAGAGAAATAACAAGTCTACATACTTACCACCAGTTGTTAGCAAACACCTATACATTGCTAACCGCTTCTCTAACTAGCAGTAACTAACAGCAACACAGACACATGCTCAGCTGCATTCACACTGCCCCTCTGGCCGTGTACTGCCCGCCCCCTCCCCCAGCTGGAGATGTGGGTGCTCTTGCTCTGTGTGTGCCTGCACAGATCTCACAACCTGGCAGGAGGGCCCAAGGAGGTCATGCATGTGGGTCCCCATGTGCTGCTCCATCCCACCACCCCACCAGCTGGGTGCAGACTCCTTGCAGCATCCCACAGAAGGACGCTGGGTCTGGCCGGGGCAGCGCTGTGACACTGGTAGGGCACCCCATGATAGTGTCAAACCAGGTGTCAGATCACCTGCTGCTGAGGTTTTGTCTCTGATGTCTCTCACCACATCACAAAATGTTCATTCTTTATTTCTTTTTGAGTTCACTCCTCCTTTGTTTTTTAGAAAAAAACCAACAAACTAGCTCTTTGTGTTTTCCTCATTAATAGTTAATCCACTGGACAATCAGCTTCCTCTTGAACCTTACCAATTTTGGACAGTTTTGGGTGCCCTGTTCACCTGTCACGTATATGAGCCCTCCTGCCTTAACAGCCATTGTTATCCATTTTGCCGAGGGTGGGCCATAAGGGCATCCCTGCAAGAAGTCCTAACCTCATGAGGTGTATTACATTGCACATACTCTTCTCAGTGCTCTGCTAAGGCTAAGAAAGCTGCTGTCATCTTCTAATAGTCAGAAAGCATTTTCTGTCACTTGCTCTCCAAAACAAGCTCAGCCAGCAGAAACTGATGTCAGAAGACAATTACCATGAGATTTAATGCAGCAGATATAGTTTTAGATGTATATGAATGTTTCTAACAAGAACGACCATTGGAGCAACTTATATACTGGTGATGCATCATCCATCTATTCAGATCAAGACAAGTTGCTATTCTTAGAAGATACGCCGTGGGTCAAACAGAAATTCTCATACAGGAAACAGTGATTTTTCTTGGCCTTTGTTACAGAAGTCAGATTAAAGGAGAGTAAGTATGATTACCATATGTCTAAATTTTCCAAATATGTGGTATTTTCCACCTAGAATTTAAGTAAAAACCTATTTGGAATTAAAGGATTTGGGCTGTTTTTCTAGAAGTCTCTACTGCACGTGTGTAGAGTACTGCATGCATGCTGTGATGATGACCTGTGCATGCCACGTAAACCCAAAAGACCCCATTGAAGTCTGACTACACAGCCCCAGGTCAGCAGTACTTTTTTATACAGTCCTTCCCAGATGTATCATGTTTACTGTATATGTTCACATGTGCTGTAAAATGCATATTCCTGCCTAGGAAATCCCAGCCAAAGTTATGGAAACCCTTATCATAACAGCTATTCCCACTTTAGGGTAAGTGGCATTTTTTAATTCAGTCCTACCCTTTAAGGAGAAACTTTCCTGAGACTACACCCATGGGCGAGGGAATACAAGGATGTCATTTGTATCAGCATAAACTTGGGAAGTTAGATAACACTTAACAGGCAAAAAAAAACCCCACCAACCAACAAACCGCCTCCCTTTCCGTTCCCTTGCTCAGCAGACCACATTTCTCTTAATCTGCTTATTGATGAATCTTTAACCTGGCTTCATTTCCTCCTGTTTGGCCCTGATCAGAAGAATGCAGAGCTCTAAGGAATAGGTGAGGGTACAGAGACAGCTCTGTTCCTCCAGAGTAAGTAGACGTAGCTGTCTGACTGGGGCTTTTTGTTTGCTTTTTGCGTTTTTTTTTTTTATAATATTTTCAAGTCCTTCATTCCAGCTGTGCCTGAAAGTGGAGGGGACAGTTTAGTCCCATTTAAGCCAAGTTCATGTGTGGTATCCACTCCTACTTTCTTGTCTCAAAATGGGAATAAGGCCAAGGGACATCCAATCAGTAGGAAAATGATCTTCAGGGATGCTTGAGCGAGGATCCATCAAAGCAAAGAGCCAACACAGCTGGGAAAAATAGGAGAGAGCAAGACCTCACCGAAAGCCAGATGTTCAATGCACATTTTCTTTCCTATTTTTTTTATTATAATTTTTTAACAACAACAGAAAAGCATGCTACTTTTTTTCTTAAAATACAGGCAGGAAAGGAGACTGCTTACGAGTTTAAGTTAATGTGTTTTATTGTTCTAATTACTTTGAAATAAGTTTAGATATAAAATGTCACTGATTGGAGAAGAAACATATGCTTCTTGGCCCGGCAATGCTCAATGCAGTCAGTGTTAGATTTGTTTTCTCTCTGTGTCCTTTCACAAGATGCCTGTTGGTTTTGGAATAGTTGCATTGTAGGGTTAAATTTATATGAAGGGATTTAGCAGACAAAACAGAGACCCTCTAGAAAAAAATGCTTTCATGCAGATTTTGATGGAAGAAGAGATATAAAATGATGGGGAAGAGTGTAGCTGAAGAATAAGAAACCTATAGGGAATATTTCCCTGCGCAACTTAAAAGCTTGGTAAATCCAGCACTGAACTAATGTACAAGGGATTGTGACTGAAGCAATGCCAAAAGGAATAAGAGGGGAGGATCAAATCTCCAAAAAGACAGGGTTGTATTGAAGAAGTCTGTCTGGGGGTAGACTAGTAAAAGATCTTGGAAGTAGAGATGCCTCGTTCGGGCCAGATGTCTCAGTGCCTCTGTACAGGTGTGACTAATTTTTCCCCCGACACACAACAAACTTGAGGAGAAAGAGCACTCAACAGGGATTCAAGACTTCAACTCTTGGCTCTGTTGTTGACCTTTTCTGCGTGTACAGCAAGTCCTAATCCTCCCTCTTTACGTCAGTCTCGGCCGTGAACTCTCCTAGAAGGAGAAAGTGTCCTGTTGTGTTTGCAGCTACTAGGCTATTGTAATGATTAGGCATGTTTTCAGAAGCATGACAAAACTGAAAATTTTCCTTAACTGTTCAATTCAGCAACAATTGATAAATTTTAGTTTTTCAATCAAGAAGCAGGCACATAATTCCAAATGGGAGCTTGTACAAAAGGAGATGGAGTGTCACTGTATATTAGGGATGAAAAAATCATTATTAGATTAGACAAAAGAGAGAACATGGAGAAAACAGTCAAAACATGGAACAAGATCTGTTTATGAGGAAAATGTTCTTCTGATGGTCATGCTATAGAGCCCAAAACCAGATTCAGACACTCGTAGAGTCCTGATTTATCACAAGAAACTCTCAAACTCTCTGATACAACCTGACACCAAATACTCTTAGTAATGAGTTATCCTTGGTGTTCAATTTCATTGGGAGATTAAAAAAAAATAAAAAATATGCTAAGTATTTTTTGATAATTGTTTTTCGATACAAAACTGGACATACCTTATCTACGTGAATATCAGTAAGCTGTTTGTTATGAGAAATTACCTGTAACAACACTAACTGAGGACTGTAGATGAAAGTGCCAGGGCAAAGCAAGAAACAGTTTTGAAAGCCAGGAAATGTAAACTGAAAGAAGCATAGTCCGAGTTCAGTCACCTCAGTACAAGTTTGCTTAATCACGAAATTAATTGATATTTTCACAAATGAAAAATAGGAATTTTTCATAAAATCTGCTGGTGGCACCTCCAAGTATCAACAGAGACAAGACAAACATCACACCAAAAGCTGGTTGGAGAATTAGAATGGCATATAGGGACTGAAATCAAATAAATTAGCAGAAAATGCATCATTCGGAAAGAGTTCAAGATGCGGAACTATGTACAGTTTTTTACAGCTGGATGACAATGAACTGCTGGGCCACTGCTGTGGGAAAGCGATGCAACCTTAGGATGAATGGAGGAACTATCTTAGGCACACACAGGGGAGTATTGACAAAAGTGGTTAAGTTGCTGATGACATCTCATTTAGGAGACTAGAAGTAATTATCTTTCTCCTATTTTAAGAAAGATTTAGTGAAAAACAAAACCAGGAACTTGAGTGATATAGGGAACATATAGCTTCCATGGCAAGCAGCAGCTAAAGAGCTTAGCTAGTTTGCTTTTGTAAATGAAAGGCCCAATCAACCTTGGGCTAAAAGCTTTCTCCACCCTTGGGTGAAAAGACCTACTGTATTAAAAGCAGTTTCAGTTTGAGAACAAGGGCATACGAACTAGCAGAGAACTGGCAGAGAGAAAATTTTGGTTAGAAATCAGAAGAATTAGAAGTTAGAAAGTGGTTCCCAACATTTAGAAAAGGGAATTTTTAGCAAACTAGTAAAGCAATTGTAATAAAAATAAAAATGAAAAGTTATAATATATATGTTATCTGATTTTACAATAGGATTCATTACATTTATCAAATGGGATTGAGGATGGCAGGAACTGTAGAGGAGAACCCAGGGGATCCCATCCCACATTATCTTCCAGTTTCCTGCCACAGCTCCTTTGTTCAACTATCATTTTATCTTCAAAGCCATCCAACTCTTAAATTATATTTGGCTTCCTTTCAAGATTTTTATATACCTTTCCTCAAGCTATACAATTACCCTTCCGAGTTGTCCACCTTAACATCTTCACAGTCCTCCTACTTTGGCTGAACATTTCCAACCCCAACATCTCCACATGTTAACCCCCTCACCAAAGACAAGGAGCTTCTCAACCCTTCCCCTGAGGCTAAGGTCTTTTTTTCTGCCACAGCAACTCTCAGACTAAGCTCAGATTTTTCCTAAAGAATCATCCATCCACCCAACACCTTAATCTGTCCCAGGTGACCTAGCTACTCCAAAAAGCTTCTTTGGGCCAACAGGGGAGAGGGAAGCCTTTTTCAAGGCTTCTGGTGCTGAGGCATTAAGGGAGCAAAAAAAAAATTCTTTCTAAAAAAAATCGTTTCCCCTGGGAATTGTTTCTTCTTTCCCAAGACTGCAGTTTTCTCTCCTAAGACTCTCAAAATAAGCAGTTCTGGGTCTTCACGTGTCCTTCCATGACACATGAAATGGGAATCATTGGTGTTGCAGATCTCCACTAACTTCAGAGGACCAGTTGAATGGTTCCTTTTATATTAGCATTTTGAGTCTAATGCTTACTGAAAAATAGAACTTTTTTGTTTCAGCCTCTGAAAACAGAAATTACAGGTATGTTTGACGTAGAATAACTTGAATCACAAAAAAATGTTTTATCCCTCATCTCCCAGTTAACACTTTTGGTGGACTTTGAGTGGCAATCTTACCAGAAAGAGTGATATGGATATATATAGTTATATATATATATACACACACCATATATATACACACCACATATATATATCCCATGTATATATACAGTTATATATAGTGTTATACTTAGAGTTTGGGGTTGTAACTATTTCAATGAAGATCAGTTATTTGTAGTAACTGGAATTCTATTTTCTAGGGTAACATATAACTAAAATTGTAACTTTAGAGAGCTTTTTCTATACATACAGTAAGTCGTGTACAGTATTATAAGAGTCCTGAGATCATTCTGATCCAGGTGCTCCCCCTTACCCCCCAAGAGTATTGTACATCATGGGTATTGCGAGATCCCAGGCAAAAGAACAGGGGAAAAAAGGGAGCTCTGGTTAAAAAAAACCACCAAACGAAACAAAAACTGAGGAAAAGATATGGCTGCTCTCCTGCCTCAAGGAATAAACAGACCCTCCAAGGACTGACTGCAGGTCTAACAGGGATGGAGAGTCTACATAGGTCATGGTGCTCTGTACTGCATGAACAATCTTGTAGGTATTTGTCAGAAGTTTTCAGCGTCCTCTTGCATATTCCAGCCCTTTAGTCAGATGTTTTATGAAATGAGGATAATTATTTTATTTATAAGACTGATTTTGGTCTCAGAATCAATGTTTCTGGCCAATTGCTCCAAATCTTTTTTCTTGAAAACCTCTCAGTCCTGTTAGTGCTACTGCCTTTTCATTACACTTCTGTCACCAGAGTTATGCTTTCATGTAGCACTGTAATTTCCCTGTGTTGTTTTTAAACTTTGTGTTTTAATCACAAGCAGCTGCCTCACTCAGTGAAAAGCTAATTGTCCCCTAGAGTGAGAAAGAGGATAGAGCAAAAAAGAAAGAACAAGGTAATAGCATCAGCTCCATGCCAGTAGGTAAGGCATGACACAGGGAGACTTTGCTTCATCCCATGTAGGCTGGGACTTTGGGAAATTCACCGCATTTCTCTGGAGTTCAGTGTTCCTAGGCTAGAAAACAAGCATAATGATACCCACAATGATACCACATTTTCATGGCCTGTTGGAAAAAAAGAAGTATTGTATGAGAGCTTATTATATACACTTGTAAAAACTGGAAAAACTTTCATATTTTATTGGTACTACCAATGTCAAATCAACCATCCTTACACTACTCTGTAAAAATATGGGACACATAAAGGACTTTATCTCTTGCTTATGTAGCAGGTATAAGGCCAAGACTTGCTGTTTAAAGGAGAAAATAAACCTTCCTCTCAAGGGGACAGGATGAAAAGGGAATGAGGAAGGGAAGGAATCGGTGGAGCCTTTAGCAAATGTGACAGCTTTACTAGAGACAAGTAAATAATGCAGGTTAAAGAGAGATAAATAAAGAATCTGTCCCACCCAGCATAATTGTTTTTAGAGTACCTGCAATTTGTCTCTGCTGGAAGATATGCAATATGATAAATCTCTGCTGATAAATCACTCCTGTGCAGTCTGGCTTCCAACCCTCGCAGGCTTTGAAATTTTGGGATTGCCTAATTTAAGAATTGGCAGTGTTAACTTTCATTGTACATCACTGAGAACTCATGGGCTAGTCTCAAATATGTAGCTCATGGAGATTATTGTCAAATATAAGATCGAGAAAATTCCCTTGAAGATATGAACATCTCACAGGCAGGCCTGGTGGCACGCTGGGTTTGATCCTATGAGGACTTCTACAGTCCTAAGCTCTGGTAGGAAAAAAGATAAATTTTAAACAGTGAACGATATTTCCAAAAGTGTGCAGGACCAGATGGTGATAAGAACATGTAGAAGGCTTTTCAAGGTTGCTGAGGATATTTTCAAGAAAACATAGCACAAGATACTGTATATCACATCGTGATATACCTACTTAGGTATGCCTCTGATGTGGTTGTTTCAAATTAAAATGTCATTAATTTTATTAGCAAAGACAGAGAGTGAAAAGAATTCTATGCAATCAATGCACGCATTTGGTTTACCTGTGTGTTATCACTTTTAACAACCAGGGCAGTCCTAACGCCTCCAAGTGCCCTGGTACAATTTTGAAATCTCAGACTGGCTTTTCCAGAAGGCTGCTACACCTCAGTCGTTAGGGTATGAATTTTAAAACCCGCTTTCCTTTTTTCTTTTTTTCTTAATAAAAAAAACCTCAAACTCATAAAAACCACACCAACAAATAGATTTTTAATATATACTCACAAATCTCAATGTTCGATTGGGCAAGCTCTGTAGGATTTCTGAGGTGACTGACAGTCTCTCACATTACCAGGTCTAGCACTGAACCATTTCTTCAATAATCTGACATATTCATACACTAGCATCCCAATAATCAGGTCAGCTGACACTACACATGAGTGATCACAAGATAGCTCCAAATAGATCTCAAACGGTATAGAGATTTTGTACCATGCAAAAATTTCAGTGGTATCCTGCCTGCCAGCTAGGACCTTAAACCTTCCCTGGGAAGCTTTCTGATGCTCAAAGCTTTACTGTGGCATATTCTGAGAGATGTCATCATCCTGATGAATAGCTTCTGTCCAAGAACATTTGGGTTACACAAACTCATCAGATTCCCAAGTCCCCGCATTTTTCTGTGTCCTGCCCACTTTGGAGCTTACCTTCACACCCAAGAGGTGTCAGGAAGTCCTACGTATGCTTTACCATACTGCCACATAGATTTATTCTGTTCTTATGTGACAGAAGCAGTTCTTCCAGCACAAGAGCGTAAAGAGTAACAGTCATTACTGGCTGCAAGTGTTGATACTAGCCAGGGAACTGCTAATTAGCTTGAACTGCCAGCAGCAGCTCAGCTGGGGATGGATCACCAAAATTTACATTAGAGTTAGTCATTGTAGCTGTGTTTTGCCCTCTGCTACCCTGGAGGAACCAAGGTCTTCCAGCAATTATGCCTGACCTGAGCTGGTTTTTAATTTAAACATGCGGATGTGGGGAAAATTGTATGAAGACACATGAGCCAAAAGAGGGCAACACTTCCAAAAGCTGGAAAAACACTGTTCCAGAGAATTTATGCCTTTAGTGTGGGATTGTAAATTCCATCACCAAAGTGATGCTGATGTAGCAGTGCTAAGGTTATTATGTCCAAATCCCTTTATGAATCTGGATTTATGTGCCTAAAATTTGTCAGAAAAAATAAAACAGGACATTCCTCAGTAAAAGGGAGACAAGTCAGATTTCAACTTACTCTGTGCAAAGGACTGTCTAGTCCTCACAGAAAGGGCAACTCTTTCAGGCAATCTGGTGTTAATGACCAAAATGTTTCACCATCCAAAGAGGAAAACCATAAGTGGGTCATAATTAAGTAAAAATAGTCATTTGCTACATCAGATCAATTCAGAGGTTACCATTTATCATTTTAAACTACGATTATCAATTTATAATGGAAAGTTAAACATGTCTAAGTTACCACATGGGAGTATCTCTTTCACAGAGGACACATCTTTATAATTATTTTATTATGTAATAATAAAACATGACTATAGTAAAAGATTCACATAACAGAATATATGCACATAGCCCTTTACAAATGGTAATTTAAACTCCATTATTTTCCTTGTTCTTCTTAATGTTTGTTATAATATATGCAGGGCCAAGTTTTGAATAAAATTACTAATAAGGGAAGAAAGTTGTGCTGAGGGCTATTTTTGGCTCATATTTGAACAGGGACATCAGGATATGATCGTCATGATATCCCAAGTAGAATTTTAGTGGGTCATAATAATGAGGTTTATTACTGCAGGTTTCATTAGTGCACAGGGGATCTCACATGCCCCAACTATGGCTGAGATCCTAATTGGGCTAGGCACACAAATAAAGCCTCAGAAAGCTCCAAGTATAAAAATGGGAATTTCCTCTGCCCTTTGTATTTCTTTCCCCTACAACCTGCCCAGCCTTCCCATCCTCTGGGCTCATTCACTCCCCTTTCTTGGCCCAGACTCACTTCAACTCCCTGCCTGCCTTTGCTTTCAAATTTAAGAGGTGCAGGTATTATTTTCAGCTACCACTTATGATGAGTATTGCTATGCTTTTCCCCACCCTTTGGCTATAAAAGTTTTTATACTTTCTGGGTTTGACCTCTACATTTCCTCTTGGGAAAGTTTCTGCCCCAACAGGAGTGCCGGTGCAGAAATAACCTCAGATTGCTAACACTGGTGTTCAGGTATGTAGTTCAGCGATGGCTATTTCTATCAGCATGAAATCATATTGGAAAAGCCCTGTAACGGTAATAAAGACTTGTAGGTTCAGTAGCCTGTGATATAATTACTAAAATAAATGATATGAAATCTGTTACCCTCACCTAAAGCTAATCTAGAAACCCGGAAAACATACTAAACAAACACCTGTTCTCGCTCAGATCTGGGGAGGTAGGATTCATTGGGTATTCCTTACATTTGTCGACAGATATTTTTCCTGTATTTGGAGTCTAACTGTAGGTTCTTTTGAACTTTACTTTTATTCGGTAATCCTGTGCAATTAGCCAGCCTTGACAGAAACTGAAGAAGTGAACTGCACGGTGCTATGAAACATGCCAGTCATAACTGCACTCCACTTCAGTGTTCCTAAACCCAAATTCCCCTTTCAAATGGTTTCCTGAAAAAAAACCCACCCCAACAATAAAGTCTCATTTGAAAAAGGGATGCAAGCAGCAGCGGTCACTTGAGTTTCTTTCTTATCCCAAACAATTTCCCCAGCGGCAATTTCACAAAAGAGTCAACGGACATTATAAATCATGAATGTGCAATCACAGAACCGCAACTCTCTGTATCGCAGCTTTGAGAGCATTAATCTCTCTATCTGAGTCAGAACCAAGCAGTCCTGGAGGAGCACCAAGAACACAACCTTTAATCATGACCTAAGATCACTTTTCCCCTTTTTCCTTGATTTTTCTTCTTTCAGTGAAAAATGCCACAAAAACTCCACACTTCAGCAGAACTTTGGGAAAAGCTGCTGTTAACTTTTTTTGTTGCTGGTGCTTATTCTTCCACTATTAAAGGGAAAACAAATAAATAAATCAGATAATAAATAAAGCTGTTTTAAACCAGTCTTACAAACTTGTACATCTTTTATCATTCAAAACATATAAATAGTTGTCTGCATTAAGTAGAACACACTTATTAGCTTTAACACATACCTAGGCAGGAGAAAAGAGAAAAGGAAGTAACTTTTGTCCAATTATTTTTGCAACACATACAAAAAATCATGCAGTATTTGCTAGTTTCCAAACAATAATGTTTTCTGCTGCTTGTAAAACATTCTGTTCTTACTTCTGGTTTTCTAGGGTTTTATGCTTACCGTATGCTGTTAGGAAGAGGCAGCCTTACTAACTTCCATGCTGTTTCTCCAGAGGAAGCAGATGATCTTGAAAGGCACTGAGAAGAGCGTTGTGCACGGACAGCAATGATCCACCTCTGTGTAAATCCAACTTTAAAGAAAACTATTATCAAAGTAAAACAGAATCATACAAAATGATGTGATATAAGAGATCAGGAAGACCCAGAGAGCCAGTTTACAGATAAAGGGAAATCTATTAGACCAATCATTATAGCTACAGAAAATGTATGTTTTTGATGCACGACTGTCAGGTCTGAATAGAAGAAGCAATTTTCCAGTTAGAAAACAATTTTTCTGAGATTATTTAAGCCTATATCAATCAGTCTGATCTTAGGAGAGATGGGGTACTTGGTATCTGTAGAGCAGCATAAAGTATTAGCAAACATAGACATAGAAGGTGGTTTTCTCTTATGAGGGAGATAGAGAACCAGAGCTGTCTGTGCAAGAGTGAGTTACAATTTGATAGAACCAGGAAAAATAATAAGCAACAGAGCCAGTACCTTGTTAAGTCCATCATTTTTAGTATTTTTAGTACACTTATGAAATCTAGTTTGGAGATTCATCTTTCAATCTGTTTTATAGAATCTCCTGTGAAGTTAAAGATTCAGATAACAGAGATCTAATAGGTGTTTTTACGAAATATTTCCCCATTTTTATATGGGCATTTCTAGCCTTTTTTTGAAATGTCTGGGTGACATCATTCTGGGGCACTGTGATTGCTCATTTCTAGCTGAGTGGTTTCCATGAGGCCATTGCGTGGCCTGGACGAAATACATCACTTTCAAAAAAGAGTATGCACAGACCCTGGTAGTTCTCTTGTCTTTGGTGTTCATTGTGATGGCTGTCTTGGAAATCTTTTGCTCAGGCAAATGTGTAGGTCTATTCCAGGTAGACATTTAGTCTATGGATGTTTGCTTCTGATGCCCAGTCTACCTGATTCCACAGTCCTATTCATTCTTGCAATTCTGTATTACAGAACTCATAACACTATGATGCATCTTTAAGAAGTATCTGTTAGTTAAAGTAGGGTCCTCTTTTTTTTAATTTTATGTGTTAAAAAAATCAGCTTTTGCTATGTACCATGATAGGATATGTCTGTGTCATGGTTACAGGACTAATAAATAACAATAACATACAATTAATAATGTAGATACATGTGCTTGCAAGCATATACTTCCCAGTATAGGGACTCTTCCTCCTTGTTATCCCTGTTCTTTCCAAAGGTTAAATACTTTACAATAGAGACCATGACTAACACTGTAAATGGCTGATGGTAGAACTGCTGCAGTGCACTCACCCACTTGATAACATGTAGCTCCCCTGAGCATCTTTGGTGGGTTTGGAGCCATGTTACTAATATTAATCTGGCTTGGGTAGTTTGGACCCTTATTACTCAGCTATTGTGTTAAAAAGCTATAGAGAAAGCACGTAACGTGTGTGATTAAACTCGTATATATAATATGGGAGGAAATGTAACAATTTGAGCACTTTCTGAAAAATGTACTTTTGTAAGCCAGTCAACACTCAAATAATGGAAGAATAAAGTGTAATAGAAATGAATGCACATACAGTAATTTGAAAGTGTTATTAGGTTTTTTACTTTGGAAATGGTTAGCCAGTTCATTGCATATAATTTAGCACTAGTCATAATTATTGTTAGTAGCTATAGTATTTTCTTCTAAATACTTTGAACCAAACACATTATATTCTCTGCTCCTACCCTACTAAGATAATTTTTGTCCTGAAAATTGAGCATGCAAGTAAATAATGAACACAAGGACCAAATGGTTGCAGCATGCTGAGTTATTATGTGGCAGATTGAGAAATTATCACAGCCAAAGGAAAGTCTACCTCTTAAAGATAAAGTGTGATATAAAGAGGATCGGGGCACCGACACCTAGAAGCATAATGCACATAGGCCTCACTTATATTCTAGGTAATTCAAAAGCAAGAGGCATCTAAAATTTTGCCTTCAAAATTGCTTAAGCATTTAGCATACTCAGCACAAAACCCCACGTCCTCAGACAACCCTTTCTGCCATGAAGACAGATTTTGCTCACCTTTTGTAAGTAGCAATCTCACTCAGGCGCCGTGACACCTCGTCAATGTGTTCTTTTGGGGTTCAGAATTCACCGCTTCCATCTCCCAAAATAGTGTGTTAATCCCTGGGCTGAAGGCAAGCCTGGGGAAAGGCAAGTCCCATCCCCTCTCTTGTAGCTGTGCCTGTGCAAAGAAGGGACTTTTTCCCAGGAATATGATTCTTTTCTAATGAATTGTTTAACAAAATGACTCCACTTCACTGAAAGATGGGAGTTTTATGTTTGAATACACTCTGTTTGATAAAGACACAGACATTAAACAGCATTGAGCAGACTTTGGAGTAAAGACAGTGGCTATTGGGGTGAATTATGGAGATGACAGTGAGTTCCTTGCATCTTCTCTGTGCTCACAAAGCTTGGTGCAAATATTTTGGAAAAGCTCCCAGTGAGATACACTGATGCTTGTGGATCTTGTCAGAGGAGGGATTTTACCCAGACAGCTCCATTACCTGTCACTTCATCTTTGATATATTTTCCCACCCGCCCAAGACATTTCCAAATATATGTGATCCTGCAAACATGTGCCAGGCACAGAGGAAAACATGTGTCGCAGTGCCACGAGAACTCATTTGTGGAGCTCTATATAGAAGAGGAAGGGGGGTGGATGCTTTGAAGAGGTTCTGCCATCAAAAGTAGTAGTTGAAGAAACAGGAAAGAGAGCAAACATGACACAGATAGCGCTAAAGGCCAATTACACCAAATTATCATTGATTAAAAATGGTCATCTTGACAAGAAGGCTGGTCTGAAACAAGAGGCAGTAAAGTTCTGCATATTGTCATCACGGTTATATCATTTCACAAAGCACGATTAGCAAGTTTTGCTTTTATATGCAATCTACAGTTTGCTCTCAAAAAAATACTATCTTGGGACTTTAACATCGCCCAACCTAACAGAGAGGTTGACCTCACAACAAATTGACAAGTGATTTAGGTTGTAGCCAAGGGAGTAATCCTTAGCCAAAGGGACATTGCATTTCCAATGCTGGAGGTGGGAAACACAGTGTTTCAGCACTTCCAGACTGAATCAGGAATGAAGAAATTATGAACAAAGAGGAGGGAAAAAATTCTGAATCTGAAGAGATCCCCAAACATGACGCTTAAAAGAAAACATGGGATCCAAGGTGACACCATCTTCCAAGAAAACAAAGATGAAGGAGTTAGTTGAGAAGTAGCTCCTCAGCTAGAAAGCGAAAAACAATCATCTTAATAACTTTTCACCAGGATACCACAGAGAGAGACTTCTAAGCTAATCTGAATGTTAGGGCTTGTAGGGTACATAATTTTCTCTTCATTTACTTTCATTCCTCCCGAGACATTTGGAACAAGAGGTTAACGAGCACAAACTTGAACATAGGAAGTTCCATCTAAACATGAGGAGGAACTTCTTTCCTTTGAGGGTGGCAGAGCACTGGCACAGGCTGCCCAGAGAGGTTGTGGAGTCTCCCACACTGGAGACATTCAAAACCCACCCGGACACCGTCCTGTGCAACCTGCTGTAGGTGACCCTGCTCTGGCAGGGGGGTTGGACTAGATGATCTCCAGAGGTCCCTTCCCACCCTGACCATTCTGTGATTCTGTGAAGACATTTTCAGCAATGCTATTTCTATTTGAATTTGTAAATACATTCCCTATTTTATTTTACTGCAAGTTGCTCTGGATTAAGGGTGATTTTAGGGTAATAGGGAAGTTGGGATAATGGAAATTCCTCACAGCTAGTCAGGAAAAAATCCCCATAGGCAGTAGGTAAGGGACAAAACATATCAAACAGAAATGGCAAGGCGGGACTGATAAAACCTAAGGGTGAATTAGCATTTCTGGAATTAAATAGGCAAAGTCAATGAATCTCATTCTAGCAGAAATTAGGTGAAACGAAGTAAGAATTTTAGCAATGTTAAATGCAATTAGAGAATTAATTAAAATTAATTACTATAATTATAATTAATAATTATAGAGATACAATCAGTTAGATGTTTGCTCACCTCTGCTCTGGTTCTTTTGCTTGTGAGTGACTCTTTTTTTTCTGCCCACCTTTCTTTCCCACTTGTGTATTTCTGTCATTTGTAACTGAAAAGTCTTTGGGACAGAAGCCATCTTCTCAATTCTGATTGAAAACCCTGAGGTGTGTTAGAGGAATGTAAAATGAATAAACCCACAGAATTTAATAAAAAAAAAAGTGTTCCCTCTGTAGAAACAACTTTTAAAAGGGTATTTTAATTATAAAAGAGAAGGAATTATTTTATCCTGACTCTGTAAATGTCAAGACAAAAATTGACTTTTCTTTCAATAAAGTCAGAATTTCACTTCACTTACTTGAGAAGTAACTAGCTCTGGATTCACCCTAAGGATGGCCTTCTCATAAAAGAGTACACCTAGGAAGCCTAGAAGTAAGATCACAAATTTCCTGTGTTCATGTTTTCTGACAAAGAGACTGATAGGTTGGATGAGGTTTCAGTCATCCCCATACCAATTCCATCCAGAAATTTGAAGGGCATTGGAGCGAGGGGCCAGGTTTCCTGACCCATTCAGTATTGCAGTCTTGTATCTGCCATGTTTGCAGGCTCCCAAATGAGAGTGAACTGGCCAGGAAGTTTTGTAAGGGAGGGAATAGAAGCAGGATAATTTGGCCAACATTACTGTGATCTTTCTGTAATCATGTTCTAAATTAAATTTTTATGTGCATGAAAAGTCATAATGGAATTACTGTCCCATTACATCAGCTGAGTAACTTTTTCAACCCAAAGTTATCCATTCACGACAAAAAAGTTGCTCAAAAATTTTGAAAAAATGTCTTTATTTAAAAAAAAAAAAAAGATAAAATTTCCCAAACCCTAGACAACTGGCGAACAATAAAGACCAAAACATTTAGAGTAACAAATTCTAACATTAGCTCCTCACCAGCTCACTCTGATATGTTGGCAGTCGCCAATTGCGTTAGAGGCCGGTTGCAGAATTGTGCCCTCCAGCTTACTGAGCAAGTTTCATTTGACATGACAGGCTATTGTGATCCATCAACACGCCCAAAAATATCAGGTTACTTTCTCCTGATGCCTAACTCAGTGACAAAGATTTTACCCTTGTTTTCAATGCTCAGTCAGTTTCCAGATCTATAACGCAAAAGGACTTCATCAGCAAGTTTCCAAGTTTACCTGAAACTTCATTGTGGAAGGGATCCCAACTGACCATCTAATCCTTTCACCCCCCTGTAATAATTACATCAGTTATCTGTTTGGTTTTCCTGACATGCCTGTCTAAGCATATTTAAAATCCCTTCATGATGGAAACTCCACTATCTCTTTAGGCAAGTTATCTTGGTGTTTTACTATATTTATCTCAGAAGTCTGAATTTTCCTTTCTTTGCATACTTGAAAATGTTTGGATGTTCCCCCACAATCTTCTTGAGGCTTAATAATATGGGGTTTTTTTCCATTCTTTTAATGACTTTGGACTGCTCAAATTATTAAAGTGAGAAGCCCCAAACTGAGCACAACAATCCACCCAAGGCCTTATCAGTGCTGCGTACAGTGGAAGGATTTATTCGTGTGTCTGCAGGCTGTTTATGCTGTTGGTATAGCCCAGTGTAGTGTTTGAAGGGCTTTGCAATAGCATGAATTTTTTTAACTATAGAAGGTATGTGACGTTCTGTCACCTCAGATCCTTTTCTGAAGAGCCACCAGCTAACGAGTTGTTCCCGTTAGCTTTTCATGCAATTGATCATTTCCACCTAAATATACTGCANTTTTTTTAACTATAGAAGGTATGTGACGTTCTATCCCCTCAGATCCTTTTCTGAAGAGCCACCAGCTAAAGAGTTGTTCCCATTAGCTTTTCATGCAATTGATCATTTCCACCTAAATATACTGCATGGAAATTGTCCCTCGTGGGGGGTTTGTTTGTTTGTTTGTTTTATTTTTGGTTTTCTTGAATCATTGTTGCATTCTCTGCACATTTGTTAAGATTAATCTCTATTCTGTTATCTATATTATTAATGAAAATATTGAACAGAAATAGACCCAGGACAGACTCTTGCAGGTACTATTTAATAACAGCCTTACATCCTAATAATGAACAATTTGTAACTTTTTACATGGTGCAATTTTATAACCAGTTTGGCATCCATCCTATAGCTGAAAAAACTTGGCTTGAAAAAGTCAAAACTTTACTAAAGTCAGCATACATGGGATTATGATCTTCTCCTTATCACCAGGCTTGTTTGTTGAGGAAAGAAAAGTTAAATACTGTGCTTGAAATGTTTAGTTCCCAACCAATCTGTATTGTCTTTAATCTTTCTTCCTTCAGACTTCTAAGTTTTTATGGTTGGATCATTTTTTCCCTGATTTTTTCTAGAAATTGAACTCCAATTGAGTGGTCCACAATTCCACCATCTTCCTTCTTTTCTATTTTGAAGATAAACTTGATATATGGCTATATGGTTTGGGTTTGAGATTTTCTCGGTTTTCTTAACTGTTCTGATACCATTTCCAATCATCTCCAGGCCTAGCGTTTTCTTTCCTCCTATTGCTTTGCTATAGGCTCCAACATTTGTTATTATTTGCTGTTCTCCCAGCTGTCTGCTTGCAGCTGGTCTTTCAGTGGTGACTGAGACCATAAGGTGTTAAATATCTGAGCCATCTCTATACCTCCCTCTGTAGAATAGCAGAATTGCCCTTTACTTTGTCTTTCTTCTGCTCCCAGCGTGCATACAGAATGATTCCTTATGTCCCTTGCTTAGTTGCATCTCAGTTTTGTCCCTTTCTTGTTTCATCCCTCCCTCCCTTTTTATTTTATTTTTTTTTATATTTTGCCTGACCAATTTTGGTGGGTTTGTATGCTTCTGTCTTGTAATTGAGGTCAGCAAAGAGCTCATGATTTAGCCAAGTTGGTCACATAATGTGCTTCCAATGCTCCCTCCACTTTGGGATGATTTGTGTTTATGTCCTTCACTTTGGGGGATAACTGCCAATAATGCAAAAAAACTAAGTCTCTTGGTTGTTTCTATTTGACTTTTTTGTCTAATCCCAGTTTCTCTTTTGAATGTGGCCTCTCATCCTGAGCCCTCGTTGTGGCGGATTCAGTTAACTATCATCTTTTCAAGTATCCTTTGCCATATATATTTGTGCCAGGGTTAATTAGGGAACTTTCAGCCTGTTGATTTCCCCTCCCCCATCTCTCCTTTCATTTCTTGAGAAAACATTTCAGTCACCTCTTCGTCAAGCAGGGAAGTATGTAGTGCCCCTTCCCCCTTTGAAAAAATGGTTTCAAGATACAGAAATGCATGCTGCTGCTATCTGCTATTAGCCTGGAACACCCTACAAACCATCAAAGGAAGGCACAAACCTCAACAGCGTTTTTAGATGTTTACAGGGTCTAAATCTGGGGCACTGTAACAGGATTGCTAATAATTTGGTTTCTGATGATCCAGCGGCACCAGCTAAGTGCAGTCACCCACAGCCTTCCAGGCTGCACACAGCCCAGAAACCTTTGGATGATACACACAGTGGAAGAACCAAACCACGGCAATTAGCTGGCTGAAACAACTGAAATCAGTATCACCCTTTTCCTCAGGGAGCTTCTGAACTGCTCAGGAATAGGGTGGTGTCCCGCTGTGTTAAACGGTAGAGATGGAGCCTTCTTCCTATGGCAAGCTGACTCTGGAAATCGGTGCAGAAATAGGTGCAAGGTCAAGACCTAGAAAGTATGGAGAAAAAGATATCAAATAGACGAGGATATAAAATTGCATTAGCAGATTCAGTGAGTTACCAACACACAATTTATAAAAAAGAAAACCTATAGGGCTTATTATGAAATTGTATGTGTATTTCTAGCGGTAGATTATAAATAGGTTTTATTAAAACTTTAAGTATAGAGATAAATATGGCAATTTGAAAGTTTTCTTATTTATGATAAAAACAGTGGAATTGACAGTACATTTCGGTTGGATTCAAGAATAAAATAGGAGCCTTGCATCCCTAGAAAGGGCACCAAGTACATAAAATGTCCGACCTCACTCTTTTTTGTCCTTCCACAGTTTTGAAACAGTGAACCAATTCTCACTGTCTTCAGCTGCCTGTTTCAGGACTCTCCCACAAAAAATATCATAGGTATCGTCATTGCACATGAGCTTACTGATAGCAATTATTCATTGGTCAGTCCATCAAAGATGTATTTTGGGGGAACCTTTCAACATTTAAATAATATCCTGTTTCAGATAACTTCCTTAAGACAAAATATTAAAGGGATATGCTTTTAAAACTGTTGAGGGACACCAACTAAATCCTGTCTAATCATCTAGCCCTCTAAACCCCTACCTATGAGTAGTTGAAATTCTTTCAATCTCCACAAAGAACTACTGTTATGCACATTTTACAGAGGTTGCAGGCAGATAACACACACTTTTGTATCACTAAAAATATAGTAGATATATCTCTGCTTTTAAGATGACATATATTTTTAGACTCCGTGTACTGTTTTTTTAGTCTGCCTTGCAGTGGATTATTAACCAGCCATGTTGTAGGACAGCCTTCCTCAACAATAAACCGTTTTCTGGGCCTTTTCTGTTAAAAGCGTCTCTTTATTTAATCGTTACTTACAAGGGAAGCTGTGAAACCATAGAATTTGTGAGTTAGGTTTTCATTGCCATCTTCTGCATTCCTAAGTGTCTTAACCAAGGCACAGCCTGCTTATACTTGCCCTTTAATATTCTGTATACTGAACATTTAAAAAACTGTTAGAGTGTACCTTGTCTATAATGAGCACAGAAAGCAATTAAGTATGAAAATTGACATATTTCCTCCTATTTCCATGAGTTAAGCTATTCGGCTATATTTCCCAATATTGACGTTTAATAACAGTAGTTCAAATGGTGAATTTTGTCTTTCCTTTTCCCTCAGCAGTTAATCAAAACCCACTTCCCAGCTAGAAAGAGTGCAGCATTTGCACAGTTAAACTGCAGCTGTTTCTCATATGGGTGAGCTCCAGAGATGTTATGAGGGACTCGAACCCTGGGAGGAGTCAGGCACAGAAAGAGAGAGCTCTGTCTCAAGTTATTTCCTGCCTTCCTAGTTATTAGAAAATCCTATAAAAATTATAAGAAACTGTTAATTAAAGTCTTTTTATGTTGGTTTTTGTCTGCTTTTTGGGTTTTTTTAATTCAAGAATTTTAAATACACGGTATTCTTTGTGATTTTTTAAAAAAGAGAACAGAAAATGACACACAAGTATGTTAACACATAATTTTGTTCACCATATAAATGATGTGTACTTTACAAAATAAGAGACTTTTCAAACAACATGCAGCCATTGCCAGCTGCGTGCAACAGAACAAGTACGATGAAAAACCAAACTAGATAGCTTCTCCCTATTTCCATTGGCTGTACTGTTTCTAAGTGCAGTTTCCTAAGAGAGTAATGCTGATACTATCACACTCCCCGCCTGTCTATCAATTTTGAACCCATTGCCAATTTCAAATGAATTTAATAGAAAGGGAGAGGCCTCAAAGGTAGCTAAGTTCCCTCAGGTTAAACTGAAGACTACATATGGAGTAAAAGGAACCATGAAATACTTATCAAATTTGTGATGAGCTTTAACACTATCAGATTCCACTTTTCCTTTAGTTGAACACAGGGAGAAAAGCTGCAAATCTGTACTCAGAGGAGTGAAAAATAGCCAGAAGCAGAAGTGTGAAGAATGGCCCTTTTTCCCTGGGTTACAAGGAAGAAGGAAAAGGCATCCAGGCAGAGAGATGGGGCAAGAGTCATCACTCTTGGCTCATACCTCATTCGCCAGCATGGGAAGGACACATCCCCTGGTGACATGTCCAGCTTTCATCCTATAGGTGTGAAACATTGGTTGAACACTAACTTAAAGCAATCAAGAATAGGACAGAGAGATCACCCCTTTGAGAGAGCATCACTTATTATGGTTGGCTTTGTGAAGTGAAATTTTACTGTAAAATAAGTGTCGTTGTAGAAACTAATGATGGAAAAAGCCTTTTTTCCACCTCCTTCCTCTCCCATCCCAGCCAGTAGAGTTCTTTAATGAACACTTAGCAGTGCTTTGCCTTTGTGTTAGTAAGAGGAGCAAAGAACTGAGCTCCCAGCATTTCCCTTAAGTATGTCAATGGCCGGTAACACCACCCACCCCTGCCATCACAAATTTTACACTCTGCTTTCAGCCTTCTTTCCTTATTTGTCTTCTGTTTAAGTATGCCAAATGCCTCATTTCCAGTAACTTCAATATAGCCCAGGGAATTAACTTGGGGAAATAAGAGGAATAACAGTTAATGATGACAGAATCAACCTTTTTTTTTTTTTTTTTTTTTATNTTTTTTTTTTTAATATGCAGCATAGATTACATATGGGAAGGCTCATAGATGGCTGTTTGCCCCTGGAGGTCACTGATACTCAATACACCCCACCATAGCCCTGTTGAGGTTTATATTATCTCAGTGCTTGCTAATGTATCAGAGATGCCTAAGGTTTGCCTTCTGTTCGACACCTACAAACTCTTTGGCATTTATCTCGCATGTAAGCCCCAATGACATGAGTAGAAGAATCCTTTCACCAGCCTCAGAGTGGAGCCAAATCAGACCAGTGCACTCCAGCTGCCTCTAACCCTCCTCACTCAGCAGTTACTACCCTCATCCAGAATACGGGAGTTGGGAATGCAAAAAGCTTTCCCTGGAAAAAAAAAAAGGAAAATTGACATCCCGTGATGTGAATGGCTGTAGGATCTTGCTGTAGGACTTTTCTCTGCACAGGCTATTCTACGTAGAAGTTCTGAGGACTAAGTATGCAGCTGGGAGTGAGTATGATCATGTAGTTTTGCATTTGGCACGTTTACCGGCTGCTGTGGAAATCTAGTCTAGTCCCTGCTCCAGTGACCCACTTGATATAATATCATAAGGTTTGTGTATAAACAGGACCTCTGTCCCCTTTCTGGTGACTATTCAGGAAAAAAATAAGCTGAATTTGTTAAGACAGAAACAAAATCACAATACCTCACTTTGACATTCCCAAAATAGCTAAGCATCTCATACAAAGTTGGAACAACTTTTCCAGAATTTTTTTTAGTGTCTGTAACCTCATATTTATGGACTATTTCAGGAAGACAGGAGAAAGAGTTTCCTGAAATAAGGAGATCGGACAAAAGAAGGGGAAAGGGTACATTTCTACATCTAATGATTATTTAGTAAACCTGACCTCTTCCCAGTTGTCTACATGCTTACAGAAATGGAAAAGACCTCAATAAGTCCACTTCTAGCTATGAAGGGAGATCAAAGTCTTTATCCTTGGAGAAATGATTTAGGCATCTAATTTGAGATGATGGTTTATGGCAGGACTTAGCTGTTCGTCTCGTATTCCCTGTAAGTGTGAGGCCCGAGCACCGGACTGAGAAAACAGTGGAGAGCAAGCAAGGATGAACTCTTGCAATTGACTGAACGTGTTCCATGTTGGCCATTCCAACAATATCCTTCCAAAAATCAGTTAGACTTCTGTGCTCTCCTTTTTGGTCTTGGAAATTTCCCCATGCATATGTAGAAATCACTGAAACTGCCTTTACTGTGTATTACCCACCTTAAATGTTACGGGGTACCTAAAATTATATGTTATTGAACTGCAATGACTAAGTCATCTTCAGACTCGAATGCTATCTTTTTAAAACTTCTGCTACCAAGTAGTAAAGAAATTTAGCACAAAACCGCACTTCTCATAAGGTAGACTGGTTCCAACTGGATTTTTCTGCTTTATGCCAGCATGAAAAGCACACAGGGAGAAGGTTTTTTGTCAGCTATTTCAGAGGCCTGAACAAAAATCAACACAGAATAGTGAAAAGGAAAAAAAAAAAGAAAACCCAAGCCAAAATAACTATGTAATTTAGATACTGCTTAAGACAAGCAGTGACAAAGTGGAAGAAAACTGATATTCTGAGGGAAGGGAATAATACACGATGGAAGCAAAGGGCAGAGGGAGGGTCTGCAGGCCGCCAGAATGCTGGGCAATTGCCATCATTCCTGCCAACAGAGCATCTTTGGAAGAGAAAAATAAACTGAGAGCAATAAGAGAGAGCAAGAGATTGAAAATGTTCCAGGATCACTGAATTTGCAAGCCATTTTCATGAAGTTTTCTGCTGCCACACTCTCCCAGAGAGAGTTTGCACCTCAGGGAATCCTCTGCGCTTATGCCAGCGCATGCAGGACAGACCCTTCAACACAGCAGAATTGCCTCCCAGCCAGCGACACAGCTGTTTTGCTGGTTAACAGCTGTCTGTGCAACAATATGGTTATTATTAATAAATTACAAATTCAGTAGGTGACTTCCACGCAGAGTACAATAGTCTATGAAAACACTGAGTAGTCCCAGATCCAGGACAGACAAAAGTTTGGAGTCTCACTGAATGCACATTGACAGCAAGCTGTTGCCAATCATTTTCTGAGTACAGATATTTATCTAAAGACATACTCTGGTTTTGCCCAGACCAGGTTTCTCCAGCTCACTTGGCAGTATATAATACAGGAACTCTTTATTAAAAAAGCAAGATGTTTAATATTCACTGCTTCTTTTTT
>RSEF01000002.1:148197678-148219551 GCA_003993805.1 Himantopus leucocephalus | reverse complement strand
TTTCCCCCGTAAAGCCTGCTATCAAACCAATCTTAATTCATTTGGGACAGCTTGACAAATCCATACTGAAAGTAAGTATCCCTTCCCTTCTTCTTTCAGATAAGCACCATGTTTACTTATGGCAGTCAGCTTGGATCAGATGTGTACATAGTACTTAGAAAGATTTGCACTACTGACCTGTGCTGAAAACACTCCGATTTAGTTTCTGGTGGGGCTGTTTTGAGATGAATGCCTTACACCCACCTTCATCTTGACAATGGCTCAACTGCTTGGTGCAAGGGAAGCTGTTGGGAACAGGAATTACTTTTACACTTGAGGTAAATTTTTAACCCAGCCCAATGAATAAAAGCAATGACAAATTACCGAGAAAATTAGAACCTGGAGAACTACAGTGCAGAAGTGCAGGAAGATTTGAATTAGGTAAAACTCAGGTTCACTTCTGACAACAGCAAAAGAAAAAACCCTCCCCCCACCCCCGCCGACTTTAAAAATCTTCCTTCCTCTCTAGAGAAGCTGATCTGTGCCAGATGAAAAAGGACAATGGTCTTCAAGGTTGCTGCCATTGAAGGGGCTCTGCCAGGGACAGGTTAGGCATCGCCACTCTCAGGTGATGGCTACACAGAACCCTTGGGAGTTATTCAACCCTTCAGACAGGCACAAACCCAAATAAGTAGCTGGAGACCTCAGTCAGGTTATGCCCCTTATCAGTCCTGGGCAGGCATCTCTAACGAAAGAATACATGTGCATCTTACAGGGATTAGAAGTTCCCAGTGAAAAATAAAACCGGTATTGCTTGTGTTGAGCCAGGTGGAGGAAGAAATATAAAAGCATCCAGTTGGCTGATTTCTACAATACTTTGGGGCCTTTCAGTCAATTTTCAATTTTAAAAGTTTTTAAATGCAACTGGATGCTTTTCTCAAGTATCTGCTCCCCATGTCCCCTTATAGCATTCTCCATATGTGAGTACACCTGTAGGTCAAAAATAAATAGGAGTGGTTTAGAGCACACTTCAAAGTTTAAAGGTCAATCTACATACTAGCAAACCCATCCATTTCTTCCACTAGGTGATACTGCCCTTGGGATTCCCACTTTTGAAAGTTGCTTTTTTGGCTGGTAGGGATAAAACCCCTATGCAATTAATCCAACGCATACGACGCAGGGCATAAGAGTCTGTAAATTACCTTAGGAATTTTGCTTCTGGGACAGGTGAGGGCTATAGAAAATGTCACATTTATCTGCTTTGGCCTCCAGACAGAGAGGGAGAATCAAGAAGGTTTTGCCATGTATCACCATTCTGCACTTCCTTGCAGCTGCAGTGTGGAGCAGCTCGCTCTCCCTAGAGCAGCGTGAGCTTCTGCTGTGTCCTCTGGGAGAAAAAGTGGTATATTAAGGAAAAAAAGGTCCAAATCAGGGAAGGCAGAGACACCGCCACTTCTGTACTGACTTAATACATGATAAGTTACTACTTGGGGTTACAAAACAGCTTTTTGGCAGGAGCTTTGTAAGGGAACAGGTGGGAGGATGTACGGGGCCATACGTGATCATTAGAAACCTCTGTCCTAAAAGAAAAAAAAAAAAGGACAGAAAAAAAAAGAAGAAGAAAATTAACAGGAAATAGAAAAATTCCTCTTCTTGAGGTAGTTTAATTTACTCCTTCCAAAAAACTAGGGGGAAAAAAAAGAAAAAGAAAGAGCCTAGAGCAAATAACCTACCATAGACTTGAAGTGACAGCAAATAACTTCCATGAGGATATAATATCACGTAATTGCTGGGGTAACAATTAATAGTTCTTTATGCAATACTTCAAAACATTTTTTAATTAAAAGCATTTCTTTGTGCAAGTTATTCTGCTTTTCCCTTTCAAATCACTTGGCTTCTCTGCCACCTTTAGTGAGAGCCATAAATCCAATTTGTTTTCATCTGGCAACAAAGAAGAGCTGCAAAAAAGAAATCCTTCCTTCTGTGAGGAGATGGGAAGGCTGCTCCCGGGTAAGTGTTAACACAGAGAAGTGGTCCAAATGCTTAAAAAAACAAAATACAGCAAAGATTACCAATGGGGTTTTAAGCATTTGGCTTCAGGAGCCGTAAGAGTTTGGCTTGTAATGAGATATCGCCAGCACCAGGTACGAAGCCTTCCAAGACCTAAACTCCCACTGATGTGGGGAGAGCTGTGTGCTAGGACACGTGTGGTTAGGGGGCTCCAGGAGGATGTATGCTAACCCACACCATCTGGATTATGCTTTGCCCTGCCCAAGAATGGCATTATATTCACAGAGGGAACGGGCATGAAGTGAAACTGCTCTCAGCTGGTCAGGACAGTGTCCTAAAAGGAGTTTAGGACTCCAAAAATGCCGGTTGCAGAAGGAAGAGCAGCACCAGCACATCCCAGGTGATCTGAACATTGCCGCACGGGTACAGACTGCAGAGGGAGCTGCAGATGTCTGCTTACCCGGGTATCCCTAGCCTCAAACCTGAAGGGCCAAAATGTTCCTGCTTTAGAAGATCTCCTGCCCCTTTCCAAGATGTACAAAAAGACAAGGGGAATACTCCCCATTGTAAAAAAGCTTCAATAAATATAAAATTGTCTTAGCTCATTCTTACATTGTTTTTCCTTGATTATGCTATGGAGTCATTTCAGTGGTAAAGAGAGCGAGCAGGGTGAGCTGCCAGAGCACCGCAGGCATCAGCAAACCGCCCGTGGCTGTGTCAGGGACCATATGAGAACATCTGGAACAGCCTGCCAGCTGCTCTGAGTTGTGCTTGGGCACAAATATCACCAGAAAAGCAGGCAGTAGTCTCCTTTGCTGACCCTGGAGAGGTGCTAAAGATGGGAAAGGATATGGTTTTTCATTTTCAGCATAACTTAATAGTATGTAAGATATGAACAAGTACACAGTCTAGGTGATACTGGATTGAAATACAGTGCTAAGACACGTCAGCTGTTTTCCTGATGTATGGTTAACAGGCCGGGAGAGCTTTCATTTAAATTATATTTTAATCCCTTTGGATTTGATGACATTGTGTCCCAAAGACCTATTTTTCTCTAAGATGAACAAATACTACTTTTTCCAACTGTGGTAAGAGGATTTCTGGTACTATCCCACAGATTCTAGTGTCTTTGAAAGTACTGAAAAGACAAATATATCATATTTAAAAAAGAGCGGAAAGATGTCACATTGCATGTTCACAAGGTTAGGGTAATTAAAGCAAGAATTTTTAATCACGCCAGGTGTTGTCAGACCTGTGTATTCAGGGCTTTGGGAGAGAGGAGTAGGGAATTAAGCACAATATATATAAATGCAATCCCTTATGTGGATATACTCCAGGTTTAAATATTTTTGGAAGTAAAAGAATAGAATTGAGATTAAAGAGTGTGTGCAGAAGAGTCACATTGAAACTCAGCAGCTTCCTTACGGATTTTGGATCCCAAATACAAGCTTGTGTCAAGTGAAATGCTTGGCTGAGGTGCTAGTTGGACAGGATCTGAAGAATCACACGCTGATGTATGAACAAAGAAACAGATTACAGACTCACAACACTAATTGCCAAGGCCTCCGGTTACCGTTCTCCACGTTTTGATGTATACCGTAGATTTATAGTGGCCAAGGGCCTGATTCTCATTTACATCACCCAACAGTATAAAGTGAAATGACAGCAGAACAAAGGGACATGAATGCAAGTGAGAGTCTGGCCAAATACCTATATCTTTTGAAGTTTTGGCTGGCACCCAGAAATAATCTGGAGACTGAATCTTCCTGGTTATTATCCAGTTGCTGTAACCCAGATGTGCTCAAACAAGGGCACAAGCCTCCAGCTGGGGGGAGGACAGTCCCCAAAGGGGAGGCGAGCTGGGCAGGAATTCATCGATTAAGCTGGTATTCAGCTGGTGAGCCAGAGAGGTGGGGCACAGGACCAGGCGTGGGGGTGACCAGAAACAGCACGGTGCTGTAATCCTTGGACTGGTTTTCATCTCCCTCACAAGAAATCAACAGTGATCTGAAAAACAGATCTAATGTCCACGTACAGATACATCAAGCTGTACCACATAACAAATTTATGAAAAAAGGCTATTATAAGAGTCAGTCTATAAGGTACAGTGAAGCTTTACCCACATTTGTGAAATGCTTCCAAATCCTATTGCTGCATGCTATGCTATGTAACAGTCTTTACAATCATTGCTTGTTCAAAAGCTGCATTTTTCCCCATCTCTCCTAACGGACACAAAAACCGAATCTTCCAATCTCAAACATAAGCTGCACATACATAGCACTGCCTACTTCTTTTTACCTTTCTTTAAGGTAAAATTTTTATGAACTAGAAACAACTCTGAGCTCATAGCTCTAATTGATAAGGCTCATATTAACCCTTTGCATGATCACAAATACAGCAGATTTGTATGTTCTATCTGGTTTGTCTTTTAGATCTGAAGAAGGGCCTGCATACAAAAACTTATCTATTTTTCCAGCTATATCCAATGCTGTGATGAAAGATACCAGCTCTCTGGACAAATCTTCCTTTGGTTCCTTAGGTCACCACAGCAAAGCGAGAGGCTTATAGGTGTTCTTGAATAATCTCCATTTTTCCATGAAGGAGTGCTCTAAGTCTTTCAAAGAAAGCTGTGTGACTTCTGCTAGGCTATCTTAAGCACTTCAACTCATCTTTTACCTGTTACGGGATGTCTGAGGATCACTTTCTGCTGCCTTCATCACATTCAGAGCAGCTACAAGTTGACACAGTGCTCATGGTAATGTCACAGGACAGAGACAGAAGGCGACCTTTTAAGAGGTGAGCCATGTGTGGAAGTCCTGGCTTGTCTGGGTCAGAGTCCCAGCCCCAGTTGATACACCTTACACAAGACCAATAGCACCAAACATCAGCCTATGTATGTATGCCAAAACTCACTGCAAAATAATTTCTCGTGTAGTTAGCAACAAGTAAGAAAAGCAGTATTTGTAACTATTTTTCAGGGACAATTGCCTGATAAAGCATTTGTTTTCTCTCCTTACGTCCATTCCTGTGAGTGTTTACTTCTGTCGTCATATGCCATGGTGACGCATGCTACAACGTGAAGTGCTTCACCTTAAGGAATGTGTTTCCAATTTGTCTATTTGCTTATTTCTCAATTTTGTGCCCAGGCAGTCTTACTAATGACAAATTAATCTCAGTAGTCTTTGTAGGGGAGCAAATATATAAAGTCTATGGACTAAATCAACTTTAGTCCAATAAAAACAAGTGTCAGGACCTTAATGCAATGTTAGTGATCATAAAGTCTTTTAATCCCATGTTGAAGGAGAGCATATGATGACCACAAAGCTTAACTTTTTCTTTAATTAAAGGAAAAAAATAATACATGTGTTCATGGGTGACTAAGAGATTGATGGGAATTCCCAGCACTAGCTGTAGTGACTCCAGATATTCGGAAAAACTAAGCCATAGCTTTTGAGCAGCAAAGCACAGACCTTATCCCTTAAAGCGGTGGATTTCTGAGTTACTTTTCATGTACCACACTGAATAGCCACTGTCTTGAAGGAAATACTGCCTTATTTTTAAGAAGCTAGCCTGATACTCCATAGACCTAACATAATGGAAGACCAAGGAAAAACTCCTCTCATAGTCCAGCAAGAGTAGGTGAGTATCTTGGGTGGGATTTTGTGATTTCTGTTAGAGCATGACATGTAATGTCAAGTGCTTTCCCATACCCGGCAATAATATGGCTACAATGTCTTTAACTGTGCTGCAGCACCGTTGGTGCACTGCATGGGATAGTAAAGGCCATGTAACACCAGCTCCAAAGGAGAAAAACCACACTGCATTCTTGCTGCGTTTGTACTAGCAAAAATCTGTAAAGAGAAAGCAATTTCTTCCACAATCTTAGATAAGAAAATATGAATAAGATAAATATGCATAGATGATATTTTCAAAAACTAATTCTTAATTTACATAAGAAATTTCTCCTCCAAATGGAAACAGATGATATATATGAAACACAGAAATATATGAAACATGGAAATATATGAAACAAGACTTCTTTTTTGAAAATCCCGAGGGTCTGAATGAAAACCTTTTTTAGTCAGTGGCAATCTCCTCACTGACTGCTGTGTTTACTCTAACAGATTTTATTTTAGGAGTTGTTCTAGCATGGACTTCTGGTTTGACCAACTGTACCTTTTTATTGATTATTAATTGATTGTAAATATCATTGGGGTGGTAGACAAGTGAGTGTATATTCATAATTTATTTATTATGAGCCAAGGGACCGTTTGCAAAATTCAAACATTCGTAAATAACAGAGAAATACAAATCTTGCGTTTTGGCCATGGCCCAGCTCTTGTTTACAGGGGGCTATCACAGACAGAGAGCTGGGCTCTGCTCTCATGTTCAGAGATGTTAAAAGAGCAGGACTTCTCTCTTTTCCTTTAGGATAAGATCCACATTCCCAACAAGAGTTAAATGGGTCCGTATGGCGAGTTTAGCAACCGTTGAAGAAGACTCTGAAGAACAGAACTTCGGTGTTTCTGGCAACAATTTGTGTCTAAGTTATCTCATAAGTCTTTAAAATTAGCTTACAAGTGGCAGAACCTATATTTTGATTTTCAGTCCTCCCACTTCCAGGCAGTTTCACAGACAGTTGTCCCACACTAACTACTGCAATTCCAGCCACACCTGTGCCTGTGTAGTGTGGTTGAATATTAACTCTGCGTGCAGATAATTTGACAAGGATTATATCTTGATCTTAACTCAAATTAAGATTGTCAGAAAGTCTCATCCTCTCTAGCTACTGGAATGCCCCCCAACCTTTGCATTATCTAGAAAGCTGGACATACTCTTGCATAAGGGAAGGAAGCAAAGACACGAACGAAAAGTTGCCTAAAATAGCTTTACATTCACTCAATCTTTATCTCCTCTTTTTTGAAGTGGTTTAGTAATGAAGAAAAGCAGGCCAAAAACTCTGCATCTTAATTAACATAGGATTATAGGGAATGGAAATGTTCCGGGAGTCATCTGTCCCAAGGGAGAAACAACTATATTTATGGTAGTTATATTGTCATCTCACCAGTCATTAAAACCTCTAATGACGAAGACTCAACGTCCTTCCTAGACAAGCATCTACTGTTAGAATTTTCTTACCATTACAAAATGTCTCCTAAGATGTAACCAGAATCTTGTGCACTTCATATCTTTTTGTATCCTGCACAGTCATGAGGAATCAATTAGTCCCCTTCTCTTGGAAACAAGCTTCTAAGATTTGTCCTTCCTTGTCCCTCCTACCCCCAAGCTTCTCTTCTTTAGCTTGGTAACTTTGGTTCTGTTTTCCTTCCTCATGGGTTATGCTGTCTGGTCCTTTGATCACTGTTGGTGTTTTCTTCCAGCTGGCCTGCATCATTCTGGAAATATGATGCCATGACTGGCGACAGCAATATCTCATCATCGCAAAGTGAAATGGAAAGATCAGTTCATCGTTTTACTTCTAACTCCGTATTTCAGCCACTTTTTCTTGCAACAACTTGAAATGCTCAGCTTGTGATGTGCATACAGAGTGCAGATCCTTCCCCATATTACTACTTCATCATTGTTTCCTGTCCTCTAATTGTACAGGTGAATGCTCCTGCCAAAGAGAAATACCTGTTAGTGTTCCTTTGAGCTTTGCCCTATGATTTTCCTGATTATTTCTGCAGCTTGTCAAGATCATTTTGAATTTCAACCCTGTCCTCCAGTGTACCTGTAGACTTCAAATCATTTGCAAATTAATGAGCATACTCAATATTCAATCACAGAGACAGGAATGAAAAATAATTAACAGAATCAGACCTAGGGGAAAAACCTGCTGAATATTCAATATCAGCTTCTTTTTTTAACAGTGAACCATTGATAACAGCCCTGTGAGGGCATTTTTCAAACAGTTCTGTGTCTCATACAAGTGCCATAAAAATCTTATCCTCTTAGTTACTAATGAGAGTAGGTTTTATGCTTTTATGACACTGCTTTTCCCTTGTTTACAAAGTCTGTTTCATATCAAATAAAAATGCGACTGTTTTGACATGAAACGTTATTGACAAAGATATGCTGGCTAATAGTCATCTCTGAGCATTTGTACATTCATCTCTGATATTTATCAGTTTTTCAGCTTTTTCAAGTGTTATTAGCTTGTTTGACTATTTATGAAATTCTTCTTCCAAGAAATGAAGTTAGACTGATAGGTTCCCTCATCCTTTTCCTTTTAAGTTCCTTTTTAAAAAAAGCAGATGCCTTTTCCCAGCCTTCTGATCCCTCCTACAGCTATCATAAATTCTTAAGGGTCACCAACAATGGTGCAGAGACTGCTTCGGACTATTTTTTTAGAATACTGTGTAACAAGAGCAAGATTCAGCCTGAGGGCTTGTGCTAAGGCTGACCATGACTCCACGTGCTCATTACAAAATAAACAGGAGCCCTCTGACAACTACGTCCATGCAACTTAAGATATTTTCTCACTCCTTTCTATTCTGAACATTCTTCCCTCCACCTGTGACCTAGGGCAAGAAGTGGCCCAGGTACTTACACCCCGTGCATATGAGTTTCTTTGAATATGTCACAGCTGGAGTGCTCTGCTCTCCTAGCATAGTTCAGAAGCCAGAGCGTTCCTCCTTCAAGTCACTTCTCTCCTTTGCCCAAAACGAGGTGAGCCGGTGTCCTCCAAGTCTGCCACAGAGCCCCAACCCCTGGACTCAAACTCTCCTGGGGCAGGTCTGGCAGGTGTGAGTCTTCCTTGGGAGTCTCTCAACTGCATATCAAAAGAGTTGATTTACCCAGCCAGAAAGAAAACAAAGAATAATTTAGTCTGTGCTAGTGATTTCAGACATTCCTCCCCTAAAAATGGGGAAATCCCTGCTTTAAGGCCTGCTTTGTATTTTTATTTAAAAGTTGCTTCATGTAAAATAAACAAATATCCTTGAAATGTAGAAAGACTCTAGGAATAGTTGTGTCATACCCAGCAAAGTTGTGCATTGAAGCACAGGACACCGGGAGGATAACGCGCCCCCTCTCCAGCTCAGCCTTGCCAGGAGGTGGGGAACGGCGATCAGTGTGTCCTTGCTGAAGGAAGGTCTCCCATGTCACGGCTGAGTATCCCAACCACTGAATGTCAGCACACTATCACCACACATTTTTTCATCTTTTGCTAAAAGTGAGGCCTCCCCATCTCTCCGTATGAAGTTTTGAACAAAAAGCCATGGGCTGAGGTGTCCAGATAGAGAGAGGCACAAGCCCTTCAGAGTGCTCCAAATCCAGCGAGGAGGAGGAATTGAATCCTTGTCCTTGTCCGCCGTCTTTCTGTAGACAGCAGCTCTTTCTACCAGCTGTCCCATGTTTTGTGGGTCACACTCTGAGGCCCCCCATGCACACCCTCATACCGTCCGGACACAGTTCCAGATATTCCCATTGCAACTAGATGGCTAAAAATTGGTGTAATCAGATTCAGAGCAGAAGCAAGTTCTCAACACAGCAACAAAAAGATGCTTTCAGCGTGGAGAAGAACCTTTCACATTCTCCTTTTCTTTTTCACTTCCCTGGTTCCCTCTGTTTGTATCTTGAAATAAGCTTTTACTTCTGTTTAATCTGGCTTCTGGTTCTGCTGCAGGTGCCATTTCATTTTTCTCCAGAACAGAAAGTAAAACTCAGTTTAGAGCATTTTCTCAGTGTTTATTAGCAGACCCCCCCAACCCTATCTTTGACTCACACGCCCAAAACAGAAGTTTTTCCTAGCAGGCTTGCCCCCCCACACACGCTGCTCTCCTATCATTCCCAATGCGTTTGCTCTTTTCTTGCTCCTTATGAACGTCACATCATCCCTGTGCTCACTTCCTTTGTCTGGGGACAGGGGCCAAGGCTGGCTCAGGTGCAGCTCTCTCCCAGGGCTTGCCCGTCCTCCTCCTCCTGCCTGATTCATTCAGATGTCACAATCCAATGTTTACGAAACCCTCGTTTTGCAATCACCATGGCAGCGAGTCAAACGTCACTGACGCTGCATCATCGAGTGAATCAGGCAGGAGAACGATATAAAAAGGGAGAGCTACTATTTATACACGGACATTATGGTAACCAGCAAAGATGAGAATACATGTGGAAGGCAGAAGGCAGTTGCTAGACACCATATCCATCTCCTTGGGGTATTCTCCTGCAGGTACCAGGAGCAGCAGGAGTTCTCCCCTCCCGCTCACCCGTGCAGCGTTTGTTTAGGGAGTTTACGTGTTCCCAGGAGGGACGCCTCACACGCTGGGAGAACAGGGAAAAAGCAGCTGCCTCGAATAACCGCAAAAGTTGCCGAGAGTGGCTGAGTGCAGGGAGTGCCTCAGCTGGAGGCAGGTTGTGGGAGCACGAGCGAAGCGTCCTGCTGAACTCGCGGCTGTCTTATTTCATGATATCTGGCTCTGAGCTCTTTCTTTCAATTTGGAGCACTCCCCGATCGTGATGAAGGGAGTTCTCTCTCTTGTGTCATCATCTTTAATGGTTAAAACATGTAAGTCTGCAGAGGAAGAGGGAAGAAAAGTTTCCTTTCAAAATCTGCTCTTCTCACTTAAGCTGGTGTCATATTGGAGCAACTCCACCTGACCCCATGAAATTATTACTGATTTATAAGAGGACAAATCAGAACCAGGCCAGCTGCCGGTCAAAAGTGCTGTTTCAAACCTTTTCTGAAGTTTCCCATTCCTCCTATAGATTTCACCTCTCACCTGTGACACGACACGTTTATCTCACAGTGTTTGTATGACACAGTGACGCAGTGGCCTGGACATGACAGCCCAGAGGTCCATCCCAGTCCCAGGTCTCTGTGCTTGTCAACAGAAGTACCATCAAAAGAAAGAAGAAGACAAAAAAGGAAAAACAACAGTCTCCTCATGTGTAGCCAGTCTCATGGGCTCCTCTTGGAAACATCGTTAAGCTCAGAGCAGCCTCCCCTCCACAGCAACTGCAATTTGACAGGGCTGATGTCAGGCTTATCAGACAAGGGCTGCTATTAGTTAAAAATAACAGTTAAACCAGATAAAAGTTAACATTTTTTAAAAATTCAAATAGAAGGAGGTTAAGACTGTCTTTTTAATGATTCTTCCTGATGCAGAAAGACTGTCTTTTTAATGATTCTTCCTGATGCAGACACTAAAAGAATCTGATGGAAATTAAGAGTTGAATTGGCAATAGCCCAAAACAGAAAATATTATCATTAGCCTCTGATTTGAAAAAAATGCATGTGAACACACATAAACTAGAAGAGTTTCCAGCTCGAAAAGAACTAAAATTTTGACTCTGACGTGTGCCAATGAGCATAGGAGTGGTCCGTTCTGAATTCAGATCTTGTATTTATTAAAACAAAATCTTCTTGGATAAATAATACAATGTTCATGTGTTTAGGCAAACAACTTCTGTCCTGAATTCCAGGCAGAAGAGCTCATTTAGATGCAGCTCAAGCTGGCATTGACTTGAATGGAGTTTTCATTGTTTACAATAGGACTATAACCCCTGTCCCGCCAAATTATATTAAATTATTTTAGGAAAAAATAATTCAATTGGGATAAAACATCCTTCACCGTCAAAGATAATAGAATCCAACCTGCTATCTTTAACATCATTGGTTTGCCCCTCGCCCTCTCCCAGTCCCAACTGTAATAAACATATCTTTTATATAGTTCATCACAGAGTGATACAGAAGGATGGATGCCAAATGCAGGGAAATCTGCCAGCAAGCAATCAAGTGTTTAGGTTCTGGAGGAGACGTTAATGTGCCATAGATAGTCACAATTACCCAGCTATACCTCCTGCTGTGAACAAAGCAGAAACAAAACCATGCTAGATAACTTTGAAGGTGCAGCACTTTAAAAGCCACTAGGCATTGGCCAAACCAGCTCTGGCACCTCTGCAGAGGGCTGCCGATGCGGGGGCATTCCCCACCTGCACTCCCCACGCATCCCAGGCTACACAAGAAACGCTCCACTGAGAGGCTGGAGGCTGCAGCGGGTCTTAAGGAGCAACACAGGAACGTGCCCATATGCAGTGTCTGCAACTTCAGCTTCACAGCTGTATGGTGGAGCTGCAAAGGTTCCTGCCAACACGTGCTCTGCCAGAGAGCAATAACTGCATGAAAGTAGACTTATTGCTACTCTTAATATCTGTCTTGTATAAGGTAGTTTGATGCTTCTCTGAGCACGTTTAGGGTGTATCTACATGTTAATTTATTCTGCCTTTGCACCCAGACGGTTAAGTGTGAGCTCTGAAGTTGAAGCCATGGGGCACAACAGTGAGCCAGGTCAGTTAGCCCTACTGGCACTGTGGACCACTGCTGCTCTAGTGCTGTTTTTAAAGCTGCTGCAGCGTGGCAGAGCACGTAAAGTCTGAGCTGCACAGTTGGACCTTTGTAAGAATGTTTTGGTTTTCAGTTCTTCAGCGTTTTTTCCCCTGTGACAGGACAGGCTTGCAAGAGCAAGCAGCCAGGCAGCCAGGTAGAGTGCTACCTGAGAGCACCCAGATGTGGTTGAATATCTTGCTGCAGTGAGTCCTTTCACCCAAGTGCATCAGTTGGGTCTGTGACTCCAAAAAGGACATTAGTGGAATTTATGCCCCCCCTCCTAACACTGTGGCTTGTGAGCGTGTTTCCATATATACATGAGAGCTTTCCTGTTTGCTGCACAGCTTAAGGAATGTGTCTGGTAGAGACATCCTTCCTGGGAACACTTCAGTGAAGGACATCCTACTTGACTGATGAGATGACAGAGGGGTGTAAACACTGGCGGGGGGGAGATTTCGATTGAGGACTTTGAATGGTTAGTTCCAGAGAAGGAAGCGAAGGAACCCTCAAGTGCTTAGGAGATAAGGGACTTTAGAGCACTCCAAAAAAGTGAAAAGTGCACTCCAAAAAAAGTAAGTGGATATGGATATTTGGATGTGCACAGTGCTTATTTAATGCTTATCTTTTCTTAACAAGGAAACTCCTACTGATATCAGACAACTCGGTACAACAAATTTTATCAGTGATATTAAAATCTATATTTAAAACATTTGCATGGGGTTTTCAACTTTGTACAATAAAACATCCAATGATTCAGTAGGAAGTGAGCCCCCCTCAGAAGATGACAACAAAATTTAAATGTTTTTCTCAACTCCTGTGACTTGGTCACATCTGCAGAATATCTCCTGCAGCATCTCTGTCTTTCTACAAACCAACTTGCTCCTCAAGTAGAAACACAGTCTGCCTTTTAGATCTCTTAAGGATTTTAACAAGGAGGATTTTACTCAGATTTGTAAGACTATTTTACCTGGGTGTTGTCACCAGTGTTGATCTCAACTTTTCAGGCTTTTTTTCTGAAGCAGATTCTGTTCTTCTTACAACAGAGTCTTCTTTAATCATCACCACCTGCTCTGATGCTGCCTTCCCACTTTTCAGCAGTCAGACAGAGGGTGTCCCCTGGTAACTAATGTTTTCCACCATGTGTTTGCACTCCAGTAGATCTGAAGCTATCAATTTCATGGCTCACGTGGTCTTCTCTGCTGTCCTACACCTCTTCCTAAGATGAATCCTCCAACGTCTTAGAAGGTCTTCCAAACTTCTTTCACATCCAATCTTTTATTTTTTTGGCCTACATGCTTTACATACAAATTTTAGTGGCATCTTCCTTTTACTCAGCTATTGAGAAGAGCTGCAACTCTAAACCGTTTTAACTAACTGCACAGGTTTTTCTCTTTTTTTCTCATGCAGTTAAATACTGTGATGCTTTCAATGAGAAACCAATGAAGTCCTCATTACCGAGTTAGTGAATAAGTTATTGCACTACAAAACCAGTGAATACCTTGCTTTACTCAATATCTCCTTGGAATTCAGGAGTTTTAGAGACTTCTCTGAAAAACAGCCCCATCATCTGTTTTCAGCTTAGCTGCCTGTTTCAATTCGTCCAGGCTGGAAAACATTCTGTATGTCTGCCTGTCTTTGCTACCTTTCTCGGTACCTCTTCAACCTCTACATCTTTCCCGGTGACATAAAAATTAGAACCTCGTGCTGAATCCAAAATCCCAATCTATTAAAGACCTAAAGAATGGCACAACAATTTCAGTTCTTTTGCCATCCATTCTTACATGCTTTTTGAAGTCTATTTGCTTTCACAATTGCGTATGCTTTCAGAAAGTGATCAACAATGCCTTTTCAACCTCTTTGCCATCTTTGAATGTCAGTGGTATTTTTCTAAATGTGGGTTACTTTGCTTTGACATTTCTTCTGCTTGCAAATACTTACAATTGTAAGATCGTTCTGCAGCTTTTTATATTTAGTTTTAGGTTTGACTGTCCTAATTGACTTCCTAAAACTTTTGTGTAGTCATCGAACTGAAAATTAACGGAAAGAACTGCTGTGCTGCTTGAAACAAGCAGGACTTGGCATTCAGAGGGAGTGAGCAACACTGAGACAGAGGAGTAGCCTAAAAACCAGTCCTTCAACTCAAATTGCTGCATAATAGCCATTATTTGATTCTATTGTGCTACACCTGGTGTTTCATCGTTTGCTTATTTTATATTATTGTTTTTCCTTTCTCTTTCAGTTATTTTTGACTGCGTGTTGTTATATTAATTAATGAACAGGTGTTATGTTTTTATGAATGTAATTTTCTGTTAATTGTAACTGTTTCAGTTACAATGTAAATGTAAATGTACATTGTAAATGAACTGTAAATGAAAAATAGTTAGGAATTTACATTCAAGAAGGGAAAATAAAAGTGCGATATTCTCCCCATATGTAACACCGTAACTTTACACATATAGCCTAACGTTCCGGTCAGATGTTTATGCACGTGAAAGATTATATTATCCTGACAGTATTTTCACATAAACACAGTTCAGTGGATATCCAATGCCAAATTACACACAGGTAAGTACAGTACATAAAATATTGTTCCATTAATTTGGTGATCAGCTATGGCCAGAATTTCTCCTACTCTGAAGCTCAGAAAAGCATCTGCTGTAACAGCACGGACCATTCCTGCTCATCATACAGCACGAGAGGTTCTCTTGAAGTGTCTGTATTTGTACATTTTCCTCATTCTGAAGAACAGGTGACATGAGCCAACTATGGGGCATCTTCTACCCATGACCAGTGAAGTCCATCTTCGTCTCCCTGGCATTGCAACTCTAATTCAGTCCATTGATAGAGAGACTTTCTGAGAACCACAGATTGACAACCAATTGGAGAAGCTGGTATAATCTATTATGCTTAGTTTCTTCAAGATTAAAGAGATTTCACAGTCTACCTGCCTTATCTATACTGGTTCACCAAGCCACTGCTCCCTCCAGAGGAACATTGCTGAAGGATCTAGAACAGGCTGAACAAAGATGTTCCCTGCAGACCTGCACACAAATGGTATTCATACAGGATCAGGAGGGAAGAGCCAGCACACAGAGTTTGCTTCACAATGAACGTGGACTGGCATGCACTTTCCTTGAACCCCACTTGGAGAAAGGAAGAATTTCAAAGCTCAGTTAGCAACTCAGAGGAGGTGATGTAATTTGTTTTGGTGATATTTCTCAGTTACCACATATTTAAAGCTGGCAGTTCTAAATGATTTGTGGTGAACAAATGGACTTTAATCAAACTTCCTTTTTAAAAAATAACAGAATCAGGTACAGAAAGTTGACAGGGAAAATATGTATGTTTAATTGAGGAAAATACTCGGTGTATAATGCTGGCTGGAATACTAATTCACTTCATAGCAAGAGACTATCGTTTGTGCACAATTGTTCAGCACAAAGACAAGCTGCCAGAAAAAGCCTTTTTTGTCAATTGTTTTTGTCTTTTTTTTAAAACTGATTTTTGGAAATGTTCATTTAGGGAAAAAAAAAAAAAAAACATAAACAAATTTNTAAACACATGTGTCCAAATCATTCAGCATTTACAAAATGGACTTTAAAAAACATTAAGAACTTACAAAGAACACAAGCTGGTGGAGTCAGAGCCTCAGCTGTGCCTTCTTCGTATCTGGGAAAAACCACGTGGAAGACAAGCTTGTGAGAGAGGTGTTCAGCCCTCCAGAAAGCTAACTGTTGAAGTCAACCCAGTTGCTGAGCAGGGCGGTGGAGTGCAGCTCTCTGCCCTCTCTCCAAAGAGCCACGTTTCTAGGTTCAGCTCAGAGGAAGGCTCCTCTTACTCTTCCTCTCCTGCACCCATCTTGTTCCTAGTTGGCCCTCGCCCTCCTTCTTGCCCAGGGTCCCACCGCCCTGTCCCGCCACTGTCCCTAGCCACGAATTCCCCTCCCTGGCTCCTCCTGGGACAGATTCACAGTCCTTTGGCAGGACACATCTGACAACAGGAGAGGAACATTTTCTAACTGAAGAACTGATGAGCTCAGGACTTTTCAAGTCTCTGACGAGGCAAATTCACAAGAAGACCTCTGTGTCCTATTATTTAAGACACAGTTGTGCAAAATTTAGGTCCTCAGTCTCCCACTCTCCTTCCTCATCAGCTCCCCAGTTGTGGAATTGCCTAAAATTTCGGATGCTTCTACCAGTGAAATTCCCCAGATACTAAACTGTCTATTGCTGGTCACACCCAGAATTGCATAATTCTTGACAGTGCTGAGAAGCCAGGCACTGAATTCACGGCTGAATTCTGTCCGAATTTATAACCTAAGCTTTTCCCCCGTGCCCAGCAGCACAGCACTGGGTTTTCTGCGTGCACACTGCCAGACAGTGCCTCACACAAAGCAGAGAGATAAGGCGGTGCTACGCTCCTTCTGCTTGACCCCAGCAGTCAGGTCACTCAGCTAGGACTTGGGAAGATTTGTCAGGAGGACTGAAGGAACTGTAATTTCTCCAACTCTACAAAGAAATCCCTGTAGTGTTAGCACCACCCAGTACAGCATACTAGCATACTTGCTTCTATAATATGTGACGCTGTTAAGAGCCGAATAGCCACCCCATTCACGTAGTCTACATCTGACTCAATGGTGCAATGCGAATCCTTAATCCTGTATAACTCATGAACTTTCCAAGTAACTGCAGAACATCAGAGCATAGGAAATACTCCCGCTGGCCGTCCTCAGCCTCTCCCCTCGAGTCACTGGCACAGCTCTCTGCTCTAGGGGGCATGATGCCCAAGAGCCACGAGAATCTGGACCACTTCTCATACTCCTGTTCGTTCTCTGGCCCAATAGATATATCATGGTTTGCCATAAAATTATATCAGTGTGGCTTTAAGCTAGGACTCTGACTTCAGCTGGGTAGGAAGTGCCTGGGAGATAGGTTCTCCAAAGTCTATGCCCTTTCGTGGATCTAGGCTTCCACTCCAGTGCATTTTTGAAAATGATGTTTTGATCTTAAATAATACATAGCAGCAGTTCAGAAATGGGAAATGGGGCTTAATATCCTTCGATGCCTTTGGAAACCTGATTAGGCGGTCATTTGCATTTTCACTTTGCATTTGCATTTGAAGCATTTGCATTTTCACTCAGGTTCTTTCAGGATCTGGCTATGGGACATTTTTGAACACGTTAGCCATGCACCTTTTCACTCTGTTGACCAATCTCCAACCATGGTGTGCCAGTACAAAGGTGCTCATGTTCACCTAAGTGGTTTAAAGTGCATAAAGATTGCCACATCAGGCTGGCTTCAGCAAGAAACCTTTGCTTTCTGCCTCCATTATCTTACCACACATTACCTTACAGGCATCTTTGTCATCAGTGCAGTTTCCTGCTTATTTCAGACAGAGATGAGGTTGAGAGATTAGGCCTCAAAGGGAGTAAATCTTCCGTTCCATTATGCAGATTTACGTGAAGACAAATTCATTGAATGCCAAATTAACACAGTGAGTTTTATACACAGAGGTATGAAAATGAATGGAGGTATTCTATCTTTCACTTCCAGAGCTGCTGTTCAAGCTAGCAAGAGGACTTTCATGAGAGAAATGTTTACTGAGACAATACTCATGTTCTTAATTAACTTTGATTTATTGGAATCCTTCCTCTTGTTTCATGTAACTTTATCTCCCTCTGCCTTGCATTTTATCTCCTTTTGTCTGTATTTCTGAAGATTTCCCATCAGCAGCCAGAGGGTAGATTTGTTTGCAGTATGAATGAATTTCTGATGTTAGTTTTATTTAGCTCTGTACTTCCGTGTATTTGGTCTGATTGTTTCTTTTTTAAATATATATTTTAGTTTGATCTTATTATCCAGTCCTTTGTGATATGTAATTATAGGTATCGTAGTCAAAATCACAGAATCATAGAAGCATTGGTTGGAAGAGACCTCTGAAGTTTGTGGTCCGACCTTCCACCCACAGCAGGAGTATTACTAAGTAGATGAGGTCAGCTGTAGCTTTGCCTAACACAGCATTGAAAACACCCTGGGACAGACTTCATAACCCCTCTGGATAACTTGTTCCACTTCTGCACTACCTTCCCAGGAGAAGAGCTTCCCTTGATCTTCTGACCAAGATCCTCATAATGTATCTCAGTTTGAAGTTTGCTTTGTTTGCAATGAGAGTACAGCAGTGGCTCATGTTCAACCTGGCGTCAACCACCGCAACCTGTCATAGAGCCAGTCACTTCCCAAACTACGGCAATACAGGGGCTTATTCCTCTAGATGCACTTACTGACCCTTATGGGGTTTTTGCTGGTGCAGCCAGCTTTACTGAGGTCACTGGACTGTGAGGCCATGTCAGTCATTCCCTGTAGTTCAGTGTCATCACAAATTTCCTGAGGGTGCACTCTCTGTCTGGGTTGCTGATGATATTGAACTTGTGCCTCAGTATCAACCCCTGGCACACTCTCCCGTTACTGATACAACAAGATACACTGTGAGACTTCACCATGGTAACCCAAGACAAGATCCAAAGCCTAGTGAGGCAAATGGGAATATTTTCAATGATTCTGCCAGTGGCCCAGTGGTTGGGGTCCCTAGATATGATTAAGCTTGTAGCTCCAAGCTGCTTGAGCACAGGCAGAAGCAGTTTCAAGCAATTATCCTTATGATCGAGACACAGACAACAGTGTATAACATGTTTGGCCAGAAAGTTAACTTCTCTGGGCTAAGGGCCAGGTATTTAGTGACTAGAGGCACGTTGTGCCAAAACACATCTTTACCTATTATAGAAGGTGATAGAATAAATATTACACTGGAGCTTTGCTATTCCGGAGTGAAGTGTGGAATACTGTAAGATTGCATTTTGTTCTTTACCCGCTAAAGTAGTATGTTACAGTCACCAATGTCTGTAAGAGATTTGTTACTCAGTTGAAAGAGAGAGCAAGATCACAGCATAAATTAATAAGGTAACAGCTAATGCATCATATTCCAAAGTGTCTTTTTTTTCATTTATTTTTAAGAACAAGTTAGTTTTGATTCTTTATGGATAAATCTGAACTAGTATATTTTGCCTGAAGTTATAAGATGTTGCTATAAGGGGACATCATTTGGGCATACCTTTTTACATTTTCCTGGAAAGAAAGACTTTTGGTACTGTGAAAAACCTCATTCACTGAGGACAGCCTCGTGTTATGCTAGGGACTATGAGTTAGCTGTTTCACTTTGATATTCTTTACACTTAAGCACGTATGATTTGAAAAGGTGTCTAAGTTTAAAAGAATGCGGCTCTGCTTTTTTTTTGCACATGAATACATAGGTATTTGTTACTCATTTGCCGTTAAAGAGCATGCGGTAGAGTGTAGCATCTCTGCACAACATTGTACGTGCCCACTTGCATTGTGAACCCTATTTTGTGTGGCAATTGCTTGACCTTAATAATAACAACAATCTTTTCTATTCCACCATGGGGGAACAGAAGACAAGGGGGCACCTGATAGCCCCAGTCCTATCAAGGCCATCTTGAATAACTCAGAGACCGAGCCAGTTCTGAGGACAGTGATTTGTTGGGATGGGTCCATCTGGTGGCTGAAATTCAGCTGTGTAAAAGTTTGGCAAAAAGATCATCAAAAGAGACTTAAATTCAAGAAGAAAAATCTGACTGACAAAAGAGGCATCCAGACCGCGTGCCAGAAGACCAACCTGGAGGAAAAAAAAAGAGAATCGAACCCGCCAAGCCTAGGACACTCTCCAAGGAAAGACTCACAGGAAGAATGAGGTCAGAATTGGACTGGGGAGTGGGGAGTCTAGGAAAGGGGTCTGTAACTTCTCTAGCACATTTTTTTGTTTGTTTTGGTATTAATAAAAGTTAATGTGTTTGAGAAACTCTTCTGATAGTACTGTACGCTTCATATATTTGGCACACAACAGCTGAAAATGCTAATCAAGAATAGGGAGATACCCAACTTAGCACTGGCTTTAGGGTTGTGGAGTCCAAAAAGGGCAGAAACTTCCACATTCCACAAACACCTTGGAAACCTGGACTAAGCAAACTGACCTGGCTTTTCCCAGGCCCACTTGGCTCATGAGTATGTGGGATTCAGCAATGATTCACAGAGCACTGGTATTCATCCAGATCCAAGCTGCGACTTCTGCACATCATGTTCCCTGGATGGATACACGATCTACGCCAGTCAGTTAACAAACTGAAAGCATCATTCAGCTCATTGTTACACTACAGCAAAGTTGGGTGAGGCTTCATGGACCTGTGCCAATTTACAGCCACTGCATTCTGGCCCCACTGAGATCACCAGGGTGAAAGATTTTATTCTATTGCTTCAAATCAGCTTAAATTCTTGATTATTTTCTTATTAGAAAGATTAATTACTGTGAACACTTGGGCCTGAAGCCAGAAACTCCTTAAAAATATAACTAAAATGGAATAGTTCAGAGTACTGCAACAGCATCACAGGCAACCACAACCACATTAATATATATTCCCCTCTCTATCCCGTCTTTTCTTAGAATATCATCTCAACTTTAAGATCTTAGCACTTACCAAGGTCCCCAATAAATTGTTTCCTCGGTACTTTGGTAGTGTAGTTCAAAAGGCCATAATCAATACCAACACACCAGACTTTTGCCTTACAGTAAGTTTATCCATGCAGGAATAGATATTTCTCAGGAGCTCGGCCATGGTTGCAGAATAAATCTTGGAAGATGCACTGAGCTGCAGGTATTCTTAAGTCCTATTCTATGGAGCCATTCTGGCAGTAAAGAAGTTGAAACTGGCTACGAGTCTCCCAAATTAGTTTTATCATAGAGAAAGTGAAGTTGCTCAGAATATTTTTGCTGGGGTTTTCTTTTTCAGTTTTCATTTTGTACATTTGCTTTGGAACATCATCAATGAGGCTGCAAAACACTGCTTATATGCTACACAAGGAAAAAATACTCTCTGCATATTTTTTTCCCATTCTTAAACCATCAGACACATTAAACTATGTCTACAGCACCCAGGTGTTTCCTAGAGCAACACACACCTGAGACAGATCTCGCCTCCCACAGGCTGTCACTTTTATAACTGCAATGGAGGGGAAAGTATTTTTCCTGATCTGAACATAATACCATTTTGCGCAATGCTAAAATCCGTGCCCTGGAGAAAAAACAACTGCGATATAAACACCAAACCGTCTGCCAGTTGGCTCTGATTGCTGAAACAACAAAAGCAAATCCCTTCCAATGCAATCCTTACTTCAGGAAGGGTGAAAAAAAAGAGAGACACAATGAACAGCAAACAATGTGAAATATCCCTGCAGCGTACTTTCCAGCTAGCCAGGCAGCAGCACTGTAAAGTTGGTTCAGATTAAATACAAACTAATTATAACACTACAAGCATGGAAAATAAATTCTTTTCCATATTCCTTGTCTTGCCTCTCAAAGGACCACGGGAGTGATCACCCTTTTCATTCAGAAATAACCTGCAATGGGGAATTCCAGGCAGGTAGCAAAAGCATCTGGGTTGACAGGTGGTTTTGAAAGGGCAGAAGGTGTTCCTAGGAATGACGAGTGGC
>RSEF01000002.1:148162247-148173829 GCA_003993805.1 Himantopus leucocephalus | reverse complement strand
GGACAATCACTTCCCTAGTCCTGCTGGCCACACTGCTGGCTCATATTCAGCTGGCTGTCAAACAACAATACCCCCAGGTCCTTTTCTGCTGGGCAACTTTCCAGCCACTCCGCCCAACGCCTGTAGCCCTGCATGGGGTTGTTGTGATCCAAGTGCAGGACCCTGCACTTGGCCTTGTTGAGCCTCATACCACGGGCCTCAGCCCATTGGTCCAGCCTGTCCAGATCCCTCTGTAGAGCTTTCCTACCCTCAAGCAGATTAAAACTCCCACCCAACTTGGCGTCACCTGCAAACTTACTGAGGGTGCACTCAATCCTTCCCTGCAGGTTGTTGATAAAGATATTAAAGAGAACAGGCATCAGTACTGAGCCCTGGGGAACACCATTTGTGTCACAACAACTCTTTGGGCCCTGCCATCCAGCCAGTTTTTTACCCAGTGAAGAGTTCACCCATCCAAGCCAGGAGCAGCCAGTTTCTCCAGGAGAATGCTGTGAGAAACAGTGTCAAAGGTTTTATTAAAGTAAAGGTAATTCAGAATTTTTTGGAGTAACTACGTGTGACATTGGAGGTATTTAAAATACGGGTAGACGTGATGCTTAGGGACGTGGTTTAGTGGTGGACTTGGCAGAGTTAGGTTGATGGTTGGACTCGTGATCTTAAAGGTACCTTCTGACCTAGACGATTCTATGATTCTATGTCACTCAGGTGCTACAGCACACCTAAGGATGCAGGTCCACCCCCATCTCCAAGGAGCTTTCTGCCTGACCAAGGGTAAATGAAGGTAGTAATGTCCAAGCAGAGAAGTTGACATGGAAGTAGGAAAATGTGGCCACCTTTCAGATTGATTCCTTTCTTCATCTCTGAAGCAAAACAGTAAGCAACTACTTATAGACGGTTTGAAATTACTTACAGCCAAGTTATCAAATAGATCAGTCATATTTTAACAGAAAGGATAACTAATACCGGGTAAAACATACCAGGGTTACTGGTGAATCCTCCCCATGTGGGAATTTTTAAAAGCTAGGTTTTTGTAAGGGGCAGGCAAGAATTCAAAGAATTCAGTCAGAGTGGGCCTCGACCCTGTTATCCTGGCTGGTCCTTGTGGCCCTCCTGGCCAGCAAATCCAAGAAGCTACTTAATGTATTAATGGCAGGGGCTCCAAGATTGTGGTTTGAGTGTGGTGTCAGAATAACAGAAGTGCAGTTTAGAAAAGGATAATGTGAAGTTTTCAAGGCACTCCCAGTAGAAGGCAGGTGGGTTCAGGCTGGCTACTGACAGGTGGAGTGGCTTGCCGAAATATTCCTTTGACCCACAAATCTCCACCCCAAAGTTCAAGCCTTTAATTCAGTCCTTCCAGCTGCTCACATCACTCTGGAATTTGAGATGAAGTTTTCACTTTTCTAGGGACATCACAAAATCAGCCTCCTCCCCTCCTTTCCTAGATTTCCCTTTCATTTTTTTATTTTAAGTTCCACTTTGAGATATGTTTTCTCCAGGACAATCTACTGCTCCATCTGGCTGTGCTGTTTGACTAAACTTCAAAATGAAACACACTAGGCTGGAAATTACTTCCAGGCTCTCCAAGAATCAGGTGGCTCCAGCGCATTTGGGGGACTCTGGCTAGGACTGAGTCAGCAGAAGCACCCGTGTTTCTTCCTGGGGGGAGTGCAGCTGCAAAGCAGAACACAAAAACAAAACCACCAACAATAAGAGCTTCCATGTCAGCCAGCTGAGTAATAGGAACATTTCCACAGCACACAGGACACTCTGCCTATTTAAAGTGTCCAAAAAATATGATATTCCACAGGTCTCCTTAGCTACCATGTAATACCTTTGTTGCACGATGTTGTCTTAAAGACAAATGAGTAGATTTTTGCTGTTAGAATTAAAAAGAGGTTCTTAAAAGTGTGGGAACATTGTATCTTTTCCTCTGATTTCACAGAGACCCTGAAAGCCAACCTCTGAAAGGTATAAGCAACTCCTTTTTCCTCAGTTAAACTTAACTCAGATACCTCCATGACTCCTTAATGAATTTTTCGGTCCTTTAGGGGAATCATGTCATGAAGATCAACAAAAGTGAACAGGATTTGGGTTTGGCGCCTTGACCAGATGAAGCTTAGATGAAACTTTTCTTACACCCAATACTCCCACTCAGCTTGTCAGCAGAAATATTATTACCAAGAGAGACAGACATGCCACAGGATGGCTCCTGCCCCCAGAGACTTCAAATCAAACCTAAAAGTCCCTCCAAACTAAATCCATACTGCAGTGTGAATAGACTGATTTTTTTGGACAAAGGCTCAGTCTTGCTTCTTTGTCCCCACTTCTTGCTGGGGACGTCTTACTGCCCCTTTTCTTTTCTTGAGGAATTTTGGAGGGAAATGTGTATGCTCAGCTGTCTGTTTCTTTTCAGAAGCAGAGTAACTCTACTAAGGCCTCCTTCATGATCTTCACAAAGCTGTCCAGGCAGCCCATCCCCAAGTACACAGATTTACCTGGGACCACCGCATGGACCAGTACTTCATTCTCCAATGACAGTAGTCAGTAAACGCTCATAAAAATAAAATTACTTTTCCTCTAAAGCATCTGAAAGCCCCAGGACCTATTCACCAGACTAATGTTTCATATCATATTTCATTATTTCTCCCACGAGAAAAAAATTACTGTTATGGATGTCATAATTCATGTAATGCCCAGTGAAGAGCATCAGTAAGTCAGTAAAACTCATGAATAAATACATGTTAATAAAATCATTGGGCTAACCAGGCTGTTGTCTTGCTCTGTTCAGAGAAAAAAGATTTCTGTGTCTATCTCCTCACAAAAGAAGTTTGGCTCACCTGAACTGTATCATAAAGTACAGGGCAGAGCCACTGCAATGGTGAGAATAAAAACAGTAGATCCAAAGGAGTTAGGACTGCAAGTGTTTTCACTACCCTTTGCATTGCTAAAAACAAAGTAATTTCTTAAAGCACAAATTCTTTTACTGTGTAATCAGCAAACCTAAAATTTATTGACTGTCATAGGGCTATCTGCTATTCTACATGTTCTGTGCAGTAGAACTGAAAATGTTTCAAAATATTTCAAAAAAGCATTAAATTCCTTTGTGATGTATTTCAATGAGAATATTGAATTATTTACTGTTCACACTATACTATTTATGTTGTTACCAGAATAATAGTACATATTCAGGCTCCCATGAGCTGTATCTGTCCCTAAAATCCACTGATATCACTGCGTTTTCTTTGCTTGCAGCGACAGAATTGTACAATAAATTACTTGGTTGTAGAAACCAAGCAAGTTAACCTACCACATAAGTTTGAAGTGCATGAGAAAAAAACAAGGCTGCAGCACAAATGTTTGTTCAGCTCCCATGGTTTTTAAAAACATTGACCTAAAAATGAGGCGTTTGCACTGGAAACGACAGCCAAACCCCACAACAGAACGCAGCATACGTAGCGGTCAGACTGCGTATCGCTTTCTTGCGAGGTCATAACTGCGGGCTGAGGGAGCCAACATCTGTAAGGCCAGATAGATCCCTTGAAACACAAATGGCTTTGGCATATATTAGGAAGAGAGAGACATCTCCTGGACGAACTGTAAATTTGTTCTTCACTCTCATGTACACTTAACACGTGAAGAAAGCTACAATTATTTGCAATAGTATTGTACGCTAGATAAGAGGAGTTCTCCTTGTTCCATATTTTATCATTTCAAACAAATTTAAAAGGACTGTGTCATTGATATCAAGGGAATAATAACAGCAAGCCTACAAAGAATAGGAAAACGAGTTTTAGGAGCATGGCCCTAGTGCCCAGTAATAAGACAGGGAATTAAACTGTGCTTTTTCTAGACCTTTGTTTTATAAACAAAATTTCACCACTTAAACTTCAAAAACCTCTTATGGCTCTGTAACTTCTTAAATTACCGACCACAGCATATTGCTTAGAGGTAAGTTAGTTTCCTCTTTTATTTAGAACAAAATGTATTATGCCATATTATAAAGAAAGGCATTGCTTCTCATCTTTCCAGTACCTTACCGGTTTCATGAGATGCAGAAAATCAGTAGGAAATCTATTACTATGTTTTCTATTAGTAGCAATTCCAAAGGTGATATGTGAAGTGTTATCTAGGCAGTTCCTTAAATAGTATCAGATTGCCTGAGTGTGAAGTCCCTGGCTATTGCTCTTTCAGGAGAACAGCCAATGTATTTCAAGTTTGTAGTACATTTTTGCTCCTCGCAAAGAATTTCCCAGCTAAATTCTCAGTGACATAGAAGCTAAATCACACAGTTGATACAGAGATAGGGTTGTTATGCCTTATCCAGTTTTCACTAGGTATTTTGTTTCCTGGTGTTAAGATAAAAAAGAAAATAAACTTTCTAAGTTTATCAGCGACTCCTCTTAGAGGAATATAAGGGAAACAGAACTGGTAGACTTTCCATTGCACAATGAACAAATAGCTTCTACTGTGACCAACTGCCCCAAGGATCACATATGGATCCTTGAAAGGAAACCCTAGGTCCATGCCCTGTCTGAACTGCCTTATCTCATGGCCAGCATTACTGCTGAATATGAAGGGATATTAACATTAGGTCTGGAGACAACTGAGGAGCAACAGTGAAGAGTTATACAGCTGTGTGTGGCAATTTCTACAGCATTTCCAGAGATTTATATGGGAAAAAAATGAGCAGCCAAAGACAGACAGACAATGAATGGAAAGTCATTGCTGATCAGTTGTGAATAATAAGGACTTGCACCCAGATTCCTCCCACCAGGGTTTAGACACAGAATTGAGTTGCTGCAATTAAGGATCCTCAAAATTCAAGCTATCACTGTAGACAAGGGAGACAGAGAGGCGATTCAGTCTACCTGTGTACTAACATGTCTTCCCGAGGTGCACCAGTGTATTAAATCATTTGACACCACCTCGTCTTCACTAGCGATGTAGCCTGGGAATCCTCCCTCTGCATTAAGATACTTACGTTAAGTACCTAAATCAAAGTGTGATAAATCTCAGCTTTTGCTATCAGCCCAGAAACAACAGCACACAAAATGCAGTGGCAAGCATAACTGCAGACAAAAAGCTATTGCATCCTTCTTTGAGGTTTAGGCTGATTTTAATGTTTATTTATATTGCCAGGTAATACCATTCCTCTGCCTCAGAAAGCATTCCCTAAAGCCAATGATGAGGTAAAAACATGGTAACACTAATGCAGTGTTATTCAGACCACTCAACAGACCTGAGTGAATCTGGATTCTAGATGTTTAACATATGAAACTGTTTGCACTGAGTTCACAATATTATAGTGGGAATAAATTCTGAAGCAACAGCTTATTTTTCCAAGTGCTTTCAAATGCATGTGCACTCTCAGATTGCTTTGAAATTTTCTTTGCCTCATCAAACCTCCAATTAGGCTTCACAGCCTTGATTTGTTACCATTTTTTCAATGAGTTTCCAAGATACATTGCACTCTTAACGCACTGGGTATCAGTTTCCTACTTATGACTCAAATCTCTCCAGTATAATCACCCACTAAGCTTTGATCTCATCACTTACTGCCACTCAGCAGAAGAAATATTTAAAAGGTCATAAATGTTACACGTTGCAGAAGATGACTTTCCAGTACCTCTTGATACAAATTGACATGACAGAACCAAGGCAGCTTGTGAGCAGACTGGTTTCAAGGTGGTGTGTTACCACCTCTGAAAATGATATCCATGCAATTCCTACTCTGCCAGCATAAGCAACCTTGTAAATTCTGCTCCAGGATACACCAAGGTGATACACCCAAGCAAGGGTCTCAGGCTAGACCCTACTGCCTTGTTGTCACCCAGATTCCTGAAAAAAACATTTCTTCCAGCCCTATATGCAAGAGCAAGCTTCAGCATAGGCAGGCCATGCTGGGGAACACAGATAAGGCAAAAAATCCTTTTAAGAAGTTCTTTGTCCCACTGATGCAGTTACCTTTCTGCCATTACTGAACAGGTAACGGGGATTTCGCCTTGTTTTACAGAACCCCAGAATGACAAAATGGTTGAGGTTGGAGGGGCCTCTGGAGTTCAGCTAGTCCAACCCTCTGCTCAAGCAGGGCCATCTAGTGCAGGTTGCCCAGGTCCATGTCCAGATGTCTTTTGATTATGTCCAAGGATGGAGACTCCACGAGTTCCATTTATTGATTTTGAAATTAGAGGTTATTTCAGCAAGGACTATTTCCATGTTTATGGCCTCAAGAACATCTGTAGCAGCACAGCTGAGAGAGCAGTTAACTCCAACAGGGAGAGAAAGAGTGCAAAGAAATGTGTAGCCAGTAGGCAGAAACTTTTAAAGCTAGCCTTGCCTTCAGGGTGTTATTTAGCTACAGCATGAGTCTGAATGGGAGCCAAGTTCCTGAAAACAACAAACTCACCCTCTGTCCAGGTACAGAGGTGGAGTCATGCGGAGAAGAATGTATATCTAGGAGCCCACAGCATGCATTCAGACTGTTCATACTGCAGGCTGTGGCACTAAAGTGTTTCTAGAGATAAGACAGATGGGAGCAGCTTGGCAGAGATGGAACTAAACTCAGGTAGGACTACCCTTTGGGCACGGTGGCTGGAATGAACAAGCACCAAGAAATCTTTCCTTCAGTATGCCTTACCTCTTTTTCCATCATCAGTCTCCCTCAGAGTCCTCCTGGAAAGAAAAGGACTTGGAAAGGAAAGAGAAGCCTGAGGCAGAGGTAGGGAGCAGGAGCTGGGTAACTCAGCATCCAATCCTAACCCTTCTTCCCCTCTTTGTTGCTGATGCCATCAAAAAGACTACTTTCCCTTGCAGCCTCCATCATGTAGAACATGAAGCAAGAAGGACTCCTCCTCCTGTGAATCACAGTAAATTCTTTTGACCCTTCCTCCCTGTCCAGTTTTTAGAAGCTTTCCAGTGTACACCTTTTCAATGAAATTAACATCATTTTCATATCAAGAGCAAGGTACATCTATCTGTGATGCACAGAGCATCTAGTAGGTTTACATCTATTTTACTGTGGGAAGAACCCAAAAGACTGATTGCAAGAGTGGGCAGAGCTGAGGCCATCCAGCAGGGCAATTTACTGTAACTCTCCTTTTTCCATTTTTCATGAGCTTGACATCATGTCCTGGCAGAGCGCGAGGCAGCATGAGGAAGTGCAAGGCCAATATAAGTCCTGGCTAAGTGATATGGCACTTATTAATGAGCCCAGGAGAGAGCTGGATCATGAGGCTTGGATTCTGCCAGATTTTTCAGGCCTGACCCTTCTTCAACCATGTCCAGGCTGATTGCTGGCTTGCCAGATTTGGTCTTCATGGGTATACCTTTATTGCTAGAGCATATGCCACGGTTTAGTCAGAAAGACAGTAAGGAACAGTTCTTTGTGGGCACAAGCAATATATTTATCCTACAGGACAGAGAGGGCACTACCTACTAACTAGAGCTTCTTGTCTTCCACTTTAGTGCACCTCCAACCCTTCCCAAAGCAAAGATTCATCTTTCTGCAGTGCTCCTTTTCCTCCTGTTGTAAAGCTCCCCATTACCAATAGCTCTTGCACCATTCTTCCCAGCCCATTCCTGTTGCTGTTATTTACCAGTCAACAAGGTAAAATAAGGAACAAGGAAAAATAAAGGAAAAATAAGGAAAACAAGGAAAAATAAAGGTCTCAGATACTGCTCACTTCTTGCCCCTCTTCCTATGACTTCAGTCTTTCTAGATCTGTTCAGTTTTAACAGTCCTGATAGCAGTTTTGCTCACTGCAGTGATTGTTGGTTTGGGGATTTTTTGCTAGAGGAATAGAAGTGGGAAGTAAGTAGTAGTGACGCATGGGGTTTGCTTTCTTGCATAACCATTTATCATTTGCACTTTATGACCTTTTTGATTAATGCCTTATTCTACTTGTCTTGTAAGAAGTTGCTGCAGTTTCCAGATCTTATATCTCTATATGCCATTAAATGTCACGCTGGCTTTCCAATTCTGGGCCTGATAATGATGGATTATGGTTGCAAGGCCTCAGAGTGAATTAATGCATTGGCCATATTGGCTTGTAATTCTTAACAGGCCTGTAAATGGATCAACCTTGTTTTTCAGGACTTTATAGGTGACAGGATATTTTTAAACATTATGTAGTCTATGGGATAGTATGTATCTAAGTTTGATAAAGCCATTGCACTGGATGCAACATTTTTCAGAACTCCACGTTCTGAATAGTCAAAACTTTTTCCCTTCTTCTCTCTGGGAACATACAATGAAAACTCATGTTCTGAAGGACTTGTTGTCAGGTATTGTGGAGTCAAGCCTGGAAAAACCCTTAATACTAGAGATTCCATTGTTTTCAATGGCCAAGAAGGATATGTAGTATTGCATAGGATGGAGAGCAGCAAGCAGAACTCTTTCCTCAAAGTTCTGTCAGATCTCATCCAGACTTGATGGAAGTTTGGTTGTCTGGAAACCACAGTCCTGACCACCTAGGAACAGCAAAGGTCACGTAACACTTTTTTGCATGCAGATGTATTAATCTCAGTGTGTGACTGTGATTCCATTTTTTCCTTTGGGTTTATACAGTGAACTGACTAGTGTGCAATACAGTATGGCATGACTTAGCACGCTGGGTACTGCGCTAAGTAGGTGGGGTTAGACATTAGCAGTGCATGGGCATTTTAATTAATTTCCCACGCAGGCCCCTTTGTCCAAAGACATACGGACTGTGTCCTCTCAGAGAGTAAGTAGACTGCTAATTATCTTTAAATTCAGGGATTTGATTTCCCTCTAGCTTTCTCATCAACAGCCATTGTAGACACACCTAAAGCCATCAGTCATTAGGCTTGGCCAGACAAGGACAAGAGCAGCCCTAGTATGCCATGGCTGCTTCCACGACCCAGTGAAAGGTAGGCTGTATAGGATGGTGGCTGTTTTTGCAGGCAGAGGCAAGTGGTACTCCAGAGGCACTGCCATCCTTTCTGTCATCCACCCAACAGCAGCAGGAACAGCAACAGCTATGAGACACTCGCGCTCCCCCTGGCAGGAGTGACTGGGGCCCAGCCCCCTGTCCTTGTAAAATTCAGAAGTCTGAAGCCAGCTTCATTCTCCCCATCGACAAGCCTTGACTCACTATGTATAATTGAAACCATTCTAAGAAATATAGTGTTGCAATGAGAAGTAGCACGAAATATTTTAGCAGTCACACTGAATACACTTTTCTGAAGTGGTCCCTCCAGTAATTTTGCAAGTGCGTTTGCTCTAACTGAGATGGTTCTTGGGGCCTGGTTGCACCCAAGGAAACAGGCTTTGACATTTGGCTCGTTAATTTCATTTTGTGAAAAAATGGCTGTCCTGGTTTCAGCTGGGACAGAGCTAATTTTCTTTCTAGTGGTTGCTGTGTTCCAGATTTGGTGTGAAAGTAATGTCAATAATGCATATTGTTTTAGTTGTTGCCAGGTGTTGTTTATATTTTTCAAGGACTCTTTTCAGCTTCCCATAGAAGCTGAGAAGAAGCATAGACAGAACAATGGAATGGCCAATGGAATATTCTATACCATAGACGCCATGCTCGGTATATAAATGGGGCTGGCCAGGGAGCAGGTGATCACGATCACTGCTAGCGGAGGTACGAATTCACCAAGTGGTGAGAGTGACAATGGCGTATCACACATCATAGGAAGAGAATATCCCTTTCAAATCTAATTTCAATAAATTAACTAATTAACTGAGAAAATACTTTGTAGGAAAGTATTTCTTGAGGCCTCGCACTTTCCACGTAGGACCTGCAAAATTCAGCCGAAGCCAGTGTCATTCTGAATTGATAAAGGGCGTGTTCAATTGCACCTACAGTCTCATCACTGAAGTCTTCCTGTCACTGGCTAAATCTCTGGACCGGCTGCTTTAATTCTGCCTCATCACAGTGGAATCTGCTTTCCAGGCTCCCAGGCCACACTTCTTTTCTAATTGCTCTTCTTTGCTTAGTGTTAGATACAAAGGGTCAAGAACAATGGAAACCATAAAGGGATACTGCCCAAATCCAGTTCTAAGCATGACCTGAGAATTTGACAAGTTTTCTGATAGCACTCCTATTCATTGCAAATTCAGAGAAACTGAAATAACAGTTTTCTACTTATGAAATGCTCTCAGTGGACAGTGAAGAGCAGTGTCCACATCTGTGTGTCCACAGCCTCGTGGTTCTGTAGCAAGATGCCAATAAGCAGCTCTCCGTAGTGCTTCTCCAATGTCAGTATCAACTGGCTATTTCAAAGCTGTGGGCTTGTACTTCCCCAGCTACTGTGCCACAGGCAATCTTGAATTTCAGGCACAATGCGTCAAGAGCTTACTTCTGATGTTGAAAAATCTTAGTTATTTCTTTTAACTTAACAGCGCCTTGGAGCAGGGGTTTCTGGATGCCCTTGACAAAATATAAATAAAACCTTGTGATGAAATATAGGAGAACAAATACAACAGAAAGAAAAAGAGAAGTCACCACAATCTTGAATTTGATACACAGAAACAATGTCAGACAATACTTAATACATCACCAGCAGTAGGAAATAAGAAGACATTTCTTTATGCATTTGATGTGTTTCCACATATACTTATCTCTTTCTTTACATATAAAAGAGGTCTGTGATGCCCAAGTCATGGAATTACCAAGAGTATAGTCGTTACAAAAGCATGCGCTGGGAATCATATTGCAGAGTCGCACTCATTTCTGTACTTGTGCTCCCCAGTGTTCCGGGGATTTGACTGCCTTTCTAGTTCAGTTAAATGCTATATCCACACTTAGCCAAAGCAAATAAATCAAGCTGGGCCCAAGCTGCCTGTACAGAACCATCTGGAAGTCTCTTGAAGGCGTTCCCTTGTGGGCTTTTTCTGCTATGGCTTTGTGCCAGGATATAAAGCATTACTGGACACATCACCTGCATTTCATGGCACTGCACCTGAGCACATACGTCCTGCAGACCACACCTGACTCCACACAAAGCCAATTTATGTCTTTTCATCTGCAGCAAATTAAGCCAAAGACTGGATAAACTGTCTGTTGATAATCATATCTTAACTGTATGACAAAATGCAACTGCATCTTCACTATTGATAGCCAAAAGGGACAGAGATGGAGATATTTAGCGGGATCAGGTTCCAAAAATGTTGGTACTTGATAGCAACTTATTACTTACTTTCCAATGTGAGCTTTTGTTGATACAAAACTAAAAAAAATCTTTGAATCCCCAGTAGGCTGTCTTTTTCAAGGATACTGAATATAAAGAATCATAGAATCATAGAATCATAGAATCATAGAATCATAGAATCATAGAATCATAGAACTGTTGAGGTTGGAAGGGACCTTTAAGATGGTCAAGTCCAAACATTAACCTAACCTGACAAAACCCACTTCTAAACTATATCCCCAAGTACCACGTCTACCCTTTTTTTAAACACCTCCAGGGATGGCGAATCCACCACCTCCCTGGGCAGCCTGTTCCGATGTTTGATAATCCTTTCAGTGAAAAAATCTGTCCTAATATCCAATCTAAACCTCACCTGGCTTAATTGAACCCATTACCTCTCGTCCTATCACTCGTCACTAGGGAGA
>RSEF01000002.1:148137085-148162147 GCA_003993805.1 Himantopus leucocephalus | reverse complement strand
TTTCATTAAAGTAGTTTAGTTCCTTCTAAACTCATAAGTCCCTCTCTCTCTCCTGACTCTCTCTGAAGAGAGGTAGGGGACAGCATCTGTCAATCTGCCTGAGTGGCCGGTTCAGCCCCAACCATGACACATTAGCAGAAAAAAAAGATGAAAGCATGTTTGACCACTCCTACTTGGATCTTAATGCTAAGCTTCCTTCAACCAGGAGTCAAGCCGAGGTCCCTGGAACATACCTCTCAAATTTACTAAGACTGTCAAGATACATGTCGCCTTTTTTATCCTCCCCACATTTCTGCTCAACTTCCAAACTTGGATGCCACTGTGCTTTCATTATGTTGGACTCTTTTCCATTTGCTTTCCAACCTTTGCCTTCTTTTCTACTTTGAGTTCAGCCAAAATCCACTATAAACTACAGCGTTATCAGCTGAGGAAAAGTCATGTGTTGTAAATGTGTTGATGGCTCTGGTGACTCTATCACATTACAAATCAATTTGCTTCACTCTTGGAGTTGAACCATTATAGCACCGAGCCTAAAACCACTAGTGTCAAATGCATCCTTCAGAAGCACATAAATTTTGTATATACTTTTAAAATGTTTTTGGTCATGAAGTGATTTTAAAAAATTATAAATACATTTTGCATCTTGCATGGCCCTTCAGTAAGACGCCAATCCTTTGTCACAAACTCAGTCTTCTGACTTTTGTGCCATTTCTCATCTACAACTGCATGCCTGATCACAAGCCAGCAGTGGTGGGGTTATGACAGAATATTTCACTGCAGTTAGTTCATTATTCCCTATTTTCCTTCAGTCTTTGTGAGGTACTCACCTATCATCTCCCACTGTTATCTGCACACTGCCTACAAAGGTGAGGAACTGTCTGGTTAGGAATCATCTTTATATTTTGTATTTCTTATATCTCTGTACAATGCCTAATCCATTTTCTCTTGATCCCAGAATGAGATCCTGATCATTTTCCCACCTTTCAGGCCAGCTCCAGTGCCAGAAACAAATGCATATAGTGCTTATTCAGCTTCTTTGAGATGAAGCACGGTCTGAACAAGAATTCTTGTTTTGTGCCTTAGAGAGTTTTGTGCCTGGCATTTCCTGCTGGCTTCTTACCCAAATGCCAGAGACACCTAGGGCTGCTGGGGCTGCAGGATCAGGAAAGGTCAGCGTATATTTAGCCTGGTGTGGCTACAGTACTAAGTATGACAGCTAAGCAAGCTATTTAAGACAGCTGCCAAAGGTCTACACTAATACCTGGCTCCTCATCAAAGCAATTATCTTTGGTAAGACTGTGGCTTTGTTCTCCTACCACTTTGCTCTAAAGGAACATAAAACTTTTGAAATACCAACAATGAAAGTTTCAAAGTCTCTCCTTGTACTCCCATGATAAATGGGGGACAGGGGATTTTTAACAACAGATTTCCAGTGGTTTGATATACCTAAATCCTTTAAGTGCTTTGGAAATTCTCTTTCCACCACGGACAATACAGCAAACTGACTGAAGTTTACTCCTCCCTATTCCCGTTCCTATTCCTCTGCCAACTTCAAGCTGTGTGATATGCACCAAGTCCATCTGAGAAATGGGAGTGTAGTGATAGGATGAGGGGTAACAGTTTTAAACGGAAAGAGGGTACATTTAGATTAGCTATTAGGAAGAAATTTGTTACTGTCAGGGTGGTGAGGCACTGGAACAGGTTGCCCAGGGAAGTTGTGGATGCCCCATCCCTGGAGGTGTTCAAGGCCAGGTTGGACAGGGCTCTGAGCAACCTGGGCTGGTGGGAGGTGTCCCTGCCCATGGCAGGGGGGTGGGAACTAAATGATCTTTAAGGTCCCTTCCAACTCTAACCATTCTATAATTCTATGACATGCTTAGCAATATTATCATGTGTTGGCATGATCCCTTGGAAAAAACCAGAAATGTATGTTATGCCATACTCCTTTATAATTTTCAGCATATTCTTCAAAGAAAATGGACATCAGTATGTTTATTCATCTAACTTCTTTTCCTCCTACACCACTTAACACAGATAAAACACCATTTTTTTTGCAGCATCTCCAGTAGAATACATGCAAACTTACCACCAGTGTTTCCCCACGACACAGGTGGTGAAACCTGACCCTGTCCAAATTTTGTTCCCTTTCCAGCTGATGTTTATAGAAGTTCTCTACAGACAGGATTAGCAGAATAGACTCAAGTTTCCCCATGCAAATCTGCCCTTTGTGCTTTGACATACACTTGCAATTTGGGTTTAGGTCTGCCAGATGAAAGAGTTGTACATATTCTGGCCCATTATGCGAGCCTGGCATGGCCAGTATTATCTTTAAAGACTAAAAATCACATGGGAAACTAACGTCTATATTCTTATGAAGAAATTGTGAACCTCTGAGCAAAGCTCAGGTTTCCTCCTGTTCTGTCAGTTTGCCTGGTGTTACGAAATGAAGCAAACCTCTTCTGCAAAAGGAATCCTGTATAACTTTCCAAATGAGGAAAAAATACCTCAGTCAAAATGCAAGATGAATTTGAAACATCTGCAACAATCCAAACAGGCCAGGCATAAAGTGAAAAGAAATCACAGAATCATAGAGTACCAGGTTGGAAAGGACCTCAAGGATCATCTGGTCCAACCTTTCTTGGCAAAAAAGGAAAGCCATGGAATGATTTATACTACCACGTTGTTGCTGCAGAGGACAAAGAAAGCATGTCCCAGTGGCTCGCCTTGTGAGGAAAGGAGGTCACAGATTTCTGCTCATACTCTGGTGGGCTCCAGGAAGGGACTTTCCTCACAGTCCATGTCAAACAGCAGATCCCAGGCAAGTCACAGAGGCTGCGATGAAAGCTTAGCAGCACACCTGCACTTTCAGGAATCACAATAACGGCATAGTCTCTTATAAAATGAGCTGGGCAGTGAGTTAGCTGGACTCCAAATTTGTCACCCTGCCAATAGCAGCCATTCTCAAAGCAGCGGTGGGTAGCGCGTGGGAGGTCATTCTTCCCCCCACCCCCCCAGGTGGCCCTCAGAGCTGTTTCTGGTGCAGTGATGAAGCATCAGCTAATCTTCAAGCTGTGGTACTTCCCACTGGTGGAAGGTCAGGTGAGGACTATTTTGAGGTTTTCAGAAAAACCTTGGCTAACTACATTTGTCAGGTGTTTCTTGGGTGTAAATTCCTCTAGAGCTGCACTTTTTAAAAATACCACAACTTTACAAGACATAATAAAGTTATAGGAGAAGAGAACTAACCTGCAATGGTATGCCCAGAGGCGTAGCATAGCGTGGGCTGCAGGCAATGAAAAAAGGTTAAATACTTAGGAAAACAAGTATACCATTATACCAATATAGTCAATAGTATGTGTGAATATAAATAAACATCTGCAGCCGTTTGTCCTAAACAAGCTGATATTCCACTGATTTATTAGGTGTCTGAGTGAAAAAGCTACAGCAGCTACAAGGACAAGATAAGAGTGATATCAAAAAACAGACTGAAAGAAGTCTAATGGGATGTGGATTTTCTCCTTTCCTTTGTGAACGTAGCTGTGTTAGAACAGGAAAAGGAGAGAGAATGGAGCCTTCATATAGGGTGCTCCACTTACTATACATGAGACGGGACTGGTGTTTTTGTACAGCAGTATTGAAAGGCAAAAATTTAATTTGGTGGGAAATGACAGGAAATGACTAAAACTTCATTCTTTATGGGTAATTATGTTTTAGCTCTAACTTCGTGATTTGGAGGAGATTTTATGTTTGGGGGGAATCTCTGCAGTTAATGTTCCCACTCTGATTAAAAAAATTACACTGAAAAGTAAATAAATAAGTGGAGTCTTGTTTAACTACACGCTGAAGTATCACAGGGATAATGTTCCCCATGATTAATGGGTTTTGGCCTGCTGAATAATTCCATTCAACAGCTTATCAGCACAGCTCACTGTCACTCTTCTCAGCATTGGTTTCAGATGCATATGCAAACTAATTGCCATGTCGAACAACAGCTTACAGTGCAGAAACTGAGACTGTCTAACCCAATTCAGAAAGTTCCGTCTAGTTTTTACATCTATTTTTTCAAGAAAAAGCTCACTGTCATGAAAACCCTTCAGGTCCCAGGAAAAACATATTTAGAGAACTATAAAGAACTTCTTAAGCCACTTTTTCCCCAAGGAAAAAAAATAAAGCTGGAAGTTTAAAAACCATCCTGCACCCACTGCAAGGTAAGCAGGAAATTAAATATTGGCCACAAGATATTTTTCCAAGGTTTATTGATGTAAGGGTTTTAACAGTGTGTTTAACTGTGTAACGCATTCAGCAATTGTTACCATGAAGCTTCTGCTTTTCTGTACAGTATTTGCTGCCCCCACTTTAGAAGTCTCCACATCACGAGGGGTGTAAAAGTTCTTTTTAAATTTAAATTATGCTTATTAAAAACTTCAGAATTGCCAGGAGAACCACTGTGATGAAAACCCTCTTATATATTTTTCCAAGAAGATTTACAACCTACATTAGGCACAGCACTCAGCCATAAAATCAAGTGAAATGCGCAGACCTGACACACTTCCTCTGTGCAACAGAAATTAAAATATATGTCCCATAAATGTTGTCATAGTAACATGTGGGAAACATTAAAAGAAGTCAACATGATGAACAGGTATAATTTATATTTCTCCAAAATTTTACCCCACACATTGCTCATAAATCATCCAGCTTGAGTCTGTAGTACAGAGATGTTCAACTTTCCATCCTGTAGTCATACTGTTCCAACTAACAAAATAAGAATAAGCACTGGAAAAAATGACTCAATGTCAACTGGGTCTTACAATCTGCTCAGTAATAGAGATATACAAACTTAAAAACAAAACCAAAAAAGGCTGATATGAATTTTACAGTTTCTAAATGGATGCTCTGTATATTTACTTCATAGAATACCAGGTTGGAAGGGACCTCAAGGACCACCTGGTCCAACCTTTCTTGGCAAAAGCACGGTCTACACAAGATGGCCGAACACCCTGTCCAGCTGAATCTTAAATATGTCCAGTGTTGGGGCATCCACCGCTTCCCTGAGGAGATCNGTGTTGGGGAATCCACCGCTTCCCTGAGGAGATCATTCCAATGGCTGATTGTTCTCACTGTGAAAAATTTTCCTCTTGTGTTCAGTCGGAATCTCCCCAGGAGTGACTTGTACCTATTACCCCTCATCTTTTCCATGTGACTCCTTGTAAAAAGAGAGTGTCCATCTTCTTTGTAGCCACCCTTTAAATAATGGAACATGGTGATAAGGTCTCCCCTAAGCCTTTCTCAATGCTGAACAAATGTAGTTCTCTCAACCTTTCCTCATATGGCAGGTTTCCCGGTCCTTTGATCATCTTGGTTGCCCTTCTTTGGACCCTCTCCAGCCTGTCCGCATCTTTTTTTGTGCAGTGGGGACCAAAACTGAGCACAGAATTCCAGGTGTGGCCTGACAAGCGCTGAGTACAGTGGGATAATGACTTCTTTATCTCTAAATGAAGCTGGATATTCACATGTACATCTGCAAGGGAGCTCCTGCAAGAGGGGAATTCAAAACCTGCAGCACTTGAAACCTTAGTGAGCAAACCTTTCCTAAATGGTTTAGCCTAAAGGATTCGTTTCTTTAGAAAGCCTTGGTCTAATTAGCTGTTAAAGACTTTCATTTTTCGTAAAAGCCCTGTGGTTCACCCACCTGGAAAATGGAAGTGAAAAAAACAGTCAATGCACCTGCAGCCTAGCCTTATAGGGAGTGTCATATAGTCCTGTAACTTCAACGACCATCAGTACATTGACGGGATCCAGCTGGGGTCTATAATGCCCCCCTCTAGAAATTAAAGCCCACTGCCTATTTTTACGCCCGAAATAATTTAATTCAACTTAATTTTAATGTATTTTATAGTCTATATTGACAGTAAAATAACTCTGTACAGTTGATTTACATAAAAAATACTGCCTAGACTATCAAGTGAATAAAAGATTTTAAAATATCCAGCCATTTTTCCACAAGCTCTAACAGTTCCTAAGAAGCAATCAAGCATTTGACACGTATATAGAATTATTTGCACAGCTTTGTGGAGGATACTTTGCATATTATTTGATATGTAATGATAGTTATGACATTCTTTCAGTTTTTAAATAGCTGTGGGGCTAAAAAAAGGCAAAGGAAATAATACCACCAGAGATACAGGAAAGTCATACAAAAGATCTTCCTTAAACCGATTAAAGTCTGCCTGTTCAAAAGCTGAGCGTAAGAATCCAAATTTAACTCACCCCATTTGAGTTAATGTAATTTTTACAGCAACAGTAGGGGTGGGGTACACAAGAAAGGCGTCTGGGCTCACCTCCATTGGAGACAGTGGCACAGCTATGGAGTATCCACAACATGGAAATGTAGTGGAGCTGCTGAGCAGGCACCGAACCGAGGACAAAGGAGGGTGGGCACAGCCCAAGCAGGTATCGGGTCAGGAGAGGTCAGTAGTGGAGTCATAGCAGTTTTAGCCCAATGGCACCTGTGGGATTTACACCAGCCTGTGGAGTAAGCTCACGGGAGATTTTGCAAGGAAAGGAGACACATCTGAATTTTCTTTCAAATGGGGGAGGAGGGGGCGATCCTACATTTGTCCAAGAGCAACACGGGTTACGCTGCTGCTTGCTTGCGGTTCCAGGAGCATTCCTCTCATATCGTATCCTGAATGCACAGACACCTCAAAAAGCAACCCAGGATTACCTGAAAGTTCACCTACTGAAATTGTCATGCCAACCTCAGCAGGGCCAGGAGGTGTCTTCTGCAGCAATCCACGCTGATCAAGACCTATTTCACCTAGTGTCCTTTCTACTACAGTGGCCATCAGCAGATGTTAAGAAGTGTTTAAGAGTATAAGAGCTTAGGAGTACAAGAATAAAGTTAGTTATAAAGATACTCCCTGAATGGTAGTGATCAATTTTCTGAGCAAAACCTTAATTTTCTTTAAGAAGTTTTAGCTTAAGATTGTAATATTTTAATATGACCGAATATCTTTAGATTACCTGAAAGGCCATTTTCTCATACAATACAAAGATTACAAGCAGAAGTGAAGGGATACTGCAGAAAAAAGTCCTGCGCAAGATATGTCAGGCTTTTAAACATTAGCTAAGTAGAATTTTGGTCTTTCCTAACAAAGCATATGCTAAAATAAGTTTGCCATAGACTTTCTATGCTTCTCAGAAGGGAGACCTATACTTCTATTCACTTCTATTCACTGTGTTCCTTTGAAGTTTAAAATATAAATTGTTTCTGAATCAGTATTTTTTTTAAAAAAAATATTTTCAAAGTAATTACAAGACTTCCTTACACTTTTCAGGAGCATCTTGTAATGTAAGAGTTTAATTTTGTGGAGAGTCTTTCATAAAGGATTATTTTTGCTTTGGAAGCACACTGTTCTGCTGGTTTGTTTACTGGTTTCTTTATAGAAATGCCTCAGAAGAATAGCACACTTCACAATGTTTTATATGAAAGTGCAAGTCTTTCATGTGCTTCTTTTCCTACTTTCTCCAAAAGAATCACCTTTTCCAGACAATCCATATTGAATGAAATTATTTCCTATGAATTTAATTATGTTGAAGCATTTGACCACAGCACTTTTCTATTTATTAAAATGAAAATCCTGAAGACCACATCACATATACTTGATCCAAACCATTGAGCCATACTGATTTATATAATCTAAACTGCTTTGCTCTACATTGAATACTTGTGTGCATTTTCAACAGGTTTACATGAATCCTTTGCTTTTCCTTCAGAAAGCAATAGAGTTCTGAAATCATAATTTTCATTCAACTGGGTATATTAGAAAAAATAGTGAAATGTAAGACATCTAATCACTGGGATCTTACCCCTTGCTGCAATGCAACCATGGAGTTTGGAGAATGTCCAGCCTTAAAATTAATGAGTGAGTGTGATCCACAGAGAAATAACTTTAACCACAATTTGGCTAGACCTTAAAGACTGCATTTTTATTGTTTTTGGCATCTGGAACCATATTTCTAATGGATTCACTTCCCTTGAGATAAGTAGTGAAAGAAAGGTGCGTAGCCCTAAACTTGAACCTTTTGTGGTTTCTTTGCTTTCTTTTCTGAGATTTAAGTGGCATTAATTACCTTGTAACCAGAAAAGTCAATTGTCTTACAGTCTGACAGCATTTGGTTTTATTCCCAAGATGTGAGTCCTTGTGCTAAGAAGAAATTACGTTCAACTGGGACTTGTTCCAACACTGACAACAGCCTTGGGATCAATGCTGTAATGGCTTTTGGCTCTCACTTCTCTTGAATGTGGCTTGTTTAAGCTCAGAGAACCTGTTGAACACAAGACAACCAGTACCTTAAGCAGCCATTGAAATGAATCAGATGCAAATGAACAAATCAGAGTAGTATACGATAACTAATCGGGTGAGGTCTTAACCTTCTCTGCCTTATGGACAACAACATGACTATGAAAACATCAGGGAGACCTCAGTGACCAACACTTCACCTATGAGAAATGGACTGCAATCACTGAACTAAAACATAGGGAGCAAGGTGGACCTCTGCGCATTATTGTCCACTAAACCTGGCACTGCATGGATGAATTTTTTTCTTTCTCTACAGCTAACAGAACCATGCAAGCACAAGGCTGGGTGTCAATGGGACACTTTCCCCAGGCACCTGCCACTAAGGGGCTGCAACAGACAGCAGAATGTGGGACCTGGGAGACCTGTAGCATGAAAATCTATACATGAACTAGCTCTCCTCATACTCAGTGATGAGAAACAGGCACTTTTAGGGCATTGGTCATTGATTCAGATACCAATTTACGATGAGATGAATGACACTCAAAAAAAATTACTATTTGCTACTGCTGCTTACAACAATTTGCTATTTAATACTGTCCATAAAGAAAATCAGTGATCTCAGGCCAGCGCTGAAGTTCATTTACTCACATACATCTCTGTTGGGTTTGAGGAATCTCACCCAGACTTCCCTGCAGGTGTTGTGGGTAAATTTTATAAAACACATCTGGAAGACGGGCTTTTCTGGATCTGCTTTTCACCAGCAGGGAAATCATGGAAGTGGCAGGCAGGGGTGTCTAAGGAGGGTTAGGGACTTTTCTTATAACAAAGAAGAAATACAGAATAAAAGCCTTCAAGAAAGTTAAGCAGAATAAATTCAAGGAGCTGGCAGCTAACATCCTGTAGAAATATATGTAAAGGAAAGGGATTGGGCAAACTGGAAATTCCATTTAAAAATAAAGAAAATTAAAAACATTGGAATAAAGTATCATGAGACAAAGAAAAAAAAAAGCAGAAAAGCAGAGGAAACAAAAGAGGCATGCAGCTAAATCAGAGGTTTTCAATAACTTGAAATATAAAGAGGAACCAGACAGCAAAACATAGCTCAAACAGCTGAGGACAAGAATTAAAGCAAAGCAGAAGTGTACAAAGATGTGAAAAGCAACACAAAATGAGGTGCAATTAGCAAGTAATGTAAGAAGTAACAAGAAAATATTTTATAAATCTAGTAGGTAGTCAGAGGAACGTCATGGTCTTGCCACTCAGTAAAAAGGGAAAGCCAGGAAAAGAAAATGTCAAGAAACACTTAGTATCTGTATGGCTTGACTGGAAGAGCTGACAGTCAACAGACAGCAATCCCACAGTCAACCACTGCAACCGATTTGGTGGCAGACTAAGGAAAGAGCAAATCAGAGATTAATCAAATAATCAGGGATTACTTAGATAAATTAGGTCCACATCAGTTGTGAGTGATTAGGGAGAAGCACACACCTGCTTCATCTGTGCTCTGAGCTGGCCTGTCACATGTCCCCTGCAGTCTCAGAGGCTCTGTGGGTTGAGTAGCTTGGTGCGAGCCTGAAACCAAAGACCTAAGCTTGAAAAGCATACCAGCCCTCCTGCTTCTTATCAAATGCCCAAGAGCAGAAGTGTAAATACATCTATTCTGGTTAGTTTTACCTTGGTTCAAAAATTCAAAGTCAAGTAGTGCTTAGAAACCCCAGACAAAGCACAAATAGATGATAATTTCCTTATTTTGTTCAACATTGTGAAACCACCAATCAGCTTTAGTACCTGTTTAGATAACTTTGCTTTAGGAAGCTCTGCTATGCTGGAAGTCCTCCCGTCAGCCACCCAGAAACTGTCCTGGCCCAATATAAGCTGTCAACAAGTAAGAGTATGGCACAGGTCACAGTCAGCATGCTGGAAAATCTAAGAATGGGGATATTTACCTAATATGGATATTTATTGTATTGGAGATGAACGGTAGTTTTCAGGTAGATTTAGCTTATTCCAAACATAGCAAACAGATTTTTTAAAAACTATTGCTTAACTTAATAGGTGCATTTCATATAAAAGGGTCTTATTTTAACAATATTTGGGGCAGATCTTTGTGTGACTCCGAAATATCTGAGTGCTCCTTTTCCCAGCAGAGCAACTGAAAACAACATTTTCCTCAGCCAAATAAAATTGCCCAGTCTATCAAATCTTACTTTCTGCACCAGTATGTATACAGGGCAAATACTAAACTGGAAAAATAATTTAGGAAAAGTGATGAACTAAATTCAAACTCTTTTTTGTTTTCTGAAAATGTAATAATTCATTTATTCTAGAAACGTATCCTCTGACTTCTCCTTCTAGAACAAAAAAGGTATGCAATTCTCAAATAAGATTAATTAATTTAAAGTTTGCAAAGGCAAGTCCTAAACCAAGAAAGTGCCAGACTTTAGATTGCCCTTGACATATTAAACTGGCCTCCCTGTGCAGATGTATCATGGTACAATCTTTAATTACATGACTGCCTACTATCCTAGCGGCAGGATTGCTGCCTCATGCAGCTGGAAAGATCCAGTCAACAAGGCAAAAGAAATCTGTAATCCACATGGAATCCTTCACTAGAATCAGAAATAATCCAGATTGAAAACACAGGACTGATATCCTTAAAGTTTCAATGAATATATCATTTAGAATTTCAGAATTGTGATATCTATGAAAACTTGATGCATGTACTTTGTGGAGAACATAAAATAACATTTCACCCTGAAGTGGGAGCACGAAGGAACATGTAGCCACAAAACATTTTCCAAGGACAAAAGTTTCATTAAGGTTAAAAGAATAACAAACTACTCCCAGAATCTTTATGGAAAGACAAAAATTACATTCAAAATTTTTCCAAAAATTATATAAAATAAAGCAGTTCAGTATAGAATGTTAAAACAAAACAGGATTAGTATCATTCTTTAATATCTGAGGTGTTAGGGCATACTGGCATTTTATACATAGAGGAAGGAGACAAATCTGACCATGTTTGATTTTTTCCTCTGTCCTGATAGAAATAAATGTTCATGCTAGTACTTATAATACTAAAGGTTCATGCCAGTACTTGTGAAGTCCTCAAAATTACTCAAAAATAATGAATTCATCTCCATTTTTACAATTTGGAAAAGAAATTAAATAAAAATTCAAAACCTCAAACCATGAAGCTCGGCGATTCAGAACAGCCTTCCCTGGTCTTCAAGGAAAGCTGCGTTTTCTTCATATGATGTTTTCCTGAGAGCAGAGTAGCAATTAACATATATGTTGAAATGAAAACCTCCTCTACCCATCCTGTTGCATCCCTTTACCAGGACAGAAAATGAAATGAAGTCATCCTGTATTATGTCTCTGTGCCTAACCACCCATGCTAGGATCATTCTTGCTACTCCATGTCTCTTCTGCCATGCATATAATTTCTTTTTCGTCAGTACGCTGCCAAACTTCAACCCTTGCCAGGGTAAGGAGAAATTAAAGTAGTTCTACACCTGTGAGAGAAATGGAGAAGGGTGTGGGATCTGGGAGTATTGCACAGAATAGGATAGGGACCCAAGGGAAAATCCACGTTACTTAAACTAATTAAACGCGGTAGTTTTCTGAATTGAGCTGTGCTATTTCTGCAAGAACCATGCTGCAGACAAACACCCTTTATTTTTCTATCCCCATCACACAGGACCGCTGGGGAGGCATGCCACAACAGTCTGTATGAAACTTTGTTCTGTTTGCAAAAGGCAGAGATTTACATTACGTTTCTAGATGTCGAGGATAATTCACAAAGATCTTCAAAGTCTTTGGAAAGCTAGAGCTTAGCTCTTGAGGAGAGAAACTGTGATGAGCTGCACCATGGAGCAGGAACATAGTGGTACTCTAGAGCTGCTCTTTCACCCAGCTTCATCACAGCTTGTTTAACTGCAACCTTTACATCTAGAAATGGTTGCTGTGGAAGGGTAAAGGTTGTCTGCTGGTGTCCCAGGGACCACCGTTGTTTGTTCTGGGGCAGACTAATGGGCTAACAAACGGGCCAAGGAATCTGCTGGCAGCATTTGTTGGTAATTGCAACTCCACCTTACTCCCAGAGGACTTTCTAAAAAATGATAAATTAAAATGTTTTAAAGATGCACTTACAAAGACCTGTCTTTTGCAAAAGGTATCTTAAAAGTGTTCCAGTGCCTGTTTTCGCTGGTCTCAGTAATCTGTGAGTAACAGAAATATAAAATATCTTTAAATATCTTTAATATCTAGAAAGCTAATAAACTATTTACTCCATCATATACATTCTAGAAAAGCTATGTTCAAGACATTTGCATTAATCATCAATTTGTATATTGGTTATTGTTTAGAAATGATTGGTCTTCGTGGACGTTCTTCTTAAACTGGGAACAATTGGTTACCTGTCCCCAGTTTCTAATTTTAAAGACATCACTTCACCCATGTTCATTTAATATAGTTTTTCTAAAACAATTTTTTTTTTTCAGAATGCCTTTTCTGAGTTCAGGCTAGCCTTGTATCGCATGTCCTAGATAGAGCAGGTCAGAAAAGTTTTTATGAAATTCACTGAAAGTAATGGAGTTTGAACTGAAATCCTTCAAGTTTTGTGAGCTCTTGGTAGACCACAGGAACCACAGAAACTTGCCTGGCTTCAGAGAGTAATGATGAGGGCTCAATGCTTCTACAGGAAGCTGGAAAGACCCAGGCACCTAGGTCTTCCCGACCCTGCCCTCCAGAGCCAAGACCTGGGCCTGTTTGCCCTTGGAGACCTCAGGGCTCTCAGGGCTGTGGCTCCACAGCAGCAGGCTGGAGTCCCTTGCATGCATGGCTCCCTTGAGTGGTGCCTCTTGGACAAGAGAGGTGACAGTGCTGTGAAGTCGGCTGCCTGAGAGCCGGGAGGTCCTGGCTCCAACCATAGGTCTCCAGGGTCCCATGTTCTACTCACAGAACTAAGATGCTGAAGCTGGATGTAGCTGCCCAAGCTCTCCTGGTCCGTTCCTGGAAAGAAAAACAATTTCTTGATCTTTAAAACTCCACAGCCTACCACACCAGCCTTCAAATTACAAGATGACAGCCCAGGAGCCTGGGAGTGTTGTACCCAGCCCAGGGAACGTGGTGGACAGTCAACCTGGAGACCTGTGGAGCTTGTGCATTCAACCAACACTCCTCTCTTGGCAGTGGTGAAAGAAAGAGCAATGCCATTTTCTTTCACACCACGGGGCCACTGTGAGCAATTTTTGTTTTCAAAGTTCCACTTCATTAGATATTTTTGAGAAACAATTATTATTATCTGCCAACTTGAAATTCTGTATTTCAGCCAACTCTGAATAAACCTGAAATGATGTAAAACCTGAGGACTAAGGACATGTAACTGACAAAATCTGTCTAGACTGGCAATGTTAGAGTCATTCTGCAGGCAATAGACTGTGTGTATGGTGAGAATCACATCTATTAATTTTCTTAAATTAATGGATGGCTGTTAGCAATAAATTGGGGTTTCAAAAGTGCACTGAAATTATTTAGAGACCTTTCTTTCCACGCATCTTTCACTTTTAACATCTATTGGCAATAGTAAGGGTCTAAATGGATGCAGAAACCAAATCATGTGCCAGAGTTCATATATAGCACAAGCAGCAGGCCATTTAGATTACCAGTTTGGTTATTACTAACAGTGCAAAATTGCTGTGAATGAGGCAAAGTAAAAATACTCTCACAGACTTCTCCATTTCATTCCATTTCCTACATTTATTTTGGAGGTGAATTCTGCTGTGTTTATAGCTGAAGCTTATGGATAATTATATACTGTCAGTGTTCACTTTCATTATTTAGGCACGAATCCTTCTACCACTTACACATAAGCATAACTTCATTCATTTTGCAAGTTCAATGGGACAACCCATTGTACATGAAAGCAAGCATATGAATAATTCTTCATAGGATCAGAGCCTTAATTTGTACAAGAAGAATTAGATGTTAGAGTAACGTGTTGCTGCTTTAGTGAATGTTAAGTTCTTCCCAAAATACCAGATGTGGGGAAGAATGCCCAAAGAACAAAGTAGACATGACATCACCTAATTGTCATTGTAGAAATAACAGCATGCATGTAGCATAATCCAACATGTGGCAGATATGGACCATTTGATTTAATCTCTTTGCGAAACCAAAGTAAAATTAATGTAAACTGTAGCTAAGTAGCCACTCATCAGCCAGTGCATCAAGTCTATTCTTAAACAGCAGCACAGATCAAAATTCCTTCTCCTAAAAGTGAGTTTCAATTTTGCAAATAAAATCAGTTCATTTCAAGCCAGGATGCTGATCTTGCCCAGAGCAGGTCATGCAAGTATGAGCTGATCTAGCAACCCGATTGCCCACCAGGGAGCACTGCTTCAGCCCCCTGCTAGGAGCAAAGGGAAATGCTCCTGTTTAGAAGTCATGGGGCCGCCATGGATTCCCTCTACTACCAACCCCAAGCGGCTCTTTATATTTTGCCCCCACCGTGTAATCACTGGACACATCCACTTTTCCTGAAGAGCAAGCGGAGCCCAGCATAGGTACTGCTGCGCGCTGGATCCCTAAGAGAGTTCGGCACCCTGCAACTATACCTGTCTGAACCATTAGTATTGAAAGATGCTTCATCTATTGCTAAATCCTAACTGGAATTAAGAGAATTTTCTTTGACATTAGCCTTATCTTAGGATTTCAGGGTAGCCTGAGCGGATTTCATCCTATCTGTGCTGAATCAATGGCAAAGTTGCTACTGAATTTGCAAATGCAGGACCTGGCCTGAGTAATCTCTGTGCTGTAAATTACAAAGGAATGACGCAGCTATTACCCTGTATTGCTCTTCAAATGCATTTTTCTCCTATTAATTCCTATGAATGACTTGGCCAACCTCTCTGGTGTGCTTTCCTTGCAAATGCTACAGCTATAGAGAATGAGTTGTTATTGATATGTCTAAAAAATCCTGAGGACCATAGCTTGGATCCCTCAGCAGATACTGATTTTAGCTCCACACTGAGCATCAGCAGGTAGACTGGCTCCAGCCCGGAGTTGTCTTGGAAAAAGTGCAGCCAAGTTGTGTGCTCCTGGATCCAAGCTGACTGCACAGAGAGAAAAAGTGTTGATGTGTTTCTGCATCCATGGCATGGTTAATCCATAACCCAGGTGAGCTTCCAGGCATAACTGCTGACATGATTATTTTCAAAATCCATTACTTTGTAACTTGATTATATACCCAAAAAGTTTAATACTGACTGATTTCTCCCAGTACTGTTCAGCTCCAGTGACTACTGATCACTCAACTGTTTTTGGAATTTTGCATAATTTGACAATATTTTATAATATTTTGGAAGTGAGAAATAAAAAAGAATGTATTGTAATGATAAGGAAAATGTCTGTTGCAGCCTTACAGGCACCCAAAGTTGTTTGTAGCTCTTTTAAGTTTTAAATAATATGCAGCAGTTAAAGTAAAGGTTTAAATGATTAATATAATTAAAACACCGGCAGTCAGAATGAATTCATGTGAGCAATGCAAAAGGGGTTTAAAGCCTCTTTTTTTAAAGATGGCTATATTTGTACCTGAAATTTTACCCTCATTATCATAGCAATTTTGTTATTTTTTTCAGTTTGGCAAAATATTTATTTACTGCAATAAACAGGAAGAGGCTCATATGTATACGTATGTGATTACATCGAGGGCAAAGCAAAGATGGCTGGAATTACAGTTCCAGCCTGTAGCCTGCTGGGCAGGTCTGCTGAGAGAAATTCCACTCTTTTTTTTCCTATTCTTCCCATTGTGACAGTGGAAGCTTCTCATAACACTGTCTGGGGGGTTCCACCTGGGTGTAAGATATTTCTTCCCAGAGAGGTACTTAACGAGTGCTCCTGTAAACTTATCCACAAACTCATTACTGCAAAAGCAATTAATCGTTTCTGGTCTTAGATCTGTAACATGTCTGCAAACAGATGCTTCACCCCTTTCTTAATTGTCTGGGTGGATCGCTACATGTACCCCAGGGATACCATTCCAAAACCTGCCTCCAACCTGCCCCCTCCTTGGGCTTCTGCCCCACTTCAGGGGCCACGTGGCTGTCTGAGCTATCAGTCCTGATAGCCACCTTTTCTGCAAAAAAGCCCAGCTGGATCACAGGCCAACTTCTTCTCAATGTGAAAGTCAAATTTTGTCCAGTTTTCTCATCTCTTTAGCTTCATGTCATCCTAGATGAAGATTTTGCTGGCCAGCAGTGCCTCCCTCCTCCAAGCACATACCTGGCAGTAGGCGAGGGGTTGCCGTGGAGCACATAAGCATATTTGCACGCATCTGAGAGCATCTGGCCCCCGCAATAAATTATTACAATAAGTGGCTTTCACCAAGTGTCTATGCAGTCTATCCCAGTTAAGAGCTGCCTAAAATGGCAGCCTCCCATTCTGAACTTCATCTCCATTTCTTTTTGGCTTGTTTTTTAATTTCCAAAAGCTTGCCAATATGATCCTTTCCTTTGGGGAGAAGGTCTGTGCACATGCAAATGCTGTGAACCCATTACACCTGGAAAGGATCTTCTACCTCTGTTTTTAATTGAGCAGTTTGACAAAGTGACTCCTTCAGGGCTTATCAGAAGTTAATGGGATATTTAGTAGTTACTTGAGCAGTAGCAGGATCAGGCCCTTTGACTTCATCAGGCATGTCATCCATCTTCACATGAACAGGCTGACAGGAAAGGGATTGAAATTTCACAGTCTGTGATATATTTAGAGATTGTTTAGATTGGATTTAGCTATGGAAAAAATACTGTGCTGACCAAGATAATCATCCTTCAGATATTGATCTAACCCCTGTCTGCTCTAATTTGTTCTTCCAAATCATGTTGCCTGCAGCCACTATCTTACAGTAACATTGCAGTGACAGCTGCTGGGATCCCTGATTTTTCCCCAATGGAAATCAGTGGCGAAACCCCAACTGACTTCAATGGTGCAGGACTGTGCCCTATGGACCCTGTTTTTAGCATTGCATTTCCCACTGAAATGGGGGTACATTTTGAGCCATAACTGTCTGAATATCGGACAGCAATATCCCAACTCAGCCCAATAATACAGCAGTTGGCTATGGGGCATAGGAAGGGGAAGAAATACACCCCCAGAAATCATACCTACAATGCCATACAGTGCTACCTAGACTAGCTCTGAACAAATTTGTGGGAGTGCTCGGGCAGCGTGCCAAATTTCCAAAAACACTGTACCAAGGCTAACACACATGGCCTCAACAGGACTAAAGTGTCCCCAGGAGACCATTGCACCACCATGGCTGTGTGGCTTCCAGCACAGCATTAACTAGTTCCAAGACAGCTAAGGTATCTCTGGCTGGTGCTACCTTGTCATACTTTGATTTAGACACATTTTTAGACTGTTGCTGAACTGGGTCTAAATATATACTTATGGAACAGCTCCATAACCGTCTCTATTACGACCATGGATTTGGAACGCAACTCTAAACACTTAGCATGGCTGAAAAGGGCACACCAAGGGAATGACTCCCTGCAGACCAGAAAACTGGGGACTTTGCCAGCAAGGCACAAGGTGGAATAAGACCAACAGGACTCTTAATGCTGTGCCACCTCCTGTTAGACATAAGGCAGGCCCAGTAAAGCACTAGTGCAGAAGGAAAGAACAAAATGTTATGTCACTTCTGTAAGTACAATTCCTGCACTGGTTTATAGATTCCACATAGCGTTTTAGTCAAAGTACACTATGGAAATCAAAGGGAATTTAATTTTTGAATCATGCTTTGTCCTGGAGAGAGAGAAGTGAACTAAAGTGAATTGGGTTTCTTCTTCTAATACCTTACACACTGCACAAGATAAATGTAAAGCTCTACCAAAGCTATACAGATTTGGGATTTTGCAGTATTATATGTGATTGCCCCCAGGGCAGAAGAATAGGCTGCCTGATCCTCCTTCCTTCCCGCTAGTTCAAAGAGTACTAGTCTCCTGAGTCATGCTGCTTTTCCTAGAATCCAGGCTCTCATGTTGAGCAGATGACATAGGAAACTAAAGATTCTTTTTTTTATTTCGTTTGTGGTAATCCCACAAACAAGATAATTCAGAGTTGCAGTCAGATGCGCAACATGTTTTGGTGTAATATTGCTAGGTTTTTACTGAGTTCCTGTGCTAGCTCCAGAACTTGTGATCTGTATTTCTTTGCTGTTGGAGGTGATGGAGTGTTTGCTCTTTTTTTTCGGCATTCTGTTACAGTTTGTGAGGTTCAGGCTCCATGTCAGCAGCACACACAGTACAGTTCAGTGCTTTGGATTCAATACCTTCAACAGTCCATCAATAGCTTTTGTTCCAAAACAAGTAACATTTCCCTCAAAAGCCCTCAGCATGCTCCCATCCAGCATTACTTACTCCAAACTATAGAATCTCAAGCCCAGTTTCTGCTCTTATGATTTCCATGACAAAGGTAAGACATCCTGCCAAATTACAGGTTTTACTCCTAAAAGCCTTGTACATCCACACAAAAACATCAAATAAGAAAAGGTGAATAATCTCCTCTCTTGAAGCATTCCTCCTCTACTCATCAATGGCTTGTCAATTTTTTCAAGCCTTTCAAGAGACAATTCTTTACCTTCTACATCCTCCCAAAACTGTGTCAGGGAGGGATTATTGGGGGAATCCTTTAACTAGAAAAAGCAGCAAACTGTCCATGTCACGATCAAGTAGATTTTAGAACCCATTAATAACATTTTTAATAAACCAATAGAAGATTGGGCTACCACACTGATCTACGCTCATTTATGAGTTTGACTATTACTTCATGAAAAATTAATGCCGATTAGTCATTTTGACTTCAGAAAAAAATGAAAATGGAACTCCAGAAAATACTGTTAGAAAGACAAAAGTTCATATTGTATCAATTATTCTGAAATCGGGTTTTAAGTATATACTGTACTTTCTGAGTATACTCACAGTATCACACTTCAGGTATCTCTTATTCTTAGAATTTGCGATAACGTAAATATTTCCAAGAATTTCCTTGATTGGTTTATATATTAAGTTCAATATTTGAGATAAGTGCAGTGGAAAGTTTTAGCTGTATGTATAAAAGAAAGAGTGTGATTGGGTTGTAATTTAGGAGATTATTTGCTGCAGCTAAATGGATGGGATGCCTGCGGACATGAAGCTGTCACAGCAGAGGCAGATACGGACTGAGATCAGAACAGGAGGTGAAAATACACAAACACCTAGCAATATAGTAATAAAAATGATACAATAATGACAATGATCTTTCTCCTAACTTGAGCTTCAGAGGGGTTGGTGGTTGTTGTTTTGCTTTGTTCTTGCACCATACAACTATAGAGTACTGAGTAGCAAACAGGCAATATCCGCCCTCAAAGAAGAGTGTTTGATGTCAGAAATGGGTGTTGGTCTATAGGAAAAGGTCCAGAGCTTCTGCATGTGACTAAGAGAGAGAGTTACATAGCTAAATACACTTGGGACACTCAGTGTGACAAGTTTTGTGCTGGGGAGCTATGCAACGCTTTGGTCAAAGATTTCTGAATTGCCATCGTGCCTTGCCCTTCACTGTTCCATTAGCCACCTCAGTAAGGTCCAACATCCAGCTCCTGCCATTGCCTGCCCAGAGTGAAACCAGACACGGCTCCTCTCACTAAATTTTTAGGCATACTCAGCAGCTAAAACCTGACATCTCCTGCCCACAGATCTGACATAAAGCAGGTGCCTGCCCTAACTCTGCCTCCCTCTGGGCCCCAGCTCCAGCATCCTTCACTGCTTGCAGCCAGCTCACAGCTCCTCTAAACACACAGATAACACCCTGGGCCAGGATGAGGACTCTAGTTCCTTGAAGCAGGTGCAAAGGCACAAAATGTGTTTGAAGCCTCCAGGAAGCCATGCCAGGGTCTTTCCATACCAGGAGGCAGGAGGTGGAGAGGCAAGGGCATGTCACAAGGAGGTGAGGCCACAGAACCACGCTCGTCCTCAGTGGAAGTGCAGTTGGGCTGGGTCATGAAGAACTGTGATCACCAGCTGGAGGAGAGAAGGGTATGTGGCAGGTCCCTGGGTCATGGCATGACCGTGGCAAGGACTAAACTCATCCACATATGAATGAAGTGCCACCACCGCTGGGCCTAGCTCAACAGGTCAGATACATTGGTTTTAGGAGTTAGCATCCATGACCAGGGTAGAGAAACAACCGCTCTGGAAGACTGGGGACAGAGGTGGAGAGGTCAGCAGCTATATGCAGGGCTGAGGTTTATAAATACAACCCTTCCTCTTTTCCAAGCTTGCAGATAGGAACCATATTTGAGCACCAATGGGGCTGTCACACAACACGTTCCACAGTACAATGCTTCCACAGGTGACAGCACATGTTCACTGCAGATTTTCACCCGAGTATATACATTTCACAACAAGCAGGACTGCTGTTTTCTTCCCACAAGAGGGCCCTACAGCTTCACTCTCCAGACTAAGGAGTCTTGTGATGTTTAAGGTAGGGCTTGTGAATAACTGTAGTGCTGTGTTGCCTACAAGAGGCCACGGTGGGGTATATATTGTCACATACTCAGCAAGGAAACAGTCTTGCCAGCTATGAACGTGTAAGTCATCCTTGTGACTCCTTCCGAGCCAGAGGAGCAGGATTTCAGCCATAGCAGGAAAATAAGCCTCTATTAAAGAGCAAGAAATTTTCAGGGCCGCCCGGTTAGAGTCAAGAGGTACGATTACACAGGACCCGTTTTATAAGTGCTGCCATGTGGGAGCAACCTGTCTCAGCTTGCTGTGTAGAGTTGCAAACAAAAGTAACCACGTGTGGTATAAACAGGATTGATTTCAACAGGGCGTTTTGCAGTAATGCTATCCCCTGGCAGGATAACAAGCAGAATGTTAGAGACATAAAACAGATTGCAGCCAGGCTTCCGGGCAGGTTTCTTCAGCTGGTAATGCTGCATGTGGTCACTAAATGAAAAACAATTGGAAGAAGCACAGTGTAACCCCGGCTGGTCCCTCCCTCACCACCTCCTGGGGCTCCCTGGGGGAGTCCTTCACTGGGCAGACTGCAAGGACTCCTGCCCAGGTTTGCAGAGAAGAACACCCAAAAGACATCAGTCCCCTAGGAAAACTCAGTCCCAGCTTCTTGTAATATATAGACACAAAACTTGACTCCTGCTGCAGATCCTAGAGAGGCCAAAGAGGAGCAATGTCTTAAGCAGTGCAATGCTGGTAAATGCTTTCCATTTCCCCAAGTGTGTTTCACTGTCATTTCTTCTCATTGGCGTGTGCTGGTCTTGCTTTATCTAAAAGGAAGCAAGATTGAACTTCAAAAATGAAGTTCCAGATAATGCAAGTTAACTTCTTTTTCCCTCCCCAAGGGCACTTTTTATAATACTTTTAATACCAAGAGATTCTCCTATGATTACTTTTTTTTAGTGCTGGAGGGAAACCTAATGTCAAAACCACATTTCAACCTTTATATGTCAAATTCTTCAATTATATTCTTCTTTTTTCTCCCTTAACTTCAATAAAACATTAAAAATCTTTTTAAGGATGGTTACCAGAATTGGAGTCATATGCAATCCCCTGACATAGAACACCAACCACAGGTACACCACTAACTGCCTATGCCCACTTGAACCTCAGTAACACCCTTTCAGCAAACCTATGGGATGGCAAAACCTCAGTCACTGTATAGAGTTCCTCTTGTTGTCTTAACAGTTATGAGAAAGATATAAAAGGAGACTTGCAGAAACTCTCAGGACTACAGATCAGAACAGATCCTTACAGTGTTTGCAGAACAGACGAACAATAGACTCTCGAGGAGTAAAACAAGCAAGCGAGCGGAACAGCCAGCTACGCTCAATACACATCAATCCCGGGAAAAATAAATGTTTGTACAAAGCAGCACAACCAGTGTGGTCACCTAGAGGTTTTTTCATCATGTGCTTCATATATTGACTAATTCCAAACATTTTTTACTTGGGTTCACTTCCAGGTGCAAGGGCAAACATCTAGTTAACTCAAAACAACTAAGGGCTCATTTAGGCATGGTTGAAAATGGTCACAATTGATAGCTTGTTCAAAGCTTGCAGAAGTAATACTGTTGCCAGACTACCGGTGCAGTGCATTTGCCAACCCTTTGCTGCTGCATTGCTGCATTGCTGCATATCAAGTATTTCTTTTCATTCTAAAAAAATGCACATTTTTGCTTTGTTTATAAATGATTGTGATGTTATTGTGGAGACCCACTCTGGAAAGAAGCTCACAGTGATATTATTTTAATACACCATTTGCTTCAGACTCAGGTTCCTGTTTCTATACAGCTGCTTTTACATCACCTACACTCCCAAGTGCCTGTTAAAGGAAAAGAAAAAAAAATTATAAAAAGTTGTAGTTCCCTCTTCGTATTGTGGTCCAAATTTAGGAAGTCATGTCTCAACTCCCTCTAGCCAGCAAAGAATTTAAGACAGCATTTGACTTTAAACACTTGGTAATGTCCCACTGAAAGAAAAGTAAAATATATGCTTATGCACTGAAGTGGATCGTCTATATGGCTACAGTGGGATTTGGCCGTTTAAAATATAATCGCCTAATTTAGATTAGAGATTCCCCCAACCATGAGGGGAGAGACAAAAATCAGTCCCCTTGACCACTCATCCGACCCGTCTGAGAGCCCTGCATCAGGCAGGCTGAGGCCACCCTGGACATGCCTGCCTGTCCCTGGGGTGGCAGAGGGACAGGCAAGCTGAGGCTCTCAGCTCTCCCAGCTGTTGTCTCCAGTGTGGGGGTATTTCTGAGTGTTACCTGGGCCCCCTCAAGAGAAACAGGTGCTGCTGGGGGCAATTGGTTTGGTTTATTTGAGAATTTCTTTAGAAAGGATGGATCTTTTAAAGAATCCATCCTTCTAAATTATGGGAAAGGACTTCATGACATACAACCCAGTGCATTTATGAGTGCTACCCATTTTGTCTCAAGTAAAGTACTGCTTTGCAGAATCTCCTTGGGAGCAGAATGGCCTCAGAGGCCCCTTCGTCCTAATACGATGTCCAGTCAGTGTCTTTCCTCAATATCTGCGCAAAATGCTTTCTGCTTTGCATTACAGAAGTCATGCTTGAGGCAGTATAAAGCTAGTGGGGCATCAAATCAAGTGTGCGTTCATAACAAGCAAGTGGAGCAGGATGATATGAAACTATAGTGGACATCCCTACCGAGTCCACCTAGTCAGTAGAGCAGAAAGTCACTCACAGTTGGACGTGTCTCTGCCTAATGGCTGTACATGGTTATATTCTGTTCAAGACACTCTTTCTGTTAAAAAACGGAGGAGCCACATCAAAAAAAATAAAAGTAGTAGCAGCTTGTTCAGTGAAAATGTCAAAGGGATAGCTATGCTAAGTTGTGCCATTCTCAGTATCCTCTGGTATTTGGGCATGGGGTCATTCCCACATACGCAGACTGCCCTCCACAGTCACTTCCAGCTCTCCTTTATTAGCTTTTTATAGAAAGGACATGGTAGAAATTATATGGCACTTACCAGTACCTATCAGAAAATGTAATGGGTCACTTTTGGGGGCCACAATTTTAATTTGGAATTTTCTTCCACTATTTTATCAATTTCATCTTCAAGTCCTACTACTTTGACTAAGATTCAGAAGCCTACTGGAATAAATGTGTTACAAAGAGAGATTTCTCTGGTCTGTGCTATTGGATCCAGAAAACTACTAGATGAAGTGGAATCAATTGTTATTTAGACTAAGTTTGCAAGCACTTCTGCCTATTTTGTTAACTCTAGACACTTTCTGTCTGCTTTAAGATTCACTCTTGGTTATTTAGGTCAGGTTTATAAGCTAGTCTCATTTCGTGCTTCTCTCAGGCATCCTGTGAATCCTGTGCAGGATTCAATTTGCTAAAGATTTATGAGTCCTTCCCATTCCAGAGTCATATACATCATATGGAAACTATTGTGCAATGGAGAGCTTCGAGGTAGTCCCTCCCCATCTGTCTCCAGAACAGCAGTACGAACTAATAGCTTCTGAAAAGAACCGCCATAACAATACCATAGTCTTTTTGTTAATTTTTTAAATTTAATTCAGGCCCATTTTGTCTTTGTGTCTGAATGTTTTCTAGCTAAGTCCTTGAACGTTATCAGCAAAGCGGGGAAGGCAAAAGAAGATAGAAACTGCTACTTGGTTTCAGCCGCTGGCTCCCAGTTAGAGCTAATGGACTGCAATGTCCAAAAATTGAACCCCAGAGGTGCCACTCAGAATATTTGCATGTGTTTATTCTAGCCCACTGTCTCGTCAAATGAAGAGGCACAATATAAATACTGCTTTTCAATTATCTTACGTCTTGTAACCAAGTTGCTACCTTGCCAGCAAAGAATATACAATCCAAACAGAGCAATAGATGAACTGCATTAGGATGAGGTTTGTCCAGCATACAGATATAAATACGTATTAGGGAGAGACCCCCTGTTGTCAGACAGCAGATCCCCCTAGTGCAGCAGCCAGCAGTGACCAGAAGCAGAAAGCACTTTAGAAAACGGGACAAATACAAAGTGGTTATTGCCTGCTCTGCATTACAGCTTCCAGCATTCAGAAGGGTGGTGTCCAAACCAATATTTTTAGTAACTAAAGACTAGTGTTTAGTAACTAACACTAACACTTCTTAAATTTGTCTTTTCCTATCTTCAGTTTACACATATAGAATCATAGAATCATAGAATCGTTAAGGTTGGAAGG
>RSEF01000002.1:148119302-148136985 GCA_003993805.1 Himantopus leucocephalus | reverse complement strand
TCGAGGTGGGGTCTCACCAGTGCCAAGTACAGGGGGATGAGCTATATATGTCTGACCTATAGAAATGCGTGTTGCAAAGGAGCTCATAATGTGACCACGCATTGGGTGAAAGTATACTCCTCTTGGTGTTTGTTTTTAAGGCACAGATTGCCTTCTAGTTCTTGTCCTGTGAGAAACAGCGAACAGTGAAGCTCCTTTTTCTATTCACCTTCTTTGCACCAACCAGATTACAAAAACCTGTTATATTCCTCCCTTTCCCTTAGCCATTTCTTCCAATCTGAATAGTAGTAATCTATTTAGTCTTTTGGAACAGGAGGATGAGCCAACCAAAAGCTTATTGGTCAAGATTAGAGGGCAGACCAATGTGGATGATATTGTGGTGGGTGTCTGTTGCAGACCACCTGAGCAGCAAGAAGAAGTAGATGAGACCTTCTTTGGACAACTGGAAGAGGCCTTATATTTGCAGGTCCTGGTCCTCATGGGGGACTTGAACCAGCCCCATACCTGATGGAAGGGCAACACTACAATTCAGGACAGAAGCAATTCAGGAGTTTTCCAACTGATGATAATGAGGAAAGGCACTTCTTGGACCTGACAGGTACAAACAAGGAAGAACTGGTAGAGGAAGTGAAGGTCAGGGGCCAGACTTGCCTGCAGTGACCATGAGATAGGGGACATCAGGGTCTCAAGAGAAGGGAACAAGTCATATCACAGGATCATGACCTAGACTTCAGGAGAGCAGACTTTGTCTTATTCAGGGACCTGCTAGGAAGAATCTCTGGGGTAACGTGGGGCGTAGAGGGGTTCAGGAGAGCTGGTTGATTTTCAAGCATCACGTCCTCCAAGCTCAAGATTGGTCCCTGTGGATGTGCAGGAAGTCAAGCAAAGGGGGATAGGAGGCCTGGATAGACAAACAAGTAGCTCCTGACAAAACTCAAACAAAAAAAGTAGGTCTGCAAGAGGTGGAAGTGGGACTAGGTAACTCAGGAGGAGTTTTGAGACACTCTCTGAGTGTGCAGTGATGGGATTAGGAAAGCCAAAGCCTGCCTGGATTTGAGTCTGATGAGGGATATGAAAGGCAGCAAGAAAGGTACATAGATAGCAAAAGGAAGACTGGGGAAAAACGGGCCCATTGCTGAATGGAGCAAGGGACCCAGTGACAAAGGGCATGGAAAAGGCCAAGGTACTCAATGCCTTCTTTGCCTCAGTCTTCATTGGCCAGCCCAGACTCTAGGAATCACAGGCCCCTGAGACCAGTGGGAAAGTCTGCAGCAAGGAAGACTTATCCTTGGTGGATAAAGATCAAGTTAGGGAACATTTAAACATCTCCATTTTGGAGATACTCAAAACTCAACTAGACACGGTCATAAGCAACCTGCTCTGATTGCTCCGGCTTTGAGCAGAAGATTGGACTAGATCTTCAGACATGCCTTCCGACCTTGACTACTCTGTGACAATTCATGTTTCTAATCACCCTTCTGCACCTTTATGTCTTACTTTTCCAATCCAGCTATGATTTTTCCCTTTTTAAAATGTAGTACCTGTTGCATGTACTGGTCAAGCAATGGACATATTCTGGAGTTACACAGTGGCATAATGATATACTCTTTTTTGCTCTCTGTTCCTTAACTAATCCTTTCTAAACTTAATTTGTATTTTTGATCACTGTTGAGCTTCAGGCAACATTTTTGCATACCATAATTCCAAGACAGGTAGGGTAGAGCTCATCACTGTGCATTTTAGCTACAGTTGTTCCTTTTTTTCCCCACCTACATGTATCATTTTACATTTACTGACATTAAATGTCATCTGCAATTTTACTGCCAAAACACTCTGTATCATGGAATCAGAAGGATTTCATGTCTTCAAAGATTTTTTTTACTATTCTAAAGCATTTCCAAGCTGAGTGGTGCAGTTGACATGCCTGAGGGACAGGGTACCATCCAGAGGGACCTGTCCAAGCTCAAGAAGTGGGCCCATGTGAATGTCATGAGGTTCAACAAAGCCAACAGCAAGGTCCTGCACCAGGACTGGGGCAAGCCCTGGTATCAATACAGGCTGGGGGAGGAAGCAATTGAGAGCAGCCCTGCCGAGAAGGACTTGGGGGTATTGGTGGACGAAAAGCTGGATATGAGCTGGCAAAGTGCTCTTGCAACCCCGTATCCCAGGCTGGTTCAAAAGAAGCATGGCCAGCAGGTCAAGGGAGGTGATTCTGCTCCTCTTCTCCACTCTAGTGAGAGCCCACCTGCGTCCAGCTCTGGAGTCCTCAGCGTGGGAAAGACATGGACCTGGTGGAGTGGGTCCAGAGGAGGGCCGCAAAAATGATTAGAGGGATGGAACAACTGTCCTACCCAACAAGGGGTAATGGTTTTAAGCTAAAAGAGGGTAGATTCAGACTAGGTAGAAGGAAGAAATTTTTTTATGATGAGGGTGGTGAAACACTGGAACAGGTTGCCAAGAGAGGTGGTAGATGCCCAATCCCTGGAAACATTCAAGGTCAGGTTGGACGGGGCTCTGAGCAACCTGTTCTAGTTGAAGATGTCCCTGGTCATTGGAGGGGGGTTGGACTAGATGACCTTTAAAGGTCACTTCCAACCCAAACCATTCTATAGTTCTACGATTCTATGATTTCCTGTTTTCCTTAAGCTTTTCTGCCTTGCACTTTCACTCCTCCTTTTGTTGTGGATCATGAAAGAGTTGTGAACAACAGCAGTCTCAGCACATTTCCCAGGGGGTGACCACTGGTAATCCTCCGCATCGTAAACGTGATCAGTAATTCTCACAAAGCATTTTAACCAGATATTAATAATCCATGAAAGGATGTTTCATCTCACCCCAAGACGATTTAGTTTCTCTAACAGTCTTTAGTAAAAGACCTGGTCAAAGGCTTTTTGGAAAACAATTTCAACAGTACCAATCTCATACATGGTTAGTTCTTCAAAGAAATCTAGTAAATGTATGAGATAAAATTTTCCTTTATACTAGTTCAATTGAGCTCTTCCTCAGTTTATGACATTTATGTATGTCTAGTAATTCTAGTCATTCATGTTATACCTCTACCAATTTATGAGTAGAGATGAGATTTTGTGCTCTGTAACCTCAGCAGATTACCTTAGACCCTTTAAAAAAACCCCAAACTGTGTGTCACCTTCATTCCTCTAGTACCTCAAAGGTAATTTCAAAACATCATAAAATTTACATACTATTCTACAGTAAGTTCTATTAAAAAGTCTCTTAGAAACAGACCAGTGATTTGTAGCTGAAATGTTGATTTTTCACAAGGGCTGAATCACTTTGTGGATTAAAGTATAGTTTTTAAACTATGACTCTTGTAGGGCTTTTTTGGAAACACAGCAATATCTCATTGCAATATTTTATCAGAGTATTTCAAAGCATGTTTTAAAAGCAGAATTAAACTTTGTGAAATCACTTCATCTTTTGGATATAGATAAAATTGATTTTTATCATTGCCATCTCATTCACAGGTAAATCAATGACTCACCCGCAAGCTTAAGAGCCAGTGCCAGAGCCAGGAATAAATATAGACATCCTACCATTCAGCACCTTGCGCTAGACATTAGGTTGCATTTTCTTTCCCAATTTATTACATTGAGAGACTGAAGAAAACTGGAAAGCCTTTAAGTGTGCCCCTGCTTTACAAGATATTTTACTATGAACCTTTCCTGATTTTCATGACTGCAGCTCATAACTGTGCAGAAAAAAAAAATAATTATTTTAATTCCATGTGCATAAGTTAGTCTTAATGAAATAAGCCCCTATGTAGGAATCACTTTCTTTCCTAATACGTAACTGACATTTTTAAATCAGGCTGACCAAAGTTTACTTTACAGTGCTATTCTGGCCGATAGTTAATACTGCCAGCAAAGATGCTTTCTGACTGAGAGAGGGTATGAGCTGTTTTTTTCCCAGACAGAGCAAGGGTGGATATGTACCTAACCTGTAAAGTCTGGGATAAAATTCAAGAATCCCTGTGAATTAATAAATGTGAATACGGACTAGAAGGTCTGATTCTAATCTCAATGCAAGAAGGGTTCTGATTAACCTGTCTTGTAACTTATTCAGAAGTGTATTCCCATGTGTGTTTGATGTAAAAAGCTTATAACAAGAATTCTATATTTGCTGGACAAGGATATTTTGCATTCTCTTTGCGCAATTTTAGTAATGATGCAGAGCATGGGGAACAAGAAGTAGCTCAGACTGTATTTTCTATTGGGTTCTTCTCACTTTGACATCAATGAACCATTTATAAAATCTCCTTTGGCTTTCTTCATATGTAATTTGCCTTGGAATTTTCAGATTCCCCCTCTTTTGCCACAGGAAGCTCCAGGTGATCTGCCAAGTACTCCGTTCTTTTAATTAACCAGTGGATATTTACAACCTGTAGTCAAAACGGATGTATTATGGTAAATTATACCAGCATTTCCAATTTAACATACTGGCCCTTTTCCAGATGGTATAGCAGAACAAATAAATTTCATATCAGATTTCCATTTTTCCCAGTGTTTACATTATTAACTGTAGAAATATTTTTGCCAGGAATAACTGACTGCAAGTAGCACTTGCGCAAGGTTTCACATGCAATAACTTGATCCGCACAGAACTCTATATGGTTTTGAATATTTTTTACCATTCAGAGCACCAGAGGAGCTATTGCTTTTGAAATCGTTCCTACTGAAAGCCCTGCTCACCAAGAGAACTGAGGAAAAGGTGGACACCAGCACAAAAAAAGGAAATTACTATTAAAATAACACTTCATGTGTACATACTGTACCCTACACAGGTTGCCTGCTCCTAAAGGCTTACATTTGAAGGTCAGGAGCTGCTATGCCAAAACCATTTGGCTTTTTCAATACTAGCAAACATTGCTGTGGTATCCCTGTAATATATACACAGAAAGGCTGCCAGCATTTGTAATTCTATCTCCAGTCTCATCCTATTCTGTAGTTTCCTAAAGCCACACTCGTGGAACAGAGATCTTCCCCAAAGGTTCATTTTTTCTTAATTTCTGAGGTAAGTTTCCATCCCCCATGGCTAGAGAAAAAAGCCTTAAGAGGAAAAGCATGTGCCGCTAAAGGATAGGGACAGGTTGGCAATTAAACAGAATTCAGAATATGCTATTGTAAAAGAATTGCTTTATTCTGCCAGGCTGGGTTTGCTCATGCATGTTTGCAGAGCCCACTTGGCATCAATCAGACAGTGCACCTCAAAATATGAACAGTCCAGAGGTGTCCATACAATACTCTTCAGCAATGAACATCTGTCCCTATATTTACAGAGAGATAAACAAATTATCTAAATTATGATGCAACCTTGGTTAAAATTTGAGGAGTGTTCAAGTTACTGGAGATGGAGAAGGAATTTCCTCCAGATACCTCGTGTGTCTCACTTTACGCTGATCTCCCTCCTGAATTTGCATTAGGATTTTGGTTTATGGCTGTCATGCAGTTTGAAAGAAAATTCTCCAATTACCTCTTATTTACTGCATGTTGGCTCAGTTCAGAGTAGTTTTGGGACATGTTAACTAGACTCCTTTCAGGAGAATTATACCACGCACACACCAGAGCACTCCAGCCCCTCATGAAGGTGTGAGATGTGATCGGCTCTGCAGACAGCACCAAATCCCGCACACCAAGCCTAGTCCCGAGCAAAAGCCCAGAACCTCACAAAGTGCAGATGAAAAGCCGCAGCACCCACTGCTTTATCTACTGATCCTCTTCGGCTGCTCTGAATTAGCCTCCATCACTAGGAATTACTGATTTAAAAGTGCAACATATTTTGCCTTTCTCCGTTTAACTGAAAGAAGGCAAAAAAAGGTAACTAATAAACCCACAAAACCATACTGATGCCAACCAAGCCTGCTCCCTTGCCCTGGGGCCAGCAGCCCCTCCAGAGCTGCACTGGGGGCATCTCCCCGGAGATCACCCAAGACACACAAATTCATCACTCCTCTTGGGCACCTCCAGACTTTAGACATCTCTCTTTGGCTGGCTGAAGCCAACCCTGCCTGACTACTGCGACAACATCACAGCCATCTGGAAAGAAATACAACTGAGTTCTTCCGTCCTCACTTGGGACTACTAACGAAGAATGGTTAATATTTTGCTACAAAGCTCTTGCAGCATGAGTAGTCATCTGTCCCTCTGGGCTGTACGTCCCTGACAGTCCCCTTCTGCCCTCCTGCTGCTTTATCCCCGCTCTGCGCAGATGCACCAGGTGCAAGGTGGGGGATATTAGGGAACCAGGCAGGAAAGCATCTGAGCCATTAACTCAGATTTTCTCTTCTAACGTCAGAAGATTCAGCCAAATAATTACAGCACACAGCTGGTGCCTGCTAATACACTTTAAATTTGATAATCTGTCCAGAAGTGAAGAACATTTTTATTCAGTGCAGGTTGGAAAGACAAGGCAAGAGAATTGAATGAGACAAGGTATTTTCAACATGATCTTTCTCATTACTGTGCTTCAGCTCTATTGACTTTAAGACTAGAGCAACAACTAGGCAAACAAAAGACTTCTTTTTCATCTTCAGAAGTTACATAATTTAACAATACTGTCTCTTTTTTTTCTCCAGACTTGCAGAGTCTTAGCAACTCTTCTCTGTCAAAACAATGTCTGCTCTCAACAACGAATTTTCTTAATTGCCTCACCTGAAGCAGAAATGCGCCAATTACGTTCTTGTCCTGATTATCAGACAACTCACTGGAATATATCGTACTGAGAGAAACTCAATTCTGAAGACAAGCCTGTGTAATGAACATTTTAAATATATATGTGTGTGTGTGTGAAATCAACAGTCAAAATAGCAGCTGGGAAAGAGAAGACAAAGCAACTCTGTTCTGGCATGAAGCTCGGTGCTCAGGGAGGTCCACACGGGCGGAGAGGGCCTCCTTGTCCTCCTGGGACCCCACCTGATCTGTATCCTGCTCTCACAGAGCCACTGAAGGCTTCAGCCCATAGAGAGGACACCCAAACCACAGATCCCAAAAGCAGTTGTGCAAACATTTATCCGGTCTCCTGGCATGGCTGAGAAATACAAGCCAGTGTCACGTTGCCCACTGTACTGCTGGATAAAAAGCATTCAGAGAAACAGAAGTGAGAAACAGAAAATGCAGCATTTCCCATGAAAACAGACTCACTCCTGCACGTCTTTTCCCTCTTTCTGTGTGACGTACCCAGGGATGGAGGTGCCCAGTGCTGAGAATTGGTGGGGCTGAGGGGAGTCTCCTTGTCCCGAGGGTTCACGCAGTTTAGATGAATGCCACAAAGAAAGTTTTGACATCCACTGGTAAGCTTTAAAATTCTGTAGTAAACTGTGTGTATATGCCTTCTGGGACCATCTTCCTCATAAAATAAACTGGCATGTAGCTGTAGTTGCATGCATAGAAAATTAACTATGCGTGTAGAGAACAAAATTTGCTATCCCATTATTAAGGCAACAGTGTTAAACAACATAGTCCATCATGAGGACAGGGGTCTTAAACCATGGAGGAGAACTAATCTGTATTCGGATATCCAGATGCAAGTTATACGTATTAATATCTCCACTTTATATGAAGTGTCATGGGGTCATGCTGACAAGCCAGAATGTTGGGGACAGCCCAGTGCAGAGTCACTCTCACAGGAGAAACGTTAAATGACAACAAACCATTACTTCATCACCAGTCCTAATGGTCATCCTCCCCAGTTTGACCTGCCGTGTCTTCGGCTGTTCCTGCTCAAAATGCTACAGGATGAAAAGGTGAGGGTGAAGCTAGTGTCCCCAGGAGGGTCAGCGGGAGATGCCACACGGGGTAAGTGAGGGTCCAGCAGACACACAGAGGTTACAGGCAGCCTCTGCCAGGCTTCAGCGAGGATCTGATGACACTGAGCGTCGCCTGTGAAGCTGTTGCTTGCTTGGCAAGGTGTTCGTTCTCCGGGAAGAGTGAAGGAGCATTGTAAAGCATTAGCCTTTGCGTTCAGGTTTAGGAAATGTTTTAAAATAGACCAGTGGGATATTAAATGAAAGGAAAAAAAAAACCAACACTAAAATATGTGTAATAAAATTGAATCTTTCATGAGAAAAAGATTTGCGAAGTTGCAGCTATTTAAAAATAGGCAATTTTATAGCTGCATGAAAATGCTTCAAGCTACTAACGAAAAATAAAGACATTTTACTTCATTATAAGATATATTTAAAGGTTACTTATTAAATAGTCCATACAGTTATTTTAAGTAGCCAAGCGAAAATACATAATGTCATAGGTAACTACGCACAGACAATCTGTAGAGAGGTAAAATGACATCTCAAAGCCGCCCAGTTTCTGCCATAATTGTCCAAGCCTCAGAGCTGCTCCCCGTTTGAGAGAGCTGCTGACCCAGCGCTCCCCAGCCTTGGAGGGTGGGCCTCTCCTTAGATGAGGCATTTTTTTCCAAACACTTTTTATAATGCTTCTTTGCAGCACTTACAGATTAACCCCTCATTTGCCAGACACAGCCCACATAAGGGGGCAGTTTGTGGCACGGACCGGCTGAGAGGTGAAGCAGTTCGAGCTGCTATTGCTCTGATCAGGGACATGAAGTTCGGTGTAACAGAAACACTCCCTGACCTTCCTATAGCACTTACGTACTTCAGTCCGAGGAACCTGGCTTTGTGCCATGCCGTATATTCCCCCCAGCATACACCCCCCAGACACACATACACACACACTTTATCCCTCTTGCATTACAGAACTTCCATTAATGAGCAGCCTACAGAGCTTACGGTCAGAAAAAAGGGAAAACAGAATAGCAAACACATACCANAAAAAAAAAAAAAAAAAGACAGGCAGATGACTGCATGGGGAAGTATTTTCCACAAAGGAGTGGTGGGTCCATTTGTAACCGGGGGTTATGAAGCTAAAGTAGACAAAAAATGTGAAGCAAAATTGAGGAAGTCATCTTCACAAGGAAGGAGAAACCAGGCTAACTTCTCTGATCCTGCGCGGCATGCAGAGACTAGCAAACCCCAGCAGGAATAAATATATTTTAAAATGAACTTATTTCAAATCACTTTTTCCTTTGGTTATCTGTCATGATCAGAGCTCGGACCTAAGGCTATCTATCACGGTAGATGCTATCTTCGTTAGAGTGGCTGAGGCAGCTATTCAGGCTCTGGAAGAGAGCTCTGCACCGCTTTAGGTGTTAGTGATGGGCATGACACAGATCTTGGCAAGTAATGAAAATTTTAGTTCGCTTTCAAAACGTGCTTAGAAGTGCAGTCAAACGCCATTTATCCAGCTAAACAAGCTTCAGCTCTCTTGATAGTTTCTCTGCTCCTACTTTCATTATTTATTAGTATATATTACTGGGGTTATAGGAATGCTTAACAGCTTGAACCAAGAAGGAGTTCTCATTATCAGAGGTGTTGTACAAGCACACAGCAACAGACAGCTCCTGCCTGGAGAGCTCCTGATCTGAGCAGAAAAAATAGGCCCAGGCTGGGAAAGGCAAATTGACACAGGGAGGGAAAGAAGTTTGTTCTGCAGCAGAGCCAGGAATGGTGATCAAACACCAAGCACCGTTTTTACACTTAGGCACAGGGTTTTCAAGTCTTTTCTGCCTTGTTGGGGCAATTTGGGTGTAAAAAGATCCCACCTGTGTTTTCCCACCTGGGACCAACTGTGATTGTGAACATCATTAGCGAGTTGTCTAAATTCCTCATCATTCCTCAGTGCTTGTTTGGCCCGATTTCCAGCTGAATTATGTCATTAATTTGTGTTTGTTGAACAGTCAGCTCCTCCCAAATAATTTTCAAATGTTTTGGCTCACAGCAGCCAAATTTAATAGAGCAGTAATGGTCTCAACATTATTAAGCTTCTGGCAAGTTCTGTAGAAGTACTAAGTAATCAGAAAGAGGGGAGACACCTCATAAATACCCCTACCAAGAGAAGGACTATACAGTGACCTCAGGTCCTTTCAGAAACTGGGCAATTCCCACAGAAGTTCAGCCTCAAAACACAAACCCTTAGAAAATGATTTGCCATTAGTTCTGCTGCTGTTGGGACAATCTGGCTGTGCAAATGCTGGTATTTGGATGATTCGGCTCACAAAAGCAAAGGAACAGAAAAGCCATGTCACATTCATTGCAAAGATACATCATTTTACCTTCTCTCCCAGGGGTTCTACCCTTTCTCAAAGACGATCCCATGATAAATCCTACTCCTGGCTGTGCTGGGACAATCAGAGCTGTCTCAAGGCTTTCCAGCCATGTAGCAATACTTGATTTTTCCCAGTCATAAGAATAAATATTTGCAGTCCTTATCCTCGAGAGAAACCCCGAATTTATTTTATTAGTGACAGCAGAGCTGATTCCCAGACTGTGAAGGGAAAGGGAGGCTGTGGAGAAGGTAGCTCTGCTGGGTATTGCAGAGCTGGGGATGTTTCGGGTGCCCACTGGCATAAGTCCATCCTTCCCTGCCCCTGAATTAGCTCTTCCTGAATCCAGCCCCTCCATCAGGAGCTGACCCCCACTGCCTCCCACGGCTCCCAGCAAACACGGCCTCCTTTGCTGCCATGTCGAGGCAGAGGTGGCATGGCTGCTCCTTCCCACGTTCATTGTGTCACGCCTGCCACCGTCCTTCTCGGCAGGCCTTCCTTTGCTAAAGGCTGAACTGGCCCTGGGTGCAATCCCATGNCCTGCGTGCAATCCCATGAGGAGACAAGCAGAGTATTTCAAAGTAGAATTTAGCCTGATGCAGGAATACCTGCTCACGTGAGGGTACGGCCTGTACTTTGCCTGTGCGATGCCTCGGTGTGCTCATGGCCATGCCTTGCTTCCTTACAAAGCATCCCCAAAACGCATCCTTTGCAGCGTGCAGTGGATGATCCCCTGAAGGAATGCTGTAAACACCACATGCAAGCCATCTGCCACCTCCTCCACAGCCAGAAGTGCTGGATACTGGTACCAAGGCTGCTGAACAACTCTCCAATGCTCCCACTATTTTCTCAGATGCTTTGTGTGCAATGGTGGGGCAGAAAGGGAACGGTTTAAAGATGCAGCCAGCTACAAATGGAAACTTCTGAAGGTCACACAGTTTTCAACATTTCTTTTCGCAGATGACTGTGCAAAGCATTTGGAATAGGAAAGCAACGGCTCATCTTAGCCAGAAAAAGTCACGCCTTGTGGGTGAGGCACAGAAGGACTTTGTATATGGGAGTCTTTGGGAAGGAAACTGAAGGGTTGGTGTGACTCAGCAGAGCAACAGAGACAAACAACATGACCAAAATATGCTGATTTGTTTGAAGCTGAAGCCTCAATGACAGGGAAAACTTTAGAATAGAGGCACCTTCTTAACGCTTAACTGTCCTGCAATGCTCATTATTTTCCGATCTGTGCAACTGGGAACCTGAAGACCCTGTGGCACCAGGAAAGTTTTGTTCCTGTGTTTCAGGACAGTCGGACATGTTCTGCACACTCCTCAGTGCAAAATTCAGTACGTGGCACCACCTTCTCAGCTCCAGCTGACCTTCCTCAGCAAGCAACCAACCAGTTTCATTTCTGAAAAATAATGGATTACAGGTAGGGAAAAGATTATGAAAAAGGAAAGGTAGATGGATTTACTTGTGCAAAACCTGCTCAGCTGGGTATTACTTTTGCTCTTTTTTTGCCAGAGTTTAGTTTGGCTCCAGCATTTGGGCCAATCAGATGGGCAGTCGGTAACACCGAGGGATTTGGAGCGAGCGGTTCCAGCACTGAGCTGTCTCCCAAAGGCAGCCAGCAGAAAGTGAATCAGCTGCTATACTAACAAAAATGAGCAAGAACAGAAAGTAGATTTCCAGTCGTCCTGCTTTGCAGCAGTTTTGTTTTGCCTTGCAATGGCAGCGGTGATTACCTTATCTGCGCAGACCAGCCAACCACACAATCCAGGAAAAGCCACCATCCAAGAAATACCCATTTAATAAGTCTTGGCATATTGAATGCAGACCCAGGAAGGCAGGATGCCGCACAAGAATATCTTCCTTCAGACAGGCTCTGCAGTGACAAATACAAACCTGCACATATGAGGTAAACAAAATTTCCAGGAAGGGAACATCTAGTAGGAAATCTGCCCTCTCTGGGAGAGCTTTGCAAAAGTCCTCGTTTCTCCAGCGGGTGGAAGTTTCTTCCCAGTCACTGACATCGTATAAACATGGATTTTGGTCTCCAAACTCATATCCCAAGTTTGGGGCATGTTTTTGAGTACCCATGGAGGCTCAGTAGATGGATATGTGAGCTGTATCCTCCTTCCCATGTCCCAGCTCATCAGGTGTCTCCACGGTATAGCTCTCAAAGAGCTGAGCAACATCTTTCCCCATAGGACTTTCAACTATTTCACATATTTGGTAACTGAAAGTTAACAGTAGAGGGGGACCTAGAAAAGTTTGGCAAAATAGAGACAAAGATTATATGATTGCTCTGTATAAGTACATCAGGAGGTTAATCACCAGTGGAGGGAAAGAGCTATTTAATGAAAAGAATATGTTGGCAGAAGAGCAAATGTTTATGAACTATCTATCCATGAGTAAATTTAGGCTGGAAATTAAATGAAGGATTCTACTCATTAAGGAAGTGGGGATCCAAAACAACCCCAAAAAGGATGGCAGAGATAAAAGTCCCAAGACAAGACTTGATCCATTTAGGAGGGGATTACCTAAAACAATAGCCTGCCGCTGGAGAGGGCTGGACCCAGAAGCACACGAGGTCCCTCCCCGTCCTATGCTCCTATGCTCTTGATGCCAGTTTGAAGGGAAAACCAAACACATATGCTCCTAACTTCTTTCTTAACTCGATCCTAAACTGTATGCCCTAAAACACACAGAGAGGGACTTGCATCTAAATAAAAAAAGGGGAGAAACAGAGAGAGGCACTGTTACAGTCTAAGGATGTGCTGGACGTCTTCCTCCTGCTGGCTGGAGCACAGTGCACATTACAGCAATCAGAGACTGCTGTAAAAACATCCTAGAACAAGCACTTTGATTCCTGATGACTCTGTTTTACAACTGACTACCTATTTGTTAAACTATAATGCCTGTATGTCACGAAATGCTATTATCGTATCTTTGAAGTAGTCATTTTCCTTCTACCTCATTACAATTAATCTTAGTAGGACACTGCATTTCTATTACTTATCATTTATATTGCAGTGATATCTAGATGTCCCCATTATGTCAGGACTCCATGTGCTGAGCTCTACACAAATGTATAAATGACAATTCTTTCCCTTTCCCCCCAAAATGTCTAAAGCCTATAGGATTTTCCATCCATAACACTGTACCGTTGTACCAGTAAAAGTCCAATCCATGCAAACAGCTCTGTAGCCATAAAATCAGAAATATATATATTTCTATTTCATTGTGGTATGGCCAAGCAGTCACCCCTGCTCTTGCGTAAAGTGCTGAACAACTCATGTTTCCCACCCTCAAAGCTGCTGATTCCCAACAAAGCCTTCAGCAGAGGTGAAGCAAAGACACTTCGTCCTGCAGGGGCTTAGCAATGTCACACTGTCACTCAACAGAGCACAGCTCAGACGCAAGGACCAGCACATGTTTCCAAACTGTTCATCTGACCTCACCATTTGAGCAATGTGGAAAGAGGTTTGAGCCTTCCTGAGCTAAGGCAGCACATACCTGAGAGCTCAGTGCACGCACAGGGCTACCACCGCTGCAATTACATATGTTTGCACCGATTTGAGCTGAACTAGCACAACTTTAATTTCTGGTTAGATCAAAAAAGACAAAATCATCAACAAATACTCAAATGCTGAGAGACCAGGGTAAAGGTACCACTGGAAGTGAGATTTTCCATTGATCTGTATCTCATAGAGTGGCTCTCACTCCTGCAATATCGGTGGAGACAGTCTTTCTCCTATCAGACGATGTTATATACCACCTTGGCCTGGAGAAAATTAGTAAGGTTCAGGGGAGAACTGGCCCCAAAATGTTTTGGCTCAGCAGAGTGTGCATGAAGCCTTTAAAGCAGCCACATAATCCCACGTGCTATCAGCAGGTTTCTTCCCATCTTACTGCAGAGGTGAGCTTTAAGCCTGAGCTGCAGCTCTACTGGATTTTTCCCGGCAGTGATTACCCCAGGGCCCGCTGTCATTGGACATCAGCTGCTTAAAGACAGCATCTTTGAGGAACAGTGTCTGAGACTGAAACAAAATGCACAGGTTTCTTGGGCGAAAAAACTTAATGCAGCTCGTCAGGGAGACAGATGGCAGCCTCCTCCCAACAGGCACCGTGGGGGCTGAGTTTGCTCAACTCCCTCGCACTGCACTTTGATGTATTCCAGCAGCTGTATGAAATTAATTCCAATAAATTAAACCTCTCGCAGGGACAAACGATCTGGATGAAAACTACAGTGCTAGGGGCAATCAGCCATTTGAATGGGTGATCTCAGAGAGAGGGAAGCAGCACCCTTTTGCTGTAAAGCCCCGCTTGTTGGCTACATCATAGGCATTTGCTGAGGCAGCCAGAAAAGGCTCTGTCAGCAGAGGAGGTAAAATCAGGATCCAAAGCTCCTTCTCTATAACCACAGCAGTGACAGCCCATTGATTTACAGCGATCAGAAATTAGCCCAGCATATCCAAGCCCTGAGAGTCAATCTTCCCTAAGCACCTTGAGGAGGCTCCTTGCCTCAAATTTACCCAGATTACCGAGAGCCACTCCATGACCGACTTCAGCACGAGGAAGGGCAGCTCAACCTATTTGAAACACACGGGTCTAAGACTAACATTCAGCTTAATCTTTGCAAATTTAACTTTCAGTGCACCAGTGTCGTTACTGCGCTTACCCAGCTGGTTATGTCAGTTGTTCGCTCTGTTTTAAGACCACTCCAATGGATATGACACTGTACATAAGACTCAGGGGGTTGAATGATGAAGGAAGAACATCTGGAGCAGATACCCACATGCTGTTGCTTCTGCGCTGTCAGCACCAACCTCTTCTCAGCTGTGCAGCAGGCAACCGTTACACTCATCAGGGGTATTGCAGAACATTTTTCCTCCTAAACTTTAGGAGTAGAAGACTTTTTCAAGGAGCCTGCGCTCACTAATTTCAAACTTGGTTTTCTGATCGTCATAGTAATGTGCCCAAAGACATTAAATCTTCAAAATGACAGAGAATCTCTATGGATTTTTTTTTTTTGTATTACTTAAAACCAACCTGCATTTTTCAATGTCCTTTCATTTTTCACCTAGATGACCCTTTAAAATTATAGAATCGTTTATCCTCTATTGTATGAAGTGCCTCAAATGGAGAATATATTCATTTTTCACAATGAAAACGCTAACATAACTGAGTGATAGAGCATGAGGAAGGAGTCAAGAAACTTGGGTGCCAGTCCTCTTTTTCCCCCCAGCTCTGCTTCAGTTTGCCTGGCTACTAACAGTATGCAAAAAAGTTAAGCATCTACTGGCGACATGTTCTGTGTCTGGTTACAAAGTGCCTTAAGATTCATTGATTGAAACTATTAACAAGGGCAATAAAGCACTTAGGGCTAAAAGAGAACTCGTTACTCTTTCCTGTTCCTTTCCAGGAAAACTGAGGCCAATATTCAAATTACTTCTCTTTCTGTGCTGTTCTATATGGAGGAGATTTTAACTCTGTACTTTCCTGTAAGAACTAAGAAAGTATCTCTGCTGGGAAAGCATGAGGGATGTGCTTCACAGGGACTGTCACGGCCAAACAAAGTAACTTCCCACAGAGAAATTTAGCCTAGCAGATCTTTACGGAAGCACTTAAATACAAACTCATGGGCTTAAAATTATAACATAAGCATATGAACTGTAAGAATTATAATTTATCACCAATAAATGTGGCAGGACCTTTAAGAAGCAGAAGAAGCAGTTTTGTGTATGTTAATGTGGAGCAGCTTTTGAACCTGAGACCCCGATGGTGTCTATCCCTGCTTACAGTACCCTGGCCCCCATTTTGCCTCATGCTCTGCAAAATAACATACCCCAAAAGCCTAAACCCCAAATTACCAAAATATTTAAATGGGTTATAATTTTAATCATATATAGATAGGAATGGCATACGTTTTATCATCTGCTTCTGTAACTCACTCAGCTACTGACAAAGGATTTTATAAACTGGTATAAAATGGATGCAAAAGTCTTGTTCTCACTCAAGTGATCAGAGGTGTTGCTCTGAAATGACCATCAGAATGAGTGTCAGAATAGTCTAACTGTCTGAGAAATGAGACCCCTGGACTTTAAAGACTGGATTATGGTCCATTTGAAGGCCTTCAGACTGATAACTCAGCCTGGCTGCTGGCTGGAGTGGAGTCCTCTTGTACCAAAGGAAACGACTGTCCCTGGTGTTGTAGTGTTATACAGTGGATGCAGACACAGCGGAAGAAATATGAGCCAGAGAGATAGCAAAGATGACACGTAATGGGAAATAACCCTGCCCGCTGATCCCCAGTAACAAATGAGCGTGCAGAGACCAGTGGATAGAGTGTGCCTGTGCAAACAGCCACAAATTACACAACTAATTGCAGTGCCAGACAGACAAGCTCTTTGCAGCACTTAGTCCTGTTCTGTAACTTGTCCCCTGCCCAGCGGGGAAGTGGTATCTAGCTGCAAGGGATCACGAGACTATGTCCCAAGAGCAATGACGCTGCAGGCAACAGTCTTCCTTTCGAATCTTATCTGCCATCTCACGATTCCTCTCCAAAAAGGACAGGAAAAGGTGTACCACATCTGCCTTTTTGAGTTATTCTCCTTTTCTGTTCCTTTGCTTTGCTCTATGCAAGGAGCCACTAGAACTGCACCACCCCAGCAGCAGGAGATTTGCTTGCTGTAGGCTGTGTGTTTGAGAAGACTTTGTTACTGGCAGGCAAATCTGTAATTTGGAGCCTTCCTCAGTTTCTCTCTCTAAGAGGATGAGTGCCTCCCAGAAGTGATTTGACAGCACATATACCCTAGCAGCAAACAATGCTGAGATATATTAAGGATGAAATCCAGCTATTTCATATCATTGACATGGAGTGGGATCACTCGGTGTGCCAATCTGAGATGCATTTGACCCTAAATCTTAAAGGATTTGCGATTCCATCAAATTTGTGACCCAGCCAAGCTCTTTTAATGTTGTCGCTAACACCTACTTGTGTAGGGACATTAAAAAGGAACCAATCAACCAAGAGTGCCTATGTTCATTTCTTCATCAGTCCAAACACCGTTTGTGTAATGCACTTGCCCAGCAGAGTTCATAAAGCTTTTCTAATCTCCTGTAATTTGCAACTGCTTTTCCAAATAATCCATCTTCTCAGAAACCCACTAGAACCAAGTTCAATAACTAGCTGAGGCTACAGGAATGAGACACGAGGAGAAATTCAGACATGGGATCCAGAACACTAATTCCAAAGGCCCTGCTGATACCTCCTAAGCCTGCACATGGGTGAGTTCCCTCCTTCCTGAGCAGCTCAGAGCCTGCTCACACCGTGGTACATCAACCAGGCATTTCTCCTAAAAAACCCCACTGGGTGTTCTTCTCCCATATCTCAGGTTGCATGCATATAGCACTGACAGTCACCACTCTCTTTTAAAAGAAGATGGACACCAGAGGAGTTGCTGTTCCCTGTAACACAGAGGTTACAGGGAACAGCCAGGTGGTCAGAGGGCTCACCAGAAAGATAAAATGTCACACAACAGTCATGTTACCC
>RSEF01000002.1:148105818-148118504 GCA_003993805.1 Himantopus leucocephalus | reverse complement strand
GGGACGGGACAGACAGAAAGACAGAAATGGGTGGAGTCCAGTGATCTTTAAAAGGCAACTGAAGTACAAACAGGAAACTTAAACCGATTAAATATTTGATACAAGATTCCAGGATCTATCATTGAGATGCAGAAAAAGAATTAGAGAATTTATTAAATTCAGTATTAAATGAAATTTAACAATAAACAAAAAGTGTGGTGGAGGGTTTAAAACTGAACCCAAAATCAAGATTCCTTGTTTTCTACCACACAATGTGATTCAATTTACTGGCCTCTAAAATCATTTTTTACTGATGTCCTATTCTTATACCTGTATTATTTTGTCCTACCTTCTAGAAATATTACAACATTCAACTTATTGAAGCAATCATAGATAATTCAGTACAAATTCTGCCTGAATAAAATCCTCAGGACTTAGCCATTTTGACAGCCTGACTATGGCATTATAAGTCTGACATAAAAGCTAAAATTATATGGATGTAACTCATATAAATGATGTAATAGCAGATGTGGGGAAAATAAAGGCATAAGAAGAAACAGAAAAATGTCCGGGCTGTTCTCCAAGAGAATTCTCTGTGGATGAAGCTATTACAGGAAAATAGAATTAAATGTGACAAATACATACTTTAAAACACCACGAAACTAAAAGAACAGAAATGTCAAAAAAAAAACAAAACCGTGAGGTGAAAACATAGAGAAGTACCTGATGAAATCACTTACTCTTTGCTGCAAGTGTGTCCCTTTGGTCTGCCTGTAACTATTGCAACACCAGTGTTAATGTTTGCTCCCTGGACAGGAGTTGCAGAAGACAGGTATGTATGGAATTCCTGCACCGTCCTCGGGGCATCAGCCTGCCTTGCTGCTTCTTTTTATTTTTTATAGACAAAGTGTGGATTAGTAACTTTGCATGCTTGAAATTGCCAAATTTAATCCACAGAGCCCTAAATCCATACATATTACACAGCATTACAAAACCTTTCTTCTTTAAATGATAACGGTGATATTTTCATTCCAGATGACTTACAGCAAGTAATTAAAGGGATCATTAGCAAAGAAGTGTACAAAAATCCTTAAGCCTCCCATGATCAGTCTGCTTTCTTAACAAGTGGAGCTGACACTTCCACCACCCCATTTAACGTAGCTCGTTCTGCGCATATACCACATTTTCTTCCTAGACTCAAAACTGAAACATCAGCTGATCAGATCTGCTGCCTGTCCTTAGAGCGATTTACAGCTCCGTCAAGGACTTCCCAAGTTACAACTTTAGGTAAACCATGCATTTTCTCTTTGCTCCAGTGCAATAATATCAGCCTCGTGTGTGCAGAAGCAGCTTTTCCAGGCAGGGACACTCTCCCTAAAAGTATGTCCTGTGCACAGCAAACAGGTGTTTCAACACAGTTTGGGCCTCTGGGTACTCCTGCAATGCAAACAATAATAACCCAATGATCTGCTGATGTGATAATAACAGTGTCTGCCGTTTGCCCTAAAATGATTATGACCTTGTCCCGTGTTAGTGAGAAAGGAATGAATAACCACACTATCCTTATCCAGCAGCAATACTACCCTGTGTCCCCACACCATGTTTTCTCAGCAGCTCTCCTGCCTTCTGAGGAGCTCGAAAACAACAATCTTATGCCAGTCCGGCTGAAGTTATGAAAAAGCTACTATTAATTTGGGTAGTCTCTTCAGGGTGGTTGAACAGTGGAAGCAGCCCTACCAGCAGTTTCGACCACCCTCCACACTTGCATCTGGTGACAATCACATTTTCCCCCAGGCCACTAAGGAGGGTCCATGGTCAGGCACGCTCAGCAGCCAGGCTGCCCACAGGCTTGCTATACACAGCCCTGACCACAGCAAGGTGCCTGTTCAGGATTCATCCCTCTCTGAGAGCAGCTGTCAGCTCTAGCTCTGCTTTCATTTCTGTCTTCTTCTCCAGACCTCCTCGTGGTTCAGGTACCTGCTGCTGCTCCACCCCTCATCCAGCTCCCCCACTCTGCACCAGCTCCAGCCCTGCCTCAGCTCCTTCCTCCTTGGGTTTTGATTTCCTGCTCTCACATTTGGGAACCCCATTTTTGGCGGCTGGTGCTGTAAGAAATTCATGGTGTGGAGGTAATAGTCAGCCTGTGCTCTTGAAGGAGATGAGGTGTGGCTGGTGGGGACAAAATGAAGGGAGAATAAGGCTGAAGTTGAATGTCCACTTGCGCATTAATACAGCCTTTACATCTTTGAGCCAGAGCCATGTCAAGTCAGGCAATTTTTTTAATGGCTAAAACTGTGGTTTGGTGTGTGCCGTAGCTCAGGTTGAATTACCCTGACCTCCTGAGCAAGTCCAACATGCAAAATAACAAGGCCATGTTCCTACATGGGAGGAGAAAAAGGCTCAGACCCCCTGGGATGGGACGTACCAGCTCCAGCACGACAGGCTGCTCAGGACAGTGATGGGGCTGATTTTCTGTGAAAGGAGGCACAAAAACAAAGTCCTAAAATGTAAAAACTACAAGTGATGTGGTGACTCAGCCAACAGGTCCGGTTCCCTGCCTTTGTCCACTCCACCACAAAACACGCCCAAGCTCAGCTCAGCCCTCAGCAGAGGACCAACCCAACTGGCGTCAGAGCTCCTCCAGCGTTGACAGCCCAACACGTGCCGGACTCCTGCTGGGCCACAGCCAGTTCACTCATCACCTTACAACGCTGAGCTTTCTCACGTACAACACCACTTTGCTTCTCACCTCAGGAACGTACTTCTTTGGGCTTCCGTCCTTTTTCAGAGAAAGCTGTTCCCTTCTTATAAGGCTGTGGCTGTATGTTGGGATATCGTTTATCCCCGAGTTTGCTACTGGAAATGTTCTGTTCTGCTGAGATGACACCAAGAAAGAAACAAAACCACACAAAAGCTGCTTGCAATACAGAATACAAATTCAAATAACGTCAGTAATGAACAACGCATCGGTGAGTAATGCTAGTGAAAAAAAAAATCCAAGCTTAAAGAGCTTTTATAGTCTCTTTTTCTTTACTATTGTAGGATAATTATTGCTGTTCTAATCTACTAGTTTTACCCTAGTTTTTGTTTTTCCTTGATTGCATGAGATTTTTTTATTCTTGGCAATTTAGGATTCAAAAACTAGTTTAGGTAAATAGAACAAATTATTTCAATTGCCAGTCCCGTTCTTCATAAACATTTTGCCCATGGCACAAAACCAGCTCACGCTTTGACAAAGCTGTCAGGCAGGAGTGTACAGGGAAAAAGAAAGTGCGAGGAGCATGTGGTAAAGAGAAGCCACTTCAATACTAACTGACGCTCTGCTTTTAGCCATTTCAGAAGCAAAACCTTGAATTTCTACTAAATTCATATATATGTATTGATCAAGAATCTGGGCAGCAAGCTGCCATTCTGTTCCTAAGACTCAGGAGCAGTTACACAGCAGGAGCATCTTCTCTGGAAGCAGACGACTTCCCCAGCCTGCAGAACAGAACGGGGCAGCTGAAAGCCAAACCCCTTTTCCAGCCCTGGGGTCTCCTATGCAGAAGGGATGTTCACCAGGGAGGGAAAAAGCAGGAGGGGATGCTGCTGGCTGTACGAGGGAAGGGACATGCTGTCCATGGAAACAGCTATGCACTGTAGGCTTATAATCTACCTCTCCTTCAGACAATTTCAATGGCTGTGCTCCAAAAACTCCTCGCACCAGCAAGGTCTAACTGATGGGATTTTGTGCAGTGCTGGGGGGAAGTGAAAAGTTTGAACCACGACAAAATGCATTTATTTCTTAATTCAGGCAAAACACCCATTCACTTCCACTTGACCCTCTCTGGCAAAGTCCACGTTGTTCTCAATGAGGGTTTTGGTTGAGTAAAGACTCACCCTGCAATCTTTAGCTCCCAAACAGTGAGGAATTAATGACAGGCAGTTTTCAATGATTAAGTCACATAGGTGATTGCCATGTTCCATCCCCATAATTAAAGAGCTATAGGTGTTATGGCTAATGAGTGCTTTAACATGAGCTTAATTGCATATTGACTCATCAGTGAAGTGATCTATTGAAATACCTGTGGAGCAGTGAATAATTTGTGTTTGCTTTGGAAGGGAAAACTCTGAGACGTGAAAGAGTTCAGAAAATTCACAGCCACTGTCAATATTTCTATTCAGCCACTCAGCATCCTAGTTTTTTTCCAGCTCCCCATTTTTGTCCTTCAGGACTGAATATATTTCAGCAACTCTCAGACTTTGGATATTGAGGTGAGGTGAAGGAGAAAGAAGAAAAGAACTGATGCTGCATTATTAGTGTCACTGCTTTCCTATTACTGTCTTTCTACTCTTCAGTCTGAAAAAAAGAACCAGTTGAAACAAGTTCAGAGCAAACTTCTGAAAAATCAGTATCAGCTGTGTCTAGGCCTTTGGGAGAAAAATGAATTTATTTCCCATGTTCCGCAGAACGCATGAGATTCCTTAGCTGTCATATTATACCTTCAAATATCATCTAGAAGCATTAAAAGATCATTTGAATGATCTCTGGTCTGATGTACCTTTGAAGTGACCCCACAGAGGATATACATTTCATACAGAAAACAATCTGGAAATGAAGGAATATCTCCTGCTGAACGTGTCACAATAAAAAAATGAGCAGGGAAATTTAGACACATTTCGGCAAACAGGCAGCAGCGTTTATGTTTGTTGTCTACCAACAGCTATTTAAATAGCTTGCCTAAGCAAATTTGTTTGAGCACATTCGAGTCTGTGAGCTGCTTGCAGACTGAACATTTATTTCTGGTAATCAAGCTCTGCCCTTGATCACCTAAGATATTAATTCCTTTTCCGATTGGAAAACTTAACATCTGCAAACTTTTACTATTTCTATTCAAAACAGGTTTGATTTTGTCACCAATGTGAGTTAAAACTGTGAATAAATCAGTCCTGTCCATGAGCTCAGGCTGCAGTCTTTCTCACACGTGCATCCACATGCAAAATCTCTTTTCGGAAATGGCCACGGAAAGCGCATAGCCCGAGCGACAGCAGCCACCTGGAGCCTCCTCATTAACCCTGGCCAAAGGTGGGATTCCAAACGCCTGCTTAGAAATCACCAAAATGCCAGTGATCACATCCGTATCCCTGTACGGGCAACTTGGATGTGAAATCAGGATGGAACTTACATACCTGCCTTTTACGTGCATGAGTTCATCTCCATGCTGACTTGGATTTCTGAGCAAAAAATGAGAATATATCCAATGCAGACACTGGAGCAGTTAAGGCTGTTGCAGTACAAACTGCCGTACAAAACTCTGTGCAAAACTCCAGCGGAGCCAATATCCTTCAACCCCCTGTATTCGTTATAGAAAATACATACGCCCTATGCCTTAATTTTTTTAAAGAGAGAGAAAAGAGTGCATGGCTGAATGGAAGAGTGGCTGCTGATCTGAAATGGAAGCAAAAGAAAAAAAAAGGAAAAGCGAAAAAAAGGAAAAAAGGAAAAAAAAAAAATAGAAAAGGGAAGTTCCACCAAAAAGTTTCATCTATTTCAAGCAGCAGAAGCAGAGGCCGCTGCCTCTGGGATCAGTGGACAGGGTTGGCCTTGACCAGACTTAACACCGAACCCAGCTGCACAACCAAGGCTGAGAGTTGGGGTTGCAAGGGGAGTCTGCGGGGGCACGGCGGCTCACTCCATCCCAGCTCCTCCGTAATCCCTCCGGACACCTCCTTGTGGGAGACTGCTAATAACCTGCTCTGTCCCATCCTTCGGTCTGTCTTTCCCCTCTCTCCAACGCCTTGTGAAAGTTAGAGCCTTTCTGGTTCTGGTTTACTAATGCAAGAAACAACCCCTTCAAAGCATTTAATTAAATGTTTTTAATCGCTCGGAGGTTGCAGGATTTTCTGGCCTGTAAAAGTATGAAAAAGGGGAAAAGAAGCATGTGACTGTCTTTTGACTAACATACGCAGCAGTCTGGGACGGATGTCTCAACCAAAAGGTCAACCAGCGATATTCCTTTCACTTCACTAAAAGGCATTTCGCTAACAGTGGCATCCACCACTGCAAAATGTCACCAGCCACGCGGCCCGGGGTTGCGCTGCTAGGTTGGGCACGATCTGTAATAAAAACAACCAGAAAACAACAAACCCCAGGGAAAAAAAAACCGTGTCTTTTTCTTCTCCAGAGGCTCTGTGAAGCCCGTGGTTCCAGCCAGAAGCTGCTTGCACTGGGAGAGGCAGCTGGCAGCTCTTACGTTCTGATCCTGCCTCCACAGATGGTTCGCTGCACAGACCTCGACGAGCAGCTCAGCCTTTCTGCACCTGCCATTTTTCTTCATCTCTTAAATTTTAATTTCATTTTGTGCTCGCGCTTCCCGCTGTAAAAGCCCTGCACTACCCTGCTCATCCTCATCAGAATGCCCCTCCGTGGCAGATGAGTATCAGTGTTCCTGTTTCAATAAGATGGAGAAATTGAAGCATGGAAATTAAATTACTAGTTCATGGTCTCAGACCCAAAGCAATATCTTTTTGGTTTGTAGAGGTGTCCTCTCGCTACAAGATCATTTCTTTCCATCTAGTTCAGATATAATAATATCTCTGTAACTAATCCCTATGGTTGTTGTGAGAATCTGACGTTCATTGTGTTGAAAATCTAAAGCAGTATAAAAGATATTACTGATTAAAGATGATGACAAAGTCACAGTGAAGGTGGAAAATGACAGTTATTCCTCTTAATTTTCAGGTTTTCATCTGCGGCAACATGACATGCCTCCTGGAGCCTCATCCCCCATTCTGTTATTGCTACAGTGCTTTTCCAGAGGAGCTACCCAGGTGGACGCTGCTCAAGGAGAGGAGATTAAAAGACAAGGTGTTATTCTGAGCAAGGTATGGACCATCACAACGAGGAAAATTTTTAAGAGACAGACAGAAGAACTGTATATGATCAAGTGGAAGGGATGGTGGGAGGATTTCTATTGCTTTGACATAATTCAAGAACAATGCTTCCATAGTTAAGAAAATCCTAAGCTTTCCTGCCCTTCCCTGCTGTGTCCCTCAAGGGTTAAACCACCAAGACAGCGCTCCACAGATGGGACCAAATTCCAGGGAGCTTGTGTAAGCCCCTGGGGACCGGAGAAATTAGAGGCGATGGTTTCAAAATCAAGGAGGGCTGGGCTGCATCGAAAGGAAGGGATGAGGAAAGAGGCTGGAGCTCTCATCGGAGGCTGTTAGATCCCAAACTAGAAATGACCTAGACGTTCTCCAGATGTCAACCAGCACCTGGGCCTGCTTACAGCAGCCTGCTGTCCCTGCGGCCAGGGAGGGGGCCAGTTTTAGCACAAGACGTTGAGAAAATCAGGCAGCTTGGTGTACAGACAGCTAGCAAGCAAATGTGCAGGATCCGCAGCATTAATGTAAATTTGCTTTTGTAGCCAAATGGTGTAAAAATTGGCCTTTAAACCAGACAGATGGTGTTAAACTTGGCTCAGAGTCCAGGACAGAGGTTTGCCTTGTCTACAGTTAAAGTTTTTGCTGGCAGAGCTATGTCGTTTGAGAGTATGAAGAATTCATACCCCTAAACAGCACATCTGTGTATAGAAAGTCCTTTAATAACAGGAGTAATACGATATTTCACTGGAAATCAGATTTCTTCTTTTTTTTCTTTTTCTCCCCCCGTAATTCCCAAGCATTTTGTCATGGCCAAGTGCTTTCTTAGAATAAGAAAATGTACAGGGGCTTTGTATGCACCAGGGGAAGTTTGCCAGTTGAGTTGAACCATGTAGACAATCAAATCCTCTTAGTGGAGACGCAGTTTATAAAGGAGAAGGAGATGTATATCTAAATGGGCTGCTCATAACAGCAAACTCCTTCTAATGTAGACAAAACTACTGTTTATTTTGTTATCCTGATAAGCACTAGCCTGTGATAAAATACCGAAGTATTCAACTTGAAGTTATTAAGGTTTAGTCTCTAGTTGCTCTGCCACTTGAAAGAACAAATCTTCCCAGAGATCCCGAGTAGGAAGAAAAAAAAAAAAAGGCAGGTGGGCAGGGAGGAATCAGGCACCAAAATTAGTTAAGTTCCAAACAGTTTCAGCATGGATGAGATATAACCTTTCATCATTTTTGGAAACTTCCCTTTTCCAATTAGAGAATACGGCTGCTCACATAGTGTCATGTCTGTTCAGCAAGAAGCAGGCACAATGTGCAAGCACTTGCAGCATCAATAGGGACCATTGTTCAGAAAATATTGCCATTGAAATATTGTAAATGCGAATAGAATTAACTTCCCATTCATCTTTCGCTGTCACACTCTGTTTATTTTACTGCGTTATCTGAATGAAAGCGCAGCGTCTCATGTGCTCGTAGGTCCCGTATCACCTAACAAATATCTGATTGTTTGTATTCGCTGCTCTTCCCTTCCTCCCTGCTGAGCTTCAAGCAGAGATTTGGGCATTAACGAAACCCCTCCCCAAATTGTTGTTTTCCTGCCGAGAACGTTATATAAGGCCTATTTCTTCTTTATGTTATTCTGTGCAAAGCCCTTTATATTGCTCTTCTACTCAAGGAACAAAAGACACTTGTTTGGCATCAGAGGAGAATCAAAAGAACATATTCTTTCAGGTAATGGCACGCTTCCATTGATTGGTTTTCTCCCATGAACATTGTGCACTCTGGTTCTTGCTACAAAAGAGAGTAAGATGTCAGATCCCAGAAGTTGTTAATCATACTTGACTAGCTACACTCTGCCCTGAATTATGAGTATCATGAAACAACACAAGTTGCTGAAACCAATATTCTTTGATCACTTCATTTCTTTTATAGCCTCAACCTTCCTGCTTTCCCATGGTGTTCTTGCTGATTTAAAGCAGTTTTATCTGTAATGAACAGAGTATCATTCTCTTGGTGACAGTAAACATGCATCTCTGTTTTAATTAATTTTAGCGCTGTAGGATTTGCAGTACAGAACTGCAGATACCACGAAGGAGGTTGCGTGTGTGTGTGGATGAGTGTGTGTGTTTGTGATGGAGAGCTGGGAGAGGGCAGGGGATAATTCCATACTGAGTTACTATGACTTCTGCCTCTAACGCTGCAGCTTTTTTTAATCCTTCTGTTTTCAGTGGACCTGCATCAAATCCCATTATATGGATGGGAATCTTCAGTCGGAGGTGGGCTAGATCCAGGCCACTAAACGGTGTTGATGGACCGTCAACATGGTTGTATCTATCACTTACTCCTTCCCCAGCATTTGCTAAAAATAGAGAAGGCACAACTGATATGTGCAGTGGAGTGTGCTCTGCTGACCTGCTGTCTGCGAAGAACAAGCTGACTGATGTGGCTAGGAGATCACAGATCCTTTCTGACCCTATCTTCCCTTTGGCTAACTCAGAGTCACAAAATCACAGAACCTTTGGAGGTCTCTAGTCCAGCCTTCTGCTCAGAGCAGGGTTAGGGCTAGCGCAGATTGCTCAGGGCTGTGTCCAGTTGATATTGCAGTATCTACAAGGATGGAGATTCACAGTTTTTCTGGGGCCCTGTTTTAATATTTGACCACCCTTGTGGGATTTTTTTCCCCCTTATATCAGGGAATTCTTATATCCTTATAACAATTTCCCACATTTCAAATTGTGCCCATTGTTTCCCTGAGCACCCGGAGAAGAGACTGCTTCTGTCTTCTCTACACCCTCTTATTAGGTACCTGTAAACTGCATTAAGATCCCCGTAAGCCTTCTCCAGGCCAAAGAAGCTCAGCTCTCTCAGCCTCTCCTCTTACAACATGTGCTCCAGCCCCTGACCATCTCAGTGACCCTCTGAGGGACTTGCTCTGGTTTATTAAGCGGAGGCAAACCTGGTCACGTTGCTCCAGATGCAGTCTTAAAGGTGCTAAATGAAGGGGGAACAATCACTTCCCTCCTGCTAGCTACGTTTTTGGTAATACAGCCCAGTATGTCATTGCTGCGAGGACACACAGTTCAACTAGACCCCCAGGTCTTTTCTGCAAAGCTGCTTCCTAGCCAGTCAGCCCCCAGCCTGTACTGGTGCAGTGGGTTACTCTGGTCCAGTTGCTGGAATTTGCATTGACGTGTGCTGAACTTCATGACTACCTGTCAGCTCACCTCCCCAGCCCGTCCAGCTCCCTCTGAATAGCAGCCCTGCCCTCCAGGGAATCGACTGCTTACCCACAAACTCGCTGAGAGCACACGTTAGCTCTTCATCCCATTAATAAAGACATTAAACAGTATTGGCACTGGAGTAACTGGCAGTATTACTGGAGTAACTGGCATTATAAGTGGACTGATATTGATCAGTCCCTCAGATACATCTCTAGTGACTGGCTGCCAGTTACTCCAGGCCACAGACCACTAACAATCTAATTTTCCACCCCTCTTGTCATCCGCTCATCCAGTCCGTATCTTACCACGTGGGCAATTTTAGTGATAAGGTGATCATTGACAACACAGGGAAACCTGCTGTCTGCAAAGAGGTATGGGAGAAATGATGAGCTTTATTTATGGTCTTATATTTCCTTGTGCTACACCTATCTGTTGGACAGTGGTGTTCCCTTCAAAGCTTCCTAGGAAGCCAGGGTAGTATTTCAAGAAAATGAGTACGAACCTTGAATTTACTTTTATAGGGGAAAACCTTCTGAGAATAATTCCAAGGATCAGAAGAGAAGCATGAATCCTCAGTGTTTCTCAGTCCTTTGTGAGTCTCAACAAAAGCTGACGCATTTTATCCAAACTTGTCAATGAACTGAGCCCAAATGCAATGGCAGTTCACCGCATCCAAAGCTGGGTTTCAAACAGAATCCAAAAGTGGTACAGCGACCGGGACATGGATTAAATTTGAAGCCTTGAGACAAGCTCGAAACCTGAACTCAGACCACCTACAAATGTCTGGTGTCTGTGACAGGCAACACTGGAGCCCTCCTAGGAAGTGTGCTATCTTGTCTCCCAGTATTGCTGCAAGGGCAGATAAGCACATGGAAATAGGCCTACTAGGCACAGCTCAGCAGGGCTCATCCCGCTGAAGGAAGCTGAGATGAACAGATGCGTTTATAGCCCCCCTCCCTTCCCTAACTCACCCTTTGAACACACCGGATGCGTTGTCTTAAAAACAATCCCCAAGGAGCTCCTGCAGCAAAACGATGTCAAGAGAAAGTTTTGTCTCAAGTTTGCCACTAAAACTGATCTAAAAGAGAGTGCAGAGGTGGTGTCTTGCTTCCAGGGTCTTTGGCTCTCATCCCAGGGCTTCATTCAGCACTCTGAAATAGTTTACCATGCCAGGACTTCCAGGCCTCCTGCAGTGGAGCCAGAAGCCTTGTGTAGCAAGAACTATGGAATTTAAGTTATAGACATTCAAGTTTGTCCTACAGTTATAGCTACGGTGCAGCTGGTACCGGGACTGTGCCTGGGTGCACACCCTGCGCGTTTAGGCATCAGTCCCCTGGGTGGTCCCAGAGCTCCCAGCTAGTCTCTGCGGAGGTGACACAAGGGACTGATGTGAGACAAGGTGATTGCCTCAGCTCCTGGACACCTCCACAGCAAAGCCTTTGCCTGATTCCTGCAGGAGGAATTAGGTGGGAGTCCATGTTGGAATTTTGGGTAGTCCCAGAGATTCTCCCAGGCAGCTGCTGCTGTGCTTAGATCATTGTATAGACACTATTTGGTGTGTCAATGTGTTAGCATTTAGGATGGGGAATCTGGCCATGCTGGGGACTGCCCCAGGCAGTACCTGCTGCAGAACTGACAAACTTATGCATTAATGAGCTACTTCTAAATACTCAACAGAAATTGTTCCTGCAGATGAAGAAATGATGATGTAGAACAGCCTTCTGCACATACTAAAGTTTGTTAGGGAATGTTTTGCTCATAGTTTAAGATAATCTATAGCAGGTCATGTAGGACCCCGACCCAGCTGGACTACAGGAACTGAGCAGTATGGTGGTTTGGGGAGTCTCACCAGATCCAGCAGAAGACACTGTCGCAGGGATCCTCACAATAGCGTCTCCATTTGCCATGTGGCTAGAGAGCCAAACATCCCATCCAAGAGGTGATTTCCCACACAAGCATTACCCTATGCCAAGACCCCAATAAGTTAGGGATTTTCTTGAAGAAACAAACACTCTCCATGAGACAACAGATGCTGCACATTTGCTGTGCAGATGTGAAAGACTTGAAGCCTTAGAGCTCTACAGTTATCTCTATCTAGACCTTGCTGTCCACCACTGCACCAGGGATCGTAGGAGCCCTGCAGATGTCAATGGGGCATGAAACCTCAGAGCTGCCAGACTATCTGCAGAAGGGCACACGCAAATCTGTAAGTCTTGGGTCTTTTGGGGTTGGGGCCCTCTGGTTGTTACAAACCCTGGTGACCATTTACAGCTGTTCAGATCTATAAATGTTCATGCTGATTTCACTACCGCTGCCAGCAGTTGGCCCAGAGAGCTTCCTGGCAGTGAAAGGAATTGGAATACATACGATACGTATGAAGAAAGAGTTAAAAAAGAAAAGAGAACCTGCCGCCAAATGTTGTTTTTCAGTGAGCTGTAGCTGCTGCCCTCAGATAGGGCAGGGGAAAGCTGTGAAAGAATAGCAGGAGTCAGAGTTTTGACTGCTGTCTAACAGGTGGATCTTCATTTGGCAGCATGTGCTGCACGTCCCCATGCAAGACCTTCTCCAGGTCTTTCCACTGTGCTCCAGGACTCACCCTCCACTGCCCTGGCTCGGT
>RSEF01000002.1:148075242-148105718 GCA_003993805.1 Himantopus leucocephalus | reverse complement strand
GGGTTTCAGCACAATGTAACTAACACCACCCACTGAAAGACCAAACTTCTTATACAGAGATGCAACAAAGTCACCATCACCATGACCCTAACGTTAAAAAGGATCNGCACAATGTAACTAACACCACCCACTGAAAGACCAAACTTCTTATACAGAGATGCAACAAAGTCACCATCACCATGACCCTAACGTTAAAAAGGATCCAGCCTGTTCCACCCTGCCAGAAAATTATTCATTATGTTCCATGCTAAGTATGATTTTTCATTCTGGAGGAGGGGTGGGATTATATACATAATACGTCTCGTTAGTATGTTACACATATTAGTAATGTACCAGGAAGCTCCTACCACCAAGAGCTTCAAATCTAGGTAGGCACTTTGGGCAGAAGCAGTGACAGTGGCAGCAGTGAGGGGTACATAGGATGTTTAGGATAGGATAGGATAGGATAGGATAGGATAGGATAGGATAGGACAGGACAGGACAGGACAGGACAGCCTGTTCTCTTACCGTATAACCAAGAGTGTGCTCAGTGTGGAAAAGCTAATGGGGATGTGGTTTGGCGGTACTGGGTGGTGAGGAAGAGATTACATGCAGAGGTTCCTGCATGCTCTGTGACTTTCTCACCTTTTAATTCCACCCCAAATATTGAGAAATGTCATTGTCTAGCTCATATGATAGTTTCCATCAAAGAAAGTCAAAGTATTTTCGAAAGAAAGTCATTGTGAAAGTAATTGTGCCCATTAATGGGGAGGGAACTAGGACACAAAACAAGGATTTGGCCATGGCCACACAGTTGGACAGTGGCTTTCAGAGCCTGCAGGCCAGGGCTTATACACAGAAAAAAACACTGACATAAAGAAAAAAAAAAACACAACCAAACCACCACAACAAAAAAATCTCAAAAAAACCTAGCAACAACTATTCCACTTAGCAAATTTGCTTGAGGAATCTTCCAGGCAGATGGGAGAAGTGCTCAAACATCTCTCCTAGGACCCATCGTGCAACAGGTGGGATCAACAAAGGGTGCTTTAATGTCACATAACCAATGTCACTTAGATTACAGTGTTAAATACCTTCACAGTTTTTCAAAACGGCATTTAAAGCAATTTTGTTTGGGATTTGTAAATACTGTGGGTTTACTTCCAATAGAAATCTCTGATTTAACAAAGAACTGTGGGTCCATTTTACAACCTCAGCGGTGAATGCATCTGCTGTGTGTAAAGGACCTGCTCCTGCCCTGCCTCACACACCTTCCCTGCCGTGCTTGGGCCTGGCCCTACTTTTCTTTCAGGTGATTCCTGCCCATGGAAAGCTAACTCAGACTGATTACACTAAAATAAGAACGTACTTTCAATGTTTCCCTCCCAGACCTGCCTTATAATTTGATCTGGGCAAATAACTACATTGTAGTAGTTCCCCCGAATGTGACAGTTCCCGTCTTAATTAACCGTTGGCATCTTGTGTCTTATTTCTGGAGCAGAAGAGAAACATCCAAGAATCAAAAATATACTGAAGCCGAGTTCTCTTTTCTTTGAGATCAGTGTTCCATTTCCCACCCTGGACTTACATCTGATTTACAATGTGGTGAGACGAGAACTGGCACAGATATCATCTGAAGCAAGAGGAGGAACTAAGTCTTTGCAGAGCTCAAAAGTGAAACAAAAAGAATATGGCAATGTCACATACACACGCAAAAAAATTATAATAATATTATAGAGGACCTGAAGGTGAGCACTATTATTCCCAGTGTTCCAGTGACAGCTTTGTACCCTCCTGTTCCTTGGTGGAGTGGGCTTCTGTCCATGCATCACCTGTGCAGCACGAGGTCTTTCTTGGGAAGTCCACTACTTCCCCTGCCATGCGGTTGTGCTGTGTGATGGGTGGGAGCAAGATCCCAACTGCTGGTTTGCAGCTCCTGTTCATCGCTACGGTGCAGAGCTCAGAGGAGCTGCCTGACCTCTTTGCCCTCTCTTGCAATGGCGATGAGGGAGCAAGGTGCTTCTGAAGCACAGAGAATGGGGGCATCCCTCCTGCTTAGAGTATCAAGTTGCCGCTCCCATGAGGACGTGTAGGTAGGGGAGCCTTGCTAAGGTCCGGGAGGACTCCTAGGGAGCCCTTCTCCTCCTGTGACCAGCAGGACAATGCTTCTCTCGGGCTGGTGGCTGCTCTTGGGAGACAAACTTGTGCTGAAGTCACAGCGTGAGCTCAGCAGCATCTGTGCAGGACCAATCCTGGAGAATTGCCTGTTTCCAAATTACAAACTCCTCTCTTCATTGCCCTTCTGTCCTAGCAGACCACCTCTGTTTCCCACCACACCAACAGGTTGATTTATAGCCCTGGGAGTGGCATGGAAAGGGGGAAGATGACCTTAGTTCACCTGTGCCAGGGTACAGCTGGAGCTCAAGGCTACAGGAGCAAACTAGCTTTTCTAGCCAAACTGCTTTGCACAAAGGAAGCAAACACTTCTGGCACCTGCACAGCAGCTGTGGGCCAGCAGGCTGCAGGCACAGATGTCTGGGGACAGATGAGCAGCAAATACTGCAGGAGATCCCAGGGCAGGAAAAGCCCAAAGACCTCGTGGACAGTGTGCTTCACAGGCGCCGTAGCATGAGTGGGGTCAGAGGCAGGACACCTCCAAGTGGGTCTTGTGGTAATGCACAGGATTTGGCCGGTCGAGGACATGTCATCTTTGGGCTCCGGGGTCAGAACCACGTGGTTGTAACACACGACATATCACACCCCTGCAGCATTAAAAAAAAAAAAAAATAAAAATGGTTAAGACAGGAAAGAACAAGATGGTAAAAATGGTTTGGTTGCTTTGACACCCAGCCAGATTAACCTGTTTCTGATGAAAAGGAAAACCAGAGCTGAAACATGTTGGGTGAAATCTGGAGTTCCACTACCTTTTTCCTCATGATTTATTATATGTTAAAGAATTAACTGCAATGCAAACTTCTGATCTTGGCATTTAAAACATCTTGGGCTTAGCTTAGGGAGTGGGGGGAGATTGGTATGCAAGAGATAAAAAACTAACTCAAGAAACTGCAAAGTGACAGGATCAAAGTAACTTGGAATGAAAAAGTTAAGAAACTAATGCACTGAAAGAGATCTGCAGAGCAAGCGCAGGACACCAGAACAGGAAAAACTCTACTTTGCTATAGTATCAACACTGTAGTTGTGAGCCTTTATTTTCAGAGATTGTTGGGTTTAGTTCTTTCATAAAATTGCTTGAAGCCAGGGCAAAAGTTTCTAGGCTTCTGAGCTTGATCCTGTCAATTTTAAGGTCATTTTAACAGTAGCAGGAACTACCCCCAGATCTGTGCGCAAAAGAAACCCGAAGGCTTGCTGGCACCCGCTTCTGCATTCACTTGTGCCAGAGTTGTATTTGCAGAAGGGAAACGTGTTCCCTTGCAACCTGGCCCGGAACTCCCCGGCGGTGGGAACATTTTCGCAGTTTGCCTAGCTAACATGTGACTCGGGTAGGTGCACACAGAGACTTCACACACATACTTCTTTCATGTACACACAAGTAGGTTCCTGCTTTGAAAAGCTGAATGCATAAAGCGTTTGCTGGCAAACAAGCTATGCATTAATTTTATTTTCAAATGCCATGATGTGCGTAAAAACCTGGATAGCTTCAAAGTAGGAAAAGAAAAACAATGTTTTCATAGTTTTGAAAATAAGTCATAATTCAACCTCCAGATTATGACGTTCTTCAGGTGTTCTTGACATCTTCGTGACCCCATCAGCGCCAATGAGTAATGATTGCTGAATGCCGACTTTAAAGCCAACAGGCTCCCTCAACACCGAGGAAGGGGTGGATTGCTCGGGGGGATCGGGCAGTTTGCCAGCCCCCCACCAGCAATGCCTTTTCCAAGACATGACACCAGTCAAGTGAGAGGTCCCACCGCCATGCAACAGGGTCATCGGCATCAGGGTTGGAGCCTGCCCTGTGGCATCTCAGCACGCATAGACATAGGAGGGGCTGCCATGGAGGAACGAGTAGGTTTAGTTCAGTCACGTTCCTCAGAAAGACTTACTTCAACTTGGCTGCTGCAGTGTTTGGGATCACTGGAGGAACTGGACTCCCTTCCAGCTCTCTCATTACTTGTCAGGTTTCCAGCACTGGGCTTCCGACACTGGACTTCCTTCCTGTCTAGATCCGTCTGCTGAGCTGGTCGGTGTCAGGGTAACAAGATGGGAACGTCATTATCCAGACCTGATTTTGTCTAACCTCCGTCATCTGAAACATGTTCAAGGATCACAACCCTGTTTCCAATTTAAAGGAATTTTGGATAAGCTGGCTTTGAGCTACTGGTGCTACACTGATAAGGCAAAAAAGAAAAAAAGCACTAGAAAGGTTCGAGCATCTCCAAAAAGCCCTTCAAAAATTACATCTCTGCTATAAAATAGCACAGACAGTCATAAAGAAGCCACAACTATAGAAAGGCTCTCTTGTGTCCTTACCTTCTCCACCTGGAAGTGGGGTGGGAGCTGTGTTCCCTGCACTGCTGTCTGAGGGGTGAGCTTGCATATGTGGCCTTGCAATGGTTTCACTGTGAGGAAGCCAGTTTATTTATGTAAGGTGTGAGCACTGGCCTCTTCACCTGAAAACAGGAGGAAAAAAACCAAGAACAGGCAGTGTCCTGACTCTGCCTCCAGTAGCCCCTCTAGTAAAGCTGAGCCTGAAGAACCTCCTCAGCGTCACCCTCACAACCCTTTCTTCATGGTTTTTCCTGTAGTTTTGTTCTTGCGTGCACACACAGACCACAAACCCCTTCCCCTCGCTTGGGCACCCAGACAGTTCCTCAGCCGTCACTGCTGCGCTTCCAACTTGGAGGTACTGTGGTGCTCCTTGTCCCAGGAGGCAGTTTCTGTGTTTTCCAACCACCTCGCTTCTTCCAGTTCACTGAATTGCTTCTTCCATTTAGCCCCTTGACTTTAGCTGAGCCCACAGTCCCCCGCAGACCCAAAGCCTATTCAACAGCAGCTATTAGCATTATCCCCCCCAACAATTTGTTTATACAGCACGAGTGGATGGCGCCCTAATATAGTTCAAGAGTTTACATGCTGCTAAAATACGAACGGTAAAAGATGATTATTTGACTTGTTTGAAAGGGTCCACTTTTCACAGCAGGACCTTTCAGAAGGGCAAGTGGTGGAGAGAGACTTTCGCTAAGCTTTTTCTGCACTGGAAGCCTCACTAGCAACTAGAGACAGGACCTGGGAAGTACTGAGTGCTCTGCTCATCCCACCGCACATCCCGGCTTCCTTGCAAATAGTCACACTGAACACTGCAATTGCAGTGTGGGTATGTACAGATTATGTCAGAAACATCACTGTCAGGAGAAGCTTGTAGCTGAAATAAGGAGTTTGCGCTCTGCCATGCACTGGAAACCACTAGGGACCAGCAGCCGACTTTGGAGTAACAGTTTTCTCTGTTGCAAACCTGAGCGTTCAGGAGCTGCACACCCGATTAAACACCAGTGTTTATCTTCTGTTCTCGCTCCTGCCGCATGAACCTGTATTTCAGAAACTACCCTTGCAGGTGTGATTAGCAGACCTGAGGCAGGTAATGTTGGCAGGGGTACCAGCGGAGAAATCTCAAGGCACCTTTTCTTTCTCACCCTTAGTTCAAAAGCCAGAAGTTGCCCTTGGGGTACATAAAGACTCAGGGTACACAAACACAGTTACAAGCCTGCACTCCTGCGACAGGGAAGCACAGACATCAGGTACCAATCACACTGTCTCCAGGTGGGGAGATGATCTGGGAGGCTGTTTGCCTTGGGCCTGTGCCTTAGCATCTCTTACACTATCTTCTTTTTACTTTTATTTTCACGATTAAAACGTCACCTCTGTTTTCTTACTGCTCTAAGGTGGGGAGGAAGGGGGAGGAGGAGGCAATGAAGACTGCTATAAAAACTTTTTCATAGCAGGGACCAATACATCGGATGCTGGCCCTGGGAAACTTTATTATTTACCTCTGCTGGAATGGGAAAGGAAAATAGCTGGAACAAGCACGGCTCTTGGATACATGCGGTGCAATTGTCTATACAAGGCAGTTCCACGGGAACCCCACCAGAGAACCAGACAAACTCAGCAAACACGGCCGAGCGCACAGTGTGCTGAAGGAAAAGTGTGAGGCATTAAACATTTCCCTTCCTTTCTCTATTACCTTTTCACAACAGGACAGAAACCATCTGAATATTTTTTCCTTGTAAATTTTCTGAAATGACTTTAAAAAGATACTTAAGAGACACATTTCCATTAGCAGCAGCACTGATTCTTTACTAATTTATGAAGAAAAAAATATGAAATAATTGGTAAGAGCTGATCCTTTGGGAAACAGAGATGCCCTGATTTTATAACTTGCCCTGGTCACTTGGGCTCACTTGGAGCGACACAGGAACGTGAGTGCTACGACAGCCAGCATTGCAACACCCGATTTTTGCATGCCTGTCCTTTCCTCCCCATTCTTCTCTCACCTACCTGAAGCTTCTGGAACCGAACAAGCACACTCATTCACTATGCCTGGCACCTGGCAATGGGATTTTAAAAAAACACCCAACCCAAACATCCTGGGTGTTGTACGGGAGCTACCTAAATTAGCCAGTGAGAGATGCTGGAGAAAAGGGTGTGTTACAGCCTCGTCCTCTCTAGGGCTTAGGTGCCTTGTTCAGGTTTAGCGGGACATGCTTCTTTTCACTCTGGATTCACAGCCCTGAAAACTTAATTAGAGCTTTTCACCTTGCATTAATTAACATGAGAAATGACGGGACCTCTCTTCAGTCTGCTTTTTCTCCGCCCACCCGTTATCCTTGAATAACCCATCGCCTGTGGGTTCCCGCTCTCCCTAGGCGCAGGGTTGCATTCCTGCCAGGGAGGAGGGACCCACGCGCCGCCTGGGTGAGGCAGCAGATGAAGGAGGGTTGGGGTCTCCTCCAGCTGTCTTTTGGAGGGAAGGGGATGTGTTTTGTGTAGCCCAGTGTGAGGGGCATGGTCTGAGAGACCCTACTAAACTCAGGCAAGCTTGTCCAGGGAAAATCCCGTACGTAGGTCCCACCCACGCTGAGGAGGAGAGTCCCAAGTTGCCCAGCCCACGTTAACCTGGGACACTCGTGTGTACCTGGGAGCAAATCCCTGGTGTCAGGAATGAATGGCATTGCTTCAAAGAGGAGCAAGATGCTGCATTTAGGGACCCACATGACTCACGTGGCCGAAATGAATGGCACTAACAACCCCTCTGGCCACCCCAAAGCGTTCCTCTTACATGCACCAAATGGTCCAGAACCGCCTGGAGTTTTCAGCACAGCTTAGGAAGGAGCCGGAGCTGCTCTGCAAGGAGCAGAAGCAAAGGCAGCCCAGGAGGTGTTTGGTGTCTGCAGAGTCACATCGCTGAGGGGCAGCACCCCCAGGCCCGCTGGTGGCATCTGCAAACCGGCTATGTGACAGCTTTGTCCTCTCTGGTGCCTAAGTTGGAGCCCTGAGCCCCCCATCGGGCACCGAATCGCTCCCTAGGAGGAAAGTGGGCATGAGAAAAACTGCAGAATGAGCAATGTGGCCTCCACGGGCCCTAAAAATTTGCAGTCAGACGGCAAAGAAAGCAGTTTCGAAATGTGCAAAAGTATCCACGACGATCACTTACCACCTTCATCCTACAAAGCCGTGAAACAACTTGGATGCTACTTTCGTACCGCTGACATTTAACTACCTTTGTGCCACCTATTAGTTTTAAACCACTTTATTTAAAAAAAAAAACAAACAAAAAACACAAAAAGTCTCCGGGAAAACCAAAGTTGCCTGTTCTCTACCGCTTCCCTGTGGCGGATCCCCTTCGCCGCCCCGCCACAGCCCGCCGGCGCGGAGGGGAGCCGGGGGCCGCCCCCGCCGCTCCCAGCCCGTCCCCTCAGCGCTCAGTGCCACCGCACCCCGGGCTCGAAGCGAGCCACGGCTCAGCCACGACGTGTCCCCACGACGTGTCCGTGGGAGGGTGGGGGACGCGACACCCCCCCCCCCCGGCCACACACACACACACGCGTGGCGGCAGCGGGCGGCGCCGCCAGGTGCGCCCGCCCCGTCGCGGCCCCGGGGGCGGGGGGGACAGGGAGGGCCGGGCCGGGGCCGGCGGGGGGGACGGCCGCGGCTCCTCGCCCCACCCCGCCGCGCCGGGAGCTCGCCGCCCCCCCCCGGCTGAAGTCCGGTGCCGCCGCGCCGTGCCGGGGGTGCCGTCAGTCGGCGTTTCCAGCATGCTCCTAAGATGGCGGTAGCGGCGGCGGCGGCGGGCGGGGGCGGCCGGGCGCAGCGCAGCGGCTGGCTGGAAGTTTTGGTGCGGGAGCGGTGGCACAAAGTGCTGGCCAACTTGGGCGGCGAGGCGCTGGTGCTGAGCGGCGAGGAGCGCCCCGACGGCGCGGCCCACAACGGCCTGGGGGGCGATGGGGGGGCGGCGTGCCGCGGGGCCGAGGGCGGCGGGGGGGCGGCGGCGGTGCGCACCGCCTTCACCGACCCCCCCGAGCAGGTGCCCGAGGCTGTCTCCAACAAGAAGCGGTGCGTGAAGGTGCTGAAGCAGGAGCTGGGCGGGCTGGGCATCAGCATCAAGGGGGGCAAGGAGAACAAGATGCCCATCCTCATCAGCAAGATCTTCAAGGGGCTGGCGGCCGACCAGACCCAGGCCCTCTACGTGGGCGATGCCATCCTGGCCGTCAACGGCACCGACCTGCGGGATGCCACCCACGACGAGGCGGTGCAGGCGCTCAAGCGGGCCGGCAAGGAGGTGCTGCTGGAAGGTAGGGACCGGGGGATGCGACGCGGGGACAGCCCGCCCCGGGGCGGGAGGCTTTGGGACGGGTCGGCTCGGCTGCCAGAGAGGCGGCGGAGCCGAGCCGGGAGGGGGGTGGTGGGTGAGGAGCTGCCCCCCGGGCTTCTCCTCCCGCTCCTCCGGGCGGCTTTCCAGCGGGGAGAGTTTTATTCTCCCCCTCCCCCGCTCCGAGCCGCGCCGGGACTCCCGACGGCGTTGGGTTCGGGTCGTAGCCCCCCGGGACGGGACGAGCGGGCTGCCGGGGAGCTGGGCTTCAACTTTCCGTCCTCCCGTCAGCCGCCGGAGCCCCCTCCCGGCCCCCCCCNCCCCCCCCCCCCCCCGCAGCCCCGTCGGTGCGCGGCCGCCGGAGCCCCCCCGCAGCCCCGTCTCGTCCCGGCGGCGCGTCGGCTCCCAGGCTGAGGGCTCCCGGTGGGGGCCTGGCCGACCCCCGCCGGGGAGAGGGACGGACCTTCAGGATCTGCCGCCTGGACGTTGCCGCGGCTTTTCAGCCCACGAACGGGGGTGGGGGGAGTTGGGTGCCGGGAGAGGGGGGTTAAAGGAGTAAAGGAGCCCTCTCGGGCCGTAAGCGAGGGGCTTGGGGGACTTTTCCCGAGCCAGCTCGAAGCGCTCGAACGCCCCCGCTGTCCAGTTCTCCCTTGCCCCCTTCCACCACCCCGGTCCCGGCTGGGGGAGAGGGGAAAAAGAGGCTCGAATGAAGCTGGCGGTGCCTCACTGACACATCAGCCATCCCTGCGGAGCAGCGGCTCCCGTTTCCTTTCTCAAGGGTGACTGAAACTGGTAAGAAGGAGCCTTAGAAACCGAGCCCGGAGTAAGGAGCAGGCACTGGTGTGCGTGGAGGAGACACGGAGGGAGGGTGTCCCCCCAGACCGGGTCGGGTGTTCTGTTCAGAGCCAGGTTCCCCAGGACAGCAAGTGCGTGAGGAGAGAGGCGTTCACAGGCGTTTAATCCTTGTCTTCTGACAAGGACTAATTTACTTGCTCCACCTGAGAGAATGAACAGCTTCAGAAATGCCCTTGGCGCGTGTTTGATAAAGTGATTACGTATTTCACCAGAAGTTCATTTAACTGGGGGTCAGTGGCATCTGAGGCATGCTGCTGCGCCTTCTTCCCCTGTGCCATCGCCGTCCTCCGAGCCACAGGCGCTCCCACCTCGCTGTGCCTGTAGCCCTCTCGGTACCACACATTTTTTCACATGTGTCTCTTCTGGTGCTTATTCCGAGGAGCAAAGGGGGCGCGCAACCAACTATGGCATAAAGTGATGGAAAAAGTTTGAAGTGAGAAAACGTCATCTGCAGTAATGTACGCTGAGAAACTATTTGGTGTTGTCCACGACAGTGAAAACTGCAAAGGAGTCAGTGTCCTGTGAAGATTTAAGAAGCTGAGGGCAATGGCATTTCCCCTCTCCGCCTGCCCCGTGCTGCTCGCAGGACGAAAGTGCGTTTCGTCCTCCCTCACTGCAGCCGAGCTGCTTACGAAGAGATCTGTGAAGTCTTAATAGCAACTTCTCTTTGAGGTCTGAATTGAGGCTGTTGCATCTAAATTCTGTCACTGGTTTGTTTATGCAGTTTAAGGGCTTCCTGGGGTGCAGGCCAGGCAACAGCTGACCTTTGGTGTGATCTAATGAGTAATGTATACACTGCTTCCGACAGTCTCCCTCCCTCTGTGTAGCGCCTGCAATAGCAGCACCTGAACACGCTGCTTCTGTACCAGCCTTAAAAACCCCTCAGTTTTCCTCCCCATAGGAGCGAAGATGAAGCCGTTTCAGCGTGGACTCTTAGCACCATCCTTCTCTCCACTCCTTTCATGGTCACAGCTATTTTCTTGCATTTCCTTGCTCCGTGAAGGCTGGTGTGCCTCAGCGGTTGTTTCTGCGACTGAATTTGTAATTTGTAAATCGAGAGCGTTTTTCAGGAGTCATCCCTGTGTAGAGTTAAAATATTCTGCCACTGAACTCAGTATTTTGTCCTGCCTTTCTCTTGCCATTTCAGCGGAGTAACCGAGAGGAGACTTGGCCGCAGCATTGCCCCGGGAGGCTCCTTCAGCGGGAACCTCTCTACGTGAATGGCTTCTGTGAACAGGCGGTTTAAAACAACTCTTTGCAATTCAATTTCCCACTTTGAAGCTCTTTCTTCGGTAGCACAGTCTAAAACAGTCTTTTTATTACTAAAGGAAGGAAAATTCAGAAGTTTTTTTTTCCCTTTAAAGTATAGGAGGGAGAGCCTTGATTTTCCTTTCCTTCCAGACAATAGGAATTTGCCATTTCCTGACTTCTTAGAGAGTTATGTACTGCAGAAAGCAGCCTGCGCTGGGGCAGGGCAAGACCCGCTGCGCGGCTCCTCTCTGGGATTTTTCTCCAATTAACAGAGCAATGCCAGCGTGCGTTCCAGGGTCAAAATGTCGCATTTACATTTTCAGGGTGATTCTGAGACTTGCTTGTGACTTCCAGACCAGGAAAGCCGAATTTGCGAAGGCACGGCAAGGCGTGAAGCACCGGGGGCACGTTTGACGGTGCAGCCGGGCTCTGGGTATTGCCCAATGTGTTCTGCGTTCCTGGAAAGGGTCTTATGGTTGAGTATTTCCTAGAGGTTATCGGCAGTGAGGATGCGGTCAGTATGGCTCAATACACCCAACAGCGGAGTGCTGGAGCCCGTCTGTTACATTGTGCCCTTCCTAAAATTGCTTGCTCAGTGAGATGAGGCATTTACCAGCTCAGCACTAAACTGTAGGCTCTCCTGCATTCCTGTGCGGGGAGGAAGGGAGGGGAAAATCCCTCCCCAGCCCTCTGCAGGGTGTGTGGGCGGCAGGGCTGGCGCTGGGGTGGGCGGCGGGAGGAGGACGGTCAGCCAAGAGGGGAAGGGATGGGGCAGTGCTCCGTTTGAACACTTGCCCCTTTTGCTGCAGTGCTCGTTGTCTCTGAGCTGGTGGAAACAGAAGTGACTTGCTGAAGGGTTAGGGGTGGCGTAGCTGCAGTAGCTGTGCTGCTGTGGGGTGGCACAGCTGTAAAGCCCAGTGGGATAGGTCCTACTCTAACAAGTTTAATAGGCATCCTGGGTTGTTCAGTCCTCTCATTTTGCACCTTGAAGGACATCGTTCTGTCGCAGTCCTCACTTGTATAGTCCAGCTTCTAAGCTGAAGTTGTATAAATCAGTCCTGTCTTACAGGTCTGATCTGTGGGATGGGCCAGGGTGCCTTGAAATCAGGCAGGGCTTGATAAATGGAAGGGAAATAAGTCAACAGGTGACACTGCCGTAGAAGGAGCTGTAAGAAGGTTCAGGAGGAGAAGGAAGTGATGGTGAGGAAGGGCTTGAGCCCTAAGAAATCCTGTTCTCCCGTCGTCTGCAGGGATGGACCTCTTCTGCCTGCAGGGTTTAATTTCCTGTGAGCTTTCCGTCACAGCTTGGACACGGGTGCAGGGGAGCAAAGCAGCCAGTGAGCAGCGGCAGGGGAAGGCTGGTCAGCCTTGGATGGCTTCTCAGGTGTTCAGTACGTCAGGATGGAGCTTCTCACCAGCGCTCAGGAGCGCAAAGAATTTCCCTGCATGAGAGATGAGACAGCCTCCTTGTACAGTGCATATTTGCAGGTGTGGAAGGCAGCTACAATTATGACAGCTATTGTTTGTACATATAATTTCCCTGTGGTTCTGTTAAATTGGGTCTTCTTAAATAAGCACTTTGGAAAATCAAGCAGCCCCTCTTGTGCCGCGTGAAGCACATTTCATTCAAGTGACTCTCAAGACACAAAAGGTGTTTGTTTTTATCGAAGCATCCTAGATGAGAGCTGTCCCTTAGCACGCTCTATAACCGAGCTGGTTGTGCTTTACTTGTATTCTGCATGTGTTCAGTAAGAAAATGAAACATTTAAGTAGCCCGTGCTAATGTCAGCCCGGACCCCTCTGCATGATGCTGTATTTGGATGTGGAGGAAAAAACACCACACGTGGTTTTTTGCTAGCTGGCTGCAGGATATTTTTCTAGATTGCATCACTTCCTAAGTTGTTAAATGTGTGTGAACGGGCTTCTGATGATGGTGGTGGAAGGTACATAGTGGGAAAAGGAGCATCTTCTTCGTGTTGCTAGAGTTTTTTATTGGTTTTGAGAGATTCCCGGTTAAGCTAATGCAATTGCATGGTAGGGGTTACGGCTGCCTTGAGAAGCAGCTCTCGCAGCCTCTCTGGGTTTGCAGAAATTTCCCACAGAGAGGCAGCCCCCCACATAGTGAATTTTAGCACGTGGACAGTAGACTGTAGTCATCTTCTGTAGCCTTCTTGGGAGTGATCCACAGCTTTAAAGCAATGTACGAATAAGCATGGTGCAGTCTGTGCCGTAGTAACAGGTATTATTTTCCAAACAGTATTTCTGTAAGAATTGTAAGGAATTCTCCTCTTCCTACCCTTTTAAAATTTTCTTTGGATGAAACAAAGCGATTCTGCCAGTGTGAATTACATGTTGAAATAGTGTAAAATAGGCACAGGCTACTTGTTGGCTGTATTTTTCTATCTTATCTATGTTTTCATGTTTCTTTCAGTAAAGTAGCGACAACAGGAGATTTCTGTGGGTTAACAAAATACAGTATTTATCAAAAGAAAATGTGTCTTTTGCAAGCATAGGAGAAAAATGAGGCACAGGGCACTTAATAAGTGCCTACGTGACATAACTACTTACTACAGTCAGCGCTGTAAATCTCAGTGATTGCAAATTGTAAGCATAGTTATTCACATTTCCAGTAAACGTATGGAGAAAACATTTTTTTTTTTTTTGGTGCCAACAAATATGCAGTTAAGGAAATGCTTCGTACTTAGAGGCCATACTGCATTTCATAGCCTGCGTAGCTGCCCTTGGCACACAGCAGTTTGAAAGTGAAATTGAAAGGGAAAGGAGCAGGTAATCTTATTCTCAAGAATACCAGGTCTAAGCAGTCCTCCAGAATGTCAGTTTTGATTGTTTCAGCTGCCTGCGGCTGATGGGGAAGCTTGAGTGGGAACACTTGATGTGTCTTTCATTGATTAGATTAGATTAGAGGCTAATTTAGCAGTCCAGACAGTCTGTATCACCTTTCACAGATAAGAATCAGTACATCCTCCACGCAGTAAATCTGGTACAAGTCCTCTTTCTCAGTTACTGTAAAGAAAATCAGGCAGTTGTGGGCAAAACATTCCTGGATTTATTTGGACCAAGTGCAGGGTGTCCCCTCAACCCACCCACCTTGGAAATCATATACTAAGTCCTGTCGAAGGGGCTTAGTACCAGCTCCTTAAGGGTGCTCAGAAGATTAAATATGTCTAGGGATCTGGGATTCAATTGTACATGCAGAATTTACATGTTAAGTATCATTAGGAAAAAAGGCATTTTTTAAAATCCCAGCAGTAATTCCTTTGTGGAAAATTAAATTGAAAACTTGGTATAACTCTTTGAAGAATCTTTAANTGGAGTGTCTGCCACCCCTCCCAGTTTGGTATCATCAGCAAACTTGCTGAGGATACACTCTGTCCCCTCGTCTAGGTCATCAATGAATATATTGAACAAAATATATTCATAGTTAATGAAACAGTGTTTGTATCTTAATTTTGCCATGGCAGGTGCCTTTTCACTGAGGGCCAGTCCCACCCTCCCAGGAAGGCACTTTCACACGGGTGATCATCAGAGGCATCGCCTCTTCCCATCCCTGCTGCCCGCTGGGTTTGGGTCAGAAACACTCACTGCACGAGGGAGCTGGTGAGGAGTCTCCGTAATTCAAACCAGAGTTTGGATTTGGGACAGGCTGATGCAGGTGCCAATCCAAATAGATTGATGGTTTCAGGTATAGGTTGGGAAGGATTTTTAAAATTTTTTTGCTTTCCTAATCTCACTGTTTTCGTAACACATGGTATGGAGCTTCTCCTGGTAGCAGTTTATCTGTAAATTTGACTTTAAGTACAGCATCCATTTGTGTGCCTTCAGAGTTCATAAGTGTTGGAGAGTTTACCATATCTATTTGTAATCTGTTCCAGTGGTCACTTACTTCCAGGCTTTAAGAACACCTTATTTCCATTCCATTTTTCTAATTTAGATTTCTGATTGTAGGATTATTTTGTACTTTATTCTGCAAGATTATGTTGCCATGGCTACTTGTTAGAATTGCTACAGCTACTTCAGTAGAAGGGAAATTGGAGGAAACAGTAGTTCAAGAGAGCAATAGCATACATAAATGAACAAAACATGATGGGAACAAAGCTGTCCCAGCAGTGCACGGGAGACGCTGCCTTTCCAAGTCTGAAAAAATTCTTCAAGCATCTCAGAAAAATAGTTGATGAAGAAGGAATGGTAGCAGTTCTTCTAGAACATGCAAAAAGTCTTTTAACTATATATCATATAGGGTTTGTGAGTAGCCTATATAATGTAGTTTTGCTGGGCCTTGACGTGGTGGGTGCGAGGTTCATCTCTCTTACCCCTCCTGACCCCCTGTTGGTCTCACTACAGCAGCTGGTGTGAAGTGAGTGTCGCTTGGCTCAGCCGTGTCACCTCTCCAAACCTTAAACTATGTCGAGCAGAGAAAAATAGTGCTGTCAGCATAAGCTGCGTCTGCGCTCAGGGTATTTGCCAGGACATCTGTACTTAGAGCAATCAGGGGGAGCATCGTACTGTTGTGGTGGATTGGGAAAGAGCTAGGACTCTGAATAGTAGGAATACATAGTCTGTTTTGGCTGGGGCACAAAGCTCCTTGTAGAGATGGCAAGGAACGTCAGGGGAGTGGCAGCATTTGGTACATGCCATGAGGAACGTCACTGCAAGGAGGGAGTGAGAAGATGTTCAAGGTGAGGCATGGCTGATTTGGGCTGGAGAAGTTTGTGACAAACTACAAGGTATGCAGAAAGCGTGGAGTGCTATTTGTGGCTCATGCTACATGTTGGAAGGTGTGTTGCGAGCCTCCTTCATGCTCTTAAATAAGTGGCTGTCAGCTGCTATTCTGCAGGACCGAGAAAGCTGCTCTGTGAGGCTTGGTCACCATGCTTTAAAAGATGGCTAATGGCCTTGCCTTCTGTGCCTTGCACTTCTGGAAAAGAGAGGATTCATTGAAATTATGGCAGTCAGCATCTAGCAGTGTCTCAGAGGCCAGCAACACTGACTAATGGAACTAGGACACAAAAGTTCTTTACTTAAGTTTGCTTTCAGGAGAAGTTGGGAAAAGACAAAATTGGCTTGTCCATCGTCCACTTAGCTATCAAGACATAGTTTTCTCTAGAACATAAGTTAACAAACTTGCTTACAAAAGGTTTAATCAACTGTGACTAGTCCTTCAGTGTGCTTCACCACTAGATATTGCCCTGCTGTTGGGTTAAGTTTGTTCCTTCACCTAAATTAAATTAAGGGACATAATTTCTGCATAACTCTTTGGCAGACTTGAATTTCCGACTGCTGCTACTGTACACTTCTGTTACAGTCTGGCTTTAATTTTGTCTGTCTAGAAGTTGAACTACTGAACTGGTTACGGCTTTCACTGCGTATATACTAAGGGCATGACAAAGTAGGTCACTGCCAAAGCAGCACATCTGTATTGTAGCAATTGGGTAAAATGGAGTTCTTAATTGTAAGGAAATGAGCCAGAACAGTAGATGTGGAGAAACTGTCTCTGATTAGAAATGATTAACATACAGCACACTCCTTCTAAAAATGTTGTGCAGCTTTTTGCTGAACTGTTGGAAGTCATGCTTGTTGGCACAGCTCTTAAAGTCATCAAAACTAAGGCTGTGGCTATGTTGATTCCTCTCTGCTCAGGGATGTTTCCACGCAAAGATGACGTTCGAGCAGTGAGTCTGCTTCAGGCAGCACAGAGGTGAGTAACGTGTGTGTGTGTGTGCATCTGTGTGAATAGCTTCTGTTCACTTTAATGGCATGCTAAAAATTGGTAAATTCCTGGTATGGTGTAAGTATCTGAGAAGTAGGATCCTTTTTCCCAGTATCTGAAAGTTAAAGGCATATCATTACATAAAATAAAATTTAAAAACTTTTTTTTTTTTTTGAAAAAAAGGGCAGTATCAGAATATAGATTCACTTCTGGCAAAGGAGGCACAACTTAACTGATTTACTCCAGCAGATAACGTGACCTTATGGGGGCTATTCATCAGCCTCATGTGCCCTTTCAGGGAAATACGGCCATTAGTTAAGCTTTATGTTCCATTTGCCATAGGCATATTCTGCTGGTGCAATACCTATTTTGGCTTTTAACATAATCAAGTAGTTATGAGAGAGTATTGAAAGCTATGCGATGGAAATAACGTATCTCCACTCTTATCTGAGTTATTTCAAGAATAGCTGTTTCCAGGCTGATTTACTATACTAACGCATGTGTTTTAACTGCCGTTGGCTCTGATTCTGCAAGGGGAGCAAGAGGCAGCTGTGTGAAGATGAAGATGCTGGAGGGGTTTAGTGTTATCCGGCATGTAGCTTATGAGGCTGCTTTAAGCTAATAGTTTTAACTCAGACAGTGAGAGTTTATCCGTTTATCCCAGAGTTTGGGCTTTAGTCACTACGAAGCAGCCTGGAAGGACTGAGATGGTAGTGGGGCTGGCAGGACAGCAGTGGCAGACGTGGTTTCCCTCGTAGCAGGCAGCTTCCCGTTGGTCTTACTCTTGCCGGGCAGGAGCCAGAGGGATCCTTCTCTTGCTGACGTGAAGCCAAAGGAGGGATTTAATTATTGGATGTTCAGGAGTATTTTCTGGGAATTAGGTGAGCACAATTTGCCTTCAGTACTTGCTGCTTGAATTACTTGTGGGGTTTTTTTGGTTGATTTGCATTTTCTTTTTGTTTTGTTTTGTGGGATTTATTTTTTAATTTTGGGGTTTTTGTTGGTTTTGTTGGGGATGCTGTGGACAGGAAAAAAAACTTCCAAAGTGCCATTGTTTCCCAAAGAACACATTATTTTGGCAGTCCTTTGATTTATTTGTCCTGTCTCCTGCAGTGGTGGACTCTTCTGCTACACAGCCTCCATCAGTGATGTGTGGCTGGGATGGAGGGATGTCTCCAGAGAACCAACAGGATTCTTGTAGGATTACCTGCCACATAATACGTACCTAGGCACAGAGACACACACTGTAAGATGTATTTATATACATATTTCTGTAATGAACAGCCCCATCAACAGGCATTCCTTGTTTGGGGGTTGACCTTCAAGTGTGCTTGAGGCCAACATGGTTGTACCAACTTTAGGCTGCTGGGGCTTTGACAGGTCTGGAGAGGCTGAGCTGATGCCCGTGTTATCCATCGGGTCTCTCCACTGCGAAGGTGGTGTGGTGGGCTGTCCTGGCTCAACACTGCACGGAGAGGCTTTAGCTATCGCTCTTCCAGAGCAGGGGATGTGGCTGGTTGTGAGCTCTGTCGAATAAAGTCAGGAAGATGTGCTTACTGCAAGAGAAGGGGAGCGAGCTTCAAGCTAGAATGACTTGGATGATGACAGCAGGCTCTTCCTGAAGAGCTCCACGTGTTATTAGTGTGCTTTGCCTAAATTAAACCCGTCTAGATTTTAGATGCTCAGGTAAGTGGCCAGCAAACAGCTGAGCAAGTCCTGAGCACAGTGTCGGGGAGAGACACAAGAAACANAGCACAGTGGCGGGGAGAGACACAAGGAACGCTTAAACCTGCTGACAAACCTCAAGGTGCTACAGATGCTACAGCTAATACGCTTGAAACCACTGTTGCTCTCATGGCTTTTGTTTGCCCTCTTCTTTGCAGGGGTAGCGGTTGGGTTGCAGGCTGTTGCCAGGGTGTTTATAGAACATGGCTCGTGTCTAGCCCTGGGGAGGAAATCTGTATTCCTGCCTTAAAAAAAGGTAAAAAATCTCACAGAAACTCCAGTCTTCTTCATGTTTGTGGAACGCTGGAAAAGTGTCCGGCCAAAAAGGCAATAAAAGAAAACAGCATTTTCATTCAGGAAAATGCAAGCGAAAGCAACTAGTTTTAAGAAGTTCTCAGTCCATTCAGTGAATGGCTGTCTGTATAAATAAGCCAGACCTAAGNAACTCCAGTCTTCTTCATGTTTGTGGAACGCTGGAAAAGTGTCCAGCCAAAAAGGCAATAAAAGAAAACAGCATTTTCATTGAGGAAAATGCAAGCGAAAGCAACTAGTTTTAAGAAGTTCTCAGCCATTCAGTGAACGGCTGTCTGTATAAATAAGCCAGACCTAAATGATGTACAGGGCAGGTCATAAAGAAAACACTGCAGTAACAAACTAGTGGAATTTCCACTTAACACATTAAAATCAACCCTGAAAGGCTCCATTAAGGAAAGCCGTAAGTTGAAGTTCTGAGAGATGGTATATAAAATATCCCTGAAACCAAAAATGATCCTTTGTCAGTTTTATGTTTTCCTTTCCCTGTGTTATATCGATTTTAATAAACATGTGGCATGGACTGTCAAAAGAGCAGCACTTTGTCTGTGAAGCCTTGAGGAAATAAATAGTTAGTCTGGGCATATTATACATTTCACCCAATAGAAATAAGCTTAAATTGATTCTGGGCTTTGCCTGTGTAAGGACTGCTATACTAAGACTATTCTGTGTTGATCTTGTTTTATATATATATTGAACTTTTCTGCTAGGCATACCTTGAAATGTTAGTATTTAATGCTTGAGTTTTCATTTAAGTACTGCCAGAGCTTTCTGTCCATGTGCATAACTAGTATTGAGAACCTAGAAAGGTTTCAAGGTTCACTCTCAACAAAATATTGAGGACCAAATACCTTTTCATTTTTGAGGGAGGAAAGGAAGGGCTGACTTGAAAATGCACAAGTTTCTGTGGGAATCTTTATGCTGTTTTAATTTGAAATGGCATTTTCTATTTAAAAAGAAAGCAATCTGCTTTCAAAAGGCTGATTTGAACTTGCATTTAAAAAACTTAGTTCTAAGTAGAATTTTCTGTGTGGAATAGCACAGAATTACCCGATGTACCTTCTCCTTATGGAGAATCTTTGCAATCATGTCATGTTTATCAACAGGAAATTTTCAGGGCCAAAAAGTTTTGACCAACTTGATGCAGTAGTTTTTTCCCATTTTGTTAAAATATGTAGTTCATTTCTGTAAGTGCAGGTATTTATTCTGTTCTTTGGGAACTTTAGACATGCTGTTCTCCTTAATCACTTTGTCCTGTTACTTTTCTATCAATACACCCATTGTGCAAAGTGGATAAGGATGTATGTTTGCTACGAGCCAAGACAGATACACTTCCAGTGGAGAAGTGACAAGTGATATATTATATGAATTCCTGTAAGACATTTACGTTTGATGTTTTCAGTTAGTCGTCGTTCTGGGATACACTTCCTTGTTTCTGTGAGACGCACAGAAGCAGCCTTGAATACAGAGGGAGATGAGGAACTAACTTCTCGAGCCTCTAAAACTTGCCTAAAATAGCTCTTCTGGGTGTAATTTTAATACCTTCTCAATGCGTCTGGAAATTAAATTGGCCCACTACCTTTTTAGCTTTTGCTGTATTACAGACTTGGTGTAGAACTGTACGTATATGAAAGAATCAAGAAGTGTTTGTGAAACCATAAAGGGCGGGATTTTTTTTTTTTATGGGGCAATATGCAATGCATTATTTTGTTTCTTTATTTTCCCTTTGCTTTCTTTCTGTTCACTATTGCATTGGCTGGTGTTGGTTTAGGAATGCCTTTAAATGTAGCTGTTTAATGCCACCGCTGACCTAGCCCTGGTGTGGGCACAGCTATAAATGTCTATCAGCAATATTATATGGGCACAAAGTACAAGTGGGTACACGCATATAGCGTATGCTGTGGATTTGCATGTTGTACACACGTTTGCTTGTATCCAAGACAGAATTTGTTTGTTGTCAGTGCTATGTAGATTAAGTTAATTGTTCTATGAAAATGGAAATAAATAGAGTCTTGATTATACCTCACTGAAGGAGTCTCTGGATTGATTCATTTGCTGGAGTGCTTCACAGGAGGCTGCACCTGCAATTTTGGTTTTTCTCAGGGTCTGTGTTCTCCACCTGGACCCCACTGTCTGTGTCCGGCTGTCTGTGGCTGAGTCACCAGCGGTGAGTGGGTGATGGCCACGCTGGTGGGGACAACCTGCCGCCTGCTAGAGAGTGCTGAGAAAGAAGAGTGAACAGGGAGCAGAAGGTCGGAGAGTGAAAGCTGCCTCCTGTTCAACTTGGCATGAATTTTCCCATTGATTCCAGTGGGCTTCAGATATTTTTTAGCAGGCAATATTGACATAAATCACTGATGGAGGAAAAAAAATGCTGATGCAGCTTTATCCTGTCTCTGATGCCTACTGCATTAATTCTTCTTTAAAATAATATGGACAGATCTTTGGTCCTTACTGGGTGTTGACTCGCTTCACTGGCTTTCTGTGTGGCTGAAAAGACCTGCTCGCAAGCTTTTCGGCTGAGGCTGTGTGTTAACATGCANCGGCTGGTCCCTCCTCCCTTCCTGCTCCCCTAAAGCCCGCGGAGCGCAAGCATTGTAAAATAGACGTGGCAGCAGTTCAGTCTCTGAGTTCAGTCATTTTGTGCAATAACGATTGATTAAACAATCGTTATTTCTTAATCTACTGTTCAGTGCTAATCACAAAGGTTGAATAACTCAGCGCAGTCGGATCTGTGCCTAAGCTGTGAGTCCTTGTCTCATGTTAGAAAAGCATCAAAATGTTACTTCTGCAAACCTGCAAGGTTTCTCTTAAATTCCAGAGTGACAGATACTCTACCAACAGCTTTCCAAAGGACGTTTTGGATTTTCTTTCAGGTTCAGAGCTAAGCTCTGACCTCTGCAACAGCAGAGACACACTAAAAATAATGTTCAACTGGAGCAGGAAGCAGTCATTGTTTTTGGAGACAACAAAAATGTAGTTTCAGGTGAAGGCTGGTTTGTCAAGTTATGTTTTAGTCCAAAAAGCTGCACCCAGAAGTTTGACCTCTTTCCTGTTGAATGGGAGGTTTGCAAGTGCACTCCCGGCCCCTCTGTAGTACTGTCAACGCGTAGATGGTTCTCCAGGAGAAAGTGGAGTTTGCGGCTACCTTGGTGCCACTGCAGTTCGTAACACCAGGCTGTGACAGTCATCAGAGATATTCTGGGTGTGCAGAGTACACCGAGCCCAAAGCCTCTGCGGGTCTTCCCCCTGACCCAACAACGCAGTGCTCTTCTCCTCCCTGATTTTTCTGGACATCATTCGCCTCCTTTCTGGCTTCTGACTGCATCATTTAGGATGCGAGGCAACATCAGAAAAAGTTTGATGTTTATCAGCCTGATTATGCAGGAAAACCTGCAGTTGTAGCCTAACAAGTAATTGCATAATCAAAATTTTAGCTTGCTGACTTTATCCCGGCTGCTTTGTGTGTCTGAGCGCTGGCAGATCCCTGCTGGGGTTGAAGTCTGTGTCCGGGCAGGCTCCATCAGCTGCTGATGGCCACCTGGCTAACAGCCAAGCCTGATGGTTTTCGTTATCTCTAAAGAGGTGCAAAGTTGCAGTCCCGGGTTGAGAGTGATTGAAAAGCAACAGAATTGGTATCATCGCAAGACGGTACATAAACTGCAAGCCTGCTGCATTTTGTGTCTGAAATTCTGGGAGAATTTGGGTTAGCTCAGGAGCCTGGAGGTCTCCGGGCCTGGAATGCAACCCAATCAATGGCCATGTGGTTTTTTTCCCCTTTTAAATATAAGTATCATTAGAAAATACAGTGAGTTGAAACTAACCCCTAATTTTAAATCTGTAATCATAGCTTTCAAAGAGTGTTGCAAAGGCGGCTCTTGCAGTATTACATGAAGAGTATCCAGTTAAAGTACAATAACTGATTCAGAAAAGTCAAGTGAAGCGCAGCTCTGCAATGATAACTCCATGCTTTTTGAATGTTACTTCCTTGATAAATGTTGGGAAAAGAAGAACGTGAGTCTGATTCAACACGCCCTCCAGCTGCAGTGCCCCTGGCATCGGCTCCTCTGGGGCTGAGTTCTGGCTGAAGGTCCCCCATGGTGAGTCCTCTGAACAGTCCTGCTGAAGATTTGTGCGAGCTGCAGTGGCCAAGGAGGCTGAAGAGGGCCTGTCAGCCTCAGCTTGCTCCGGGGGGAGGTTTGCTTGTGTCCGAGAACCACCTCCTACCACGTCCCTGTTCAGAACGGGCACCGGCAGCCCCCCTTGGGCCGGCCCTCCTCATGGCTGCCGGGCTGGATCCACGGCTCCCGGGCACAGGTGCTCCCTGAAAGGGCTTGCAGAGCAAAATTAGGTCACGCCGCCTCTTCAGCCTTTAAATAAATACTGTATAATAGCAATATATGAAAACAGCAATATGTGAAGATACTCTGCTTGGCAGGCTGAAGTGGGGTGGGCAGGGAGCAAGGACAGGCAGAACGCCCCATCCCGTTCTCTGCCGTGCGTGTGCGTAGGCTGGGGTTTAGTGTGTGTAGGCTCCGCTCCCTGTGCCCCAGTCCTGGAACTATATAGACCCAGATGTCCTCTGCATACATCAGATGTCTTAATACATTTCACTGAAGCTAAGTTTGGGTAAGGCTGTGCAAAGTGAAGACCCATGATTTTGTTTTCCCTCTGCTGTGGGTCAGCAAGTGCTGATTGCACTATATAAAGCTGCTCGCTGTTAGGGCTGTCAATGTTCAAGGTGAGGAGAAAAAGTGCTCATGTTTTTATTATCATTCCTCTCTCCCAACCTACGCAGCACCAAAACAAACAAGCAAATGGCAGCGATTGCCGAGGAGAGAAGAACCATTTTGCAGATCATAGCTTTTTCCACTGGAAAAAATGTAGCCATGTTTAACTTCTTTTTAAAGAGCGGCAATGTTGAATATACAAATTAAACTGCAATTTACACAGTTGGGATTTTCATGAGCACTTAACACAAGTATTCTCAAAGTGCAACATTTTGAAATAATGACATTTGCTAGGAACAGTTGATGTGGACACCGCAGTCTTTAGGGAAATGGGGCAGCGCTTGCGTTCCTACCCTTCCCCCTTGGACGCCAGCCCGTGCCAGGCCGGCGGTGGGAGCCAGGCGGGAGGACAGCAGCCAGCTCTGAACAGACTGGCCTTTGTGTCCCCGGCACAAATGTCCCTCTTCTTTCGGAGGGAATGGGCAAAACGGGTTCTGACCCAGCACAACCAGCTGTTTGCGGCTTGTCCGTCAGCAGTAGAGACACAACTGCCTCCTCTGTGTCCCTGTTAAAATGCTGCTGCGGAGCGAACCATTGAGCAGGCAGTTAAACAGTTCCAATCTTTATAAGCCAAAGTTTAACATCGGCCATAAGGTATTTCAGCTGTGTCACAAGACTGCCCAAGTTGCTTCCCCTGTGGAGGTTTTCTCCTCTGGTTAGAGGCTCAGAGCTGCTTCGCTGGCCTGGAGCACCGAGCGGTGCAGTGATGCCCAGCAAAGCGGCTGCTGGTTGTTTGGTTTTTTGGCAACTTAAGTCTTCAAGTGTTTAGTGGGAGTACCTCTTGTGGGAACAAGTTAGCAATGACTTAGTAGTCAGTGACTTAGTAGGATCAGAGGAAACGGCCTCAAGTTGCACCAGGGGAGGTTTAGATCAGGAAAAATTTCTCCACCGAAAGGGTTGTCAAGCATTGGAACAGCCTGCCTGGGGAAGTGGTGGAGTCACCATCCCTGGAGGTATTTAAAAGATGTGTAGATGTGGCCCTTAAGGACATGGTTTAGTGGTGGACTTGGCGGCGTTAGGTTTACAGTTGGTCTCAATGATCTTAAAAGTCTTTTCCAACCTACAAGATTCTATGACAAAAAATGGTAATAACTTCTGCCATTATTTGTTACTTCAGAAGGTGTGCTCTCATGACATTTTGGAGGACACCTGGAATAGATGTAGAGAGTCTAATTCTGCCCCTTTCCTTTGTATGATGCCTTACAGTGATACTATTCAAATGCTTGGTATTTTTACTAGTCCTAAGTAAACTCTGTTCTAAGTTACTTCCCAGGGCCCAAGAGCTATTCACAGGTTTTCCTGAGCCTGGTGTAGCCTGCAGCGTCTCTTGCCTTCAGCAGCAGAGAGGAGGGATGTCTGGGACTGTCGTTTCAGGCTTTTCCAGTATTGTTGGTATGGTTTCTTTGGCTTTATCTCAATTACCCATCAGAGGAGGAGGACAAAGACACTTAAAAGCCATTGCTGTCCTGCTCAGCCACTGCATCAGATGGGGTTGCCTGTCCTCACCACTTAGTCTGGCACATTGTAAGCTGCAGAGGTTAATTGGGCTGAAACTACCTGTAGCAAAGCCTGGAGTGTTTCCATCTCCAGGGCGAATGCTTCTGACTCCCTACCCACCATGTACGGAGCATGGTCTGATTTCTGTGTTTGCTCGTTGTGCTCCATGCTCCACATCCTTCTTCCTCAGTTAATGATACGGAGCCAGGCTTGGGATGTGAGCAGCTGTGAAGCTGGAGCCTACAGGAGATGCGTGTATCACCTCCAAATGTTCTGTCTTTTTATTTGCAGCAATGGTGATGGGCTGTGAGAGGTGGGCCTGGTGGCTGGCTGCCAGGAAAGGCAGTATTATAAATGTCTAGCAATGCTGATTAGAAATTGAGTGCTGAAGAAGCTTTGTGCTGGAGGCAAAGTCCCTTTTTTGTTCTTCTAGCTCACTTGTTAGAGACTGATCCTTCTCTGTGGTTGTGGTCTGGGCTGGGCTTCAGCAAATAAAGCCAAGTGAAACATGCCTTTTTAGGCCTAGTTAGCTGGCATGTTTGCTTCTGGGTCATGGGTTTTGATGTTCATGCTGTAGAGGTAACAACAGAGGGGAAATGAGCTGGTGACACCTTGGTGTGAGGGGTCCTGGCTGTGGTCTTCCCTCTGGGGCACAGGAACACTGAGCCAGCAGAGCGTGAGACTGATTGTGGCTGGGATGCTATCGTCACCCACCGATGTTTATTATATCCTGTGGGGCAGGAGGAAAAATGTCCTGCTGGTACCATCCCTGTACCAGAACTGCCAGAGAAATCTGTCTCCTCCGTAGTTTCGGACCTCGCTGTGCTCCCTGGCAGCATCCTGCAGCCAGATCGCAGCCTGGGCTTCTACACAGACTTTAATTTGCTATCAAGAACTATCATAGCAATGGCTTAATTTTTTTTTAAAAAGAAGCTATGAAGGGGATGTTGTTGTTTTAGCACTCAGAGAGTGAAGAAAAGAGCCCTTTACCTCCTAAATTTTTGATGTTCTTGAGTAATTGTGAGATACGCTAACAGCGAATGGGTTTTAACAAGGATGCAGAGCTAGAGGCCACATGAAATGAAATTTTAATCTAGGCTCTCGTCAAGCTGTAAAAAGGCATTTGACTTTGTTTTGAGGGATAATGTATGGGATACAGTCTTTGCTCTTAAAGGAACATTATCTAATTGGTTTGGGCTTTTGGTTGAAAGAATAAATCATTCGCCCTTTTCCTCTTTTTTTTAAATTTTTTTTTATTTACAAAATGAACTTGCTTGTGGCTTTGAGTGCTCCCTTTTACTGGCTTTATACTGTGCGTTTTTACTGATTGTGTAGTGACCTTTGCCATCCCCAAAATCTTAATTTCTAAGTCTGAGCGTTAGAAGGTAATAGGCAGAGAAAGATGCTTGTGATTTTGCTTTTGTTTTCCCCTTTCTTGGGGGTGTTCAGACCTTTAGAGAGGATTCCTCTTCTTTTAGGCATTTAGGCTAGGCTGAGCATCCCTGCTCTCAGGATGGGCAGCAGAGAGAGAAACAGGCTGAGTGGTTCTTTGGAGATGCCACTCTCCCTCCTCACTACAGGGATACTAGCTTGGCTTCCAGTTATCTCTTAGGCGATTAAAGTTATGTGGCATAGATCCCTCCCTTACAATGTTTTTCTGGCTTTTTCTTTGCAACCCAAAGACAGTTCTGGATTTCTCGGTTCTCCCTCAGTTACATGGTTCTGCAGAATTGGGGTTTTGAGGGAAACACAGAATTTGTGCAGAGCAGGATACAATCCCAAGAGCAGAAAGAGTGACATAGCTTCATCGCAAGTAATATAAAAAAATCATATACACTATTTGAGAATATTAGCATGTAATTGCATTGTATGTTGGCCTTGGCAAGAAACTTGCATAAGAAGAGCCCATTGCTGTGCTGCAGTGCACCTCTTTGGGGTTGCACTGATTTCACTATGCAGTGCCACGCCAGAAGCAGATTATTTTAAAATGACGTGGGCTGAAGATATGCTTCAGAAAAGGTGTCATCTCGAATGCTTGGGTTTTTGGTGATGGAGTTTACAGAGCAGACTCGAAAGCGGTTGTGCTGGCAGAAGGGAGTGGTGGACTCCATCATGAGGCAGGAGAAGTGCTGAGGCTGGAGGAGGAACCCAGTGAGGTTGTTTCATCGCTGAAGCCAACGTGTTGTGAAACCGAAGCCTGAACTGAGCGGGACTTTCCTGGCCTCCTCCTGGCCTCGATGGCTCATTCCTGCCCCTCCACCTGAGCTCTGACACCTGCTTCCCTGTGGCCATGCTGCGCGTTGGGGTGCTCCAGGTCCCCACGTCAGCTGCCTGGGTGGCAGCAAGGTCAGGGGAAGCTTGAATCATTAGATGTCCCTTTTTGGGGACAGCTCATGTTTAAAGCTGTTGTGAAACAGCAGAGGCTTGTCTTGTTATTGTCAACATGCAATGGATGAAATCTGGCCCTGGTGAAACCAACTTCAAACACTCACTGATGGAGCAAGGCCAGGATCTCTCAGTGTTGCAAATTATGCCACAGTTGAAAAAAAACAACCCTTTTTTTGGAAAGCGGTAGACTTCTGTGTCACAGTCGTGAATTTCCAGTGTTAATTGTGTCACCTACAAGTTAAAGTGTGCTTCTTACCTGCTTTGTATTCTGCATATCACAGCTTTTATATAACCTCGTGTTGCTGCATAAAGGATTGATATAAATCTTTCATACAGGCTGTCTCCTGAGTTGTGTGTGGGAGTGGGAAATTCAGCAGAAGTTAAAAGTACCTGTCCTGAACAAAGGCTGGGTTGATTTGATAGCAGGAGGGATGATCTTACAGTTGAAGTGAGGAGCAAGAGCCAGAAAATTCGACACACCCCACTGCCTGCGATGGGAGAGGAGAGGGACAGCCTGGTCTTGTAGTGCCCAGGAGCAAAGCACAGACTCAACCGAGACTCCGGAGTTGTGCTTGTTTAAATGCTGATTTGGATTAAGGGAGGAAGGGAATCTGAAGTGCAGCGGCTTTACTTGTATACACCTTGCTTAGGGAATAAATGCATCTTATTCATGAATGGGATTATGTACAGATAGTTCATGCTTTCACTAGCCACGCATAGACATGTCTCAAAAGCTTCAAGTTCCTGGGCATGTTAAATTTGGTCCATATTGTGCAGCCGATCACACGTTAAGTGTGGGACTCCTGTGATTTTTTCAGTGCTTGCATGGGTCTCAGATCTAGATGACTTGTTTTGTGCTAAACCCCGCCACGCTGTATTTGCTCTGCCTTGAGGCCATTTAATTACATTGACTTTCCTACCCATTTCACAGAGCTATAGCTGTTTGAGTTGCTTTGTGAGCTCTGCAACCTTTCCAAATGCTCTAGTTTATTTATGTAGGATTTTTTTTTAATATACTATTCCTTTATGTATTCAGTCCCTGTCCTCTTAGTAACCAATTTAATTTTTTTAACCTGTTGCTTATCACTTCTGTTGTTTATGCCTTCTTCCTTCCGAGTCTTGGTGACTCCAACCTAAATGTGCTGGTTCTTTGCACCTCTGTCAGGATTTTTCTCTGTTGGATGCTCTTCCAACATATTAATTAAACTACTCAGGCTACCAGGTGTCTGAATGCTTGAAGACTTGCCTTCTTGGAAAAAATACGTTAATTTAAAACAAAATAGTCAGAATTGTAAGAAGATTGTCTTCATTAACTAAATTAGAAAATTGTGAAGTGCTGCAAAGATATGAGGAAAAAAACCCAGAAAAAATTGGGATTAGCAGGCTCTGATAGCACTGAAGGGATCTTGGGAACTTGACTCACTTCTCAGATTGTGCAAAAGGATAGTGACCCTTAGGTTTGGTTGCAAGACTGGCTGCTTCATGCCCGCATGATGGCTTTATATTCTCTTGTTCAGGACTTAGAACTTATTTCTTAGTCCGAGGCTGCTTTCCAGGCCCTTGCTCGGGCTCCTCCAGGGGATTCAGTACTGCAGTGTGGAAATGCAGTTTTGCATGACCTAGAGAGACTTCAGTGTACTGATCTGGGGTGAGTTAACGCACGTTGGAGAACTTGAAGTGCGGTTGCATTACGCTTAAAACTTTTCTAAATAGTTGCTGCTGTGGCGCTGTCTTCCTTATGCTCCCAGCCGTGTGTTCCTGACTCTTTGTGTGGGTCAGGCATTTATCTGGGTTTCTAGGGGTCAGCTTCGGAGAATTAAACCAGCAATAAAGCGGGGCTGTTGCACTGGCCACGCAGCCCTGAGCTGTCCCTTATACAAATATTGGTGTTTTCGCAGTCAGGCAGGGAGTTGGTTCACCCAGCTGAACACCAGGAGTGTGTTTTCATGTTGTTCCATCAACGCAGGGAAAAAGATTCCCTACCCGAGCATCTCTTCTGATCCCTTTGCCGGCTCTGGCCCCACTTGCTTTATGGTCAGAGTTACTGAATGGCACCTGACTGCGTCCCTTGGACTCGGGCTGGTTCATACGATCCTTCGCAGCTGAGGGGGCGGCAAACATGGATAGGACTGAGAAGTTGGCCTGGCACTTCTTAAACCTGCTAGAGAAAGCACGATTACATGCTAACCAGTTTCAGCCCGCAGCTGGAAAGCATGGTTTGTGAGCAGCCACGGAACACCTTGCTCTCGGTGGCAATGGCCTTCTTCACGGACATTGTTCGGGTTTGCTGTTTTTTTTCTTTCCCCTTAACTGATATGTTTTAGCATAATATCAGTTTATCTGAAACTTTCAAATTCTGGGAAAGTACGAGAAATGAGAACCATTTTGTCTGAAACAGTGACTAACTCCTTTTTCGGGGGGTTATTTGAATTAATAGACATGACAAAAAAGCAGTAGAATGGGGTGGCCGTGGAATCCCCTCACTGCCAATAGCCCAGATGACATCTCTCCAAACTCACAGTGTGGGCAGACGGACTGTGACACCTCACATGCCCCTTTCCGTGCTATTTTATCATGGTTTTTGAGAAATATGCACCAGAACTTCCCCTTTGGGAGAGGACTGAAGTGCCTCAGCCCTCTTCAGAGGCAGTCTCAGCAAGGAACTGGCCATTTTTTGTGAAGACACAGCCAACGGCGAAGGCAGCAAGCCTGGAGATCCCCACAGCTACGTGACCTCCTGGGCTTCAGGTTACCTTTTAAATATCCCTTTTAAATTAAGCAGTGTTAGGCTGAGTGCCCATGAGAAAGGACACAGCGGAGGCGCTCAGAAAACCTTCAGGGAGCTTTGGGTGTAGAGCAGGTGAATGGTGGCATTGTGTCAGTTTATCTTAATGCTTGATACAAGAAAATCACCTTGTTTTCCCCTCCTCTTTCTTCTCCCCTGCACCCCACTGGCCAGTGTGAGCTGCCAGCGTCCCTTTTGTTCAGAGATGCTGTGGGATGGTGCCGGTGACACTGGGATGGGGAGCGTAGCGCAGGGCAAAGGTAGAGGACCAGACTGTGTATTTGTGCTTGATGCACCCATAAGGATGATTTTTATTTTCCTTTCCTTTTATTTTCTTTTGTATGT
>RSEF01000002.1:148034327-148075142 GCA_003993805.1 Himantopus leucocephalus | reverse complement strand
TTTTTTTTTAAATTTATCTTGAAATTAAGCAAGGCATTAGTCTGCCTTAAGTTATTTCAGCAAAAGTGTCAGCCGTCTTTACACTAGTAATGTTCCCGGAGGAACAGCATGGACCTCAGAAAGTAGGATTTTATGTGTCATAGTGATTTGAAACTTTAAATTTTGGGGTGAGCAAGCTAATAAAAGTGTCCAATATTGAAACCTTTGTAAATATTGATGTTTACTCCTGCTGATAAATCTAGAAATCTTCTCCTTAAATGAAGGTGCAGGTGGAGAAGTGGTAAATGTACTCTTTATACAGAGAAGTGTCTCTCAGAAAGTAAAAAAAAAAATTCTCCAAAACTAATAGAAATTAGGGATGAGGAGTCATCTTGCCATCTAATCAAGGGGACCAGCCAGAGCAAAGCTAGTGGCCCTCACTTCAGTTCAGTGTTCTGATGATTTATGTTTGAAAAGACCGTTCTTAATTTCCATGACGGAAGAATACGAAGTTTCACAAATGTTTCCAATTCACACATAAAAATAGATAAATGGAAATTTTTACCATCAACTAAAGCTTCAAAGGAAGTAGTTATGTTTAGTTAATTGCTTTTGGTGTTTAAATATCTACAATCCATCCTGTCCTGGCTTATAGATTTAGTAAAGAATCCATAACGGATACGGATAGCCTGGGGGGAGCATATCTGCCCTGTAAACCCTTTTCGCTGATCGGTATTAGGAATGTATGTGAAATGTCAGCTTTGTTCAAATGCAGCAATAAAGAATGCTTTTCTAATGTGTGTTCTCTTAATCTGGTGCTTGATCAGAGGTTTTGGCTTCACAAACCAAAGCAGTAGAGAGAGTGAACAGGAAACAGCGTAGAAAACACAAAGGAGCCAAAGCATGTTCTTTGCGAAATAGATGAGGCTGATGCCTGGAGAGTTTGGCGGTAGGGGTGCGCAATGAGGCTAGCGCACCGTTTTCTTCAGTTGGTCTGTCTGCATCTGCGAAATACTCTATGAAGTGAGCCTTCATCCATATGCAAGAGGAGCCCAACAATTCTCTGTTTGCCTTTTCTCTCTGCTTTCATGTCTTCTGGGTTACCATTGTTTGTATTTTTTTTTCTGGTTCCCTCTCCTACGTTGCCTGGTGCAACATCCTCATCGCCACAAGCCCTCATCGCCTCTTTGACACTTAGACATGAGGAGTGAACTGAGCAGCCTCTGGAGTTTAAGAAAGTTGCTTGCACAAATGCATTGGAGCTGGTTTTTTGATTTAAAAAAAAAAAATTGCTCAGAAGTTGAACTGCTTAAAACACCTACTATTATGGCTCTATGCTTTAAGTTATGAATTTTCTTGCTATTTCTGTTCTATATTTGCTTCACACTAAATACGTAGTCATCTCTGCCTTTCACAAACCTACAAAAAGTGCAATTTAAGGGATATGCGCCTGTGTTGGAGGATTGGGTCTGTTACAAGCTGGCTAAGAAAACTGTCCTCATATTCAGAGCAATGGTATTTTCTACTCTTTTTTTTCCTCCTAGTGTCTCAGCTGCTGAAAAAAACAGGGAGAATGTCTCCATCAAATCAGCATTAATTGAAAGCAGTATTAATTGAAGGCCAAAGTTGCGCGTACAGGTGTTTGTGCATTTTTGTGCACTGTTTAGTATCTTTGAAGCTGAACAACAGAAATTTGCCTCTTTTTAAAATCAGCAGTCACTTTCAAAAATGTTGGTTTTAATGGCTGTAAAGCACATTGGAGTTCTCTGGTGGAAAATGGAATCAAGATATGAATCCGCAGAAGTTGTTCTGGCAAAGCCTTGCATCTGCTGGATTTTTAATAGTGAAACGATTCTTTCTTAAATTGCAAGGGAACAAATGTTATGGTTCAGTTCAATGGGATCTTTAAATATGGTCAGTGCTAACACACTTCATTTGTTCTAAGAATGACTCTTCAGTTGCATCTTTAGCAGATGATCAAGTAGATTCTTTTGAATGCACTAAGACTGAAGGAGATTAAAAATAAAGTATATGTAGAAAGTGGAGTCTTTTCATTGACTTTAGGGTTCTTTGGACAAGTCTTCAGAAGGAAAAATCATTTGGACAATTTTATTCTTGTTACAAATATGCAAACATAAGTAATGTATGGAATCTGATTTATGCAAATACATTTTTAAACGTTTTGGGTTTTGTTTGGATGGTTAGGAGACAAATAAGTAAGATTTTAAATGTGTGAAAACATGTACACTCTTCAGATAGGTACCTTTGCCGGTGAATAGGATTTTATAAATTTTTTTCTTGTGGCGTCCTAATGGACTGTTGGGAACGTGATACCCCAATTCCTTGGCAGGTTGAGTGCTCTGAACTTCTAGTCGAAAGACCTTGTGAGACTCTTCCTTATTTGTGTAGCTCTTAAATTGAAGCAAGTTTCAAACAGTTGAGCTTTTGCAAATTTCCTCTATTTACTCAAGAAAAGCTTTTTTTTTTGGAAGTAGCCCATCTTTATGTGGGACTGCTAGGGGTATTGATATTTCAATCATCTTTCTGGTGGCTAGGAGAATATTAATTGCAGAAGTGGTTTGATTGATTTTGACAGCACTTTTTCATTACTTGAAGTAACAAAGGCTTATTTAGGGTTGTAAGGGGACTAAGAGAAAAATGTCCTACTTTTCAGTAGTTTTCAATGCTGCCAGGAGATGCAAAGTGTTTTGTCGACCCAGCCCAGCAGACAGACCAGAGATGGATTTTGTCTCGATCTCGCTATTGCAAAGGTATGAGATTACCTCCGAGAGGAGGACAGCTAGAGAGAAAATTAGTCTTGGGGCTTACTCAGCCAGTCTATCTCCAGCTGAGTCATTTATATTTGTCTGTACAGTGTTGCCTTGGGGATTTTTTTGCACTTGTTAAAAATAAAGACAAACCTCAGGGGGAACACGGGAGCCTGGACAGCATCACATCGGGGTGTGGGAACAGCGTGGGCATTTGGCCTCCTTGCGACATCCTGTTTCCCCAAGTTATCACAGCAAGTCTGCGCTCTTTTTCCAGCCTGCGCTTCCTGAGTCCCTCCTCTCACCATGCCCTCCCGCCTTTAACTCTTTTTCTTCCTACCTTGGCTAGAAAGGAGGAGGGCTTGACTGCTGTGTGCCAGGCTGCTTTTGCTGTGGTGCCATGTGGAGCTGGAGGACAGAGGTTGGGAACCTCACCTGGTGTGAATCCAGAAAATGGTGGCTGGGTCAGGCTGCTACCAAAGCATAGGTCCCTGTGGGAAGGGAGACCTCCTCTTGCACCTTTGCTGGCTGTCGGCATCACATCCTTCTGGGGGGACAGCAGTTGGCGAGCTGGCGAGCCGGAGAACATCAGGGAGTGAGGGCTTCACCCCTGGCTCGGGAACGGGGATGGAACAGGGTGGTGAGTACACCTCCTGGACACTCTCTGAAGGACTTGTATTGGTACCATGTAGGAAGTGTACAGGGCTGCTGCTGACGGGCAAGCTGCTTTCCAAAGCTGCGGTGAAGGTGTCCTCCCGCAGCTCCCCCTGGGCTGGGGTCACCTGAGGAATAGGTGGCTTTCAACCATTTGGGCAAGCAACACGGCTAAACCGTGTTACAGGTTTGTCTCTGTATGAGGACATAAACATCTCTACAGATATGGCTGGATGTCTGCCACCCCAGTATCCTCTCTCTTACACTGGCCAGTAAGCTGATATTTAGGGGAAAATCTGCATGAGGGTGAGGTGCTCCTTCCCTTTGTATCCCCTTGTGCCTCCGGGCAGTCGGCAGCTCAGGACTTTGGGAGCCAGACGGGACGCCAGCCACTGCATGTCATAGCCACCACCCTCCTAACCCCCATGGGTTTGTTTGAAGTCTTTATTTAAGCCCAGGAATACCCCAAACTTTGCCTACAATATCTTGCAGAAAGCAAATGTATTACACGGCAAAAATACTTCTCTTTTAAGCCCGTTAGCTGATAATTTCACAGCATGCTCATTAGTTCTCTGGTAGGAAAAATGATGAGTACTCATTGTTTTCTCTGTCATTTCTATCATCAAACACATTTTTTCAACATGTCCTGGTGTATTTTGTCTCCTGATATGTCTGGAAGCTGGCACACGCTTACAGGCATCCTTTTTTTCTCAGTGCCTTCTCTTGTTTTTCCAAATCCTTCTTGAGATGAGGTGACCAAGAGTGAATGCAGTGTTGGAGATGTGAGCGTACTATCAATGTATTTCTCTCTTTTGCAGTCCCTGAGCATTGAGCTGATGTTCTCTGAGCCTTTTCCACTATCACGTTTAGATTTCTTCACCGAGTTTTAATAGCGAATGTTAATCTCATAAGTAATCCCTTACGGGACTATCTTGATGACAGTCCAGATTGGTTTAAAATAACCTTGAAAGACTTCTTGTCTGACATAGGACTGGGAAGCAGATAGCATCTCCATGAAGAGCTGAAACACCAGAGACTGGAGGGAAAGCAGGGGTGATTAAGAGCCAATGAGTGAATTTGAATGTCCTGTGACGAACTGCTGCCAGCTCCGTTTGATAGACACGCTAGAAATAATACATTTTTTCACTTCAACCCTGGAATAACTTCAGTGGCCATGGCGTAAGGCACACGGGGAGGTTTTAGCAGTCTTCTGTGGCTCCCTGCTGCGCTTCTATCAGTGATTCCCCAGCTCAGCCCTTCTGTCTCTGACCAGATCCTTTACCCCCCGACACAGACCCTTTCCCGGTGATGCGGCAGCGCATTTGTCCTTCAACTGTATCAGAGCGTCTAAATTACACCCAGAAGAAGCTGCTCTTGAAGTCATTGAGTTGCACGGTGTAACGTCACCCTCTGTGTCTGAATTTCACGGGGGACAGGGATGCAGTTCAAGGGATCTGAGCTGAGGCGAAGTGAAGTCCTTCAGCAGACTCATGGAAACCCTCCGAGTTGTGGGCCAGGTCGCGAGGGCTGCTGTCTGCTTTGACTTGCCAGCTGATTTCCAGTACAGCTCCAAGCTCAGTGTCTTTAAGGGTGTTTGCTTCAAGCCTCCTGTAACTTAAGGTTTTTAATCTAACTGGAGGGATAGGGAGGAGACGGGGCTGGGAGTTGAAGGGGAGGCACAGGACGGCCTCTGTGGAGGCCAGGTGTGCATGGAGGCTGGTTGCATGAAGTTGCTCTTTGTGTAATTGAAACAGGAGTTTTTCCTTATTTTAATTGAACTTCTTTATGAAAATGGAGAATTAAAATAGGACTCCCAAAAATTGGCAGCGTATGCTTTCTGCAGAAGTTTTAAGGAAGCTCACATTGCTGAAGCGGTGGCAGTTGCTGGCTTAGAAACCATTAATACATACATTAATACATACATTAATCACATGCTGAGAGCGTGTCACATTTAGAGTGGCTGCACTATATGAAACCCGGCTTTCTCCATGTGTTATTGGATCCTCGTTGCCATCCAAGCAACGAATGACACAAATAATGAATTTTAATAATGAGAAATTAGGATATTTATCCTAAATCTGTTTATCTTCTTGCAAGGAGAAATGTACCAAATGTAATGGCATAGTATGTAGCTGCTTGTCAATGTATTTTGTTAATTCAATTCTTGCTGTTAGATAACTTTTTTTAAGAAATACTTGAAAGAAAGAAATGCAAAATAGGATAAAAATGTGATTTTTGTTTAAATCAAGGCTTCCCACTGCCTTCGTTGCACCAGCGCCTATGCCAACCTCTTCCCATCTTCTCAGGCAGTTGACTGTAATAATGTTTAAGATTGTGAACAAACTGTACTACTTATTTGTTTGCAAGCGCTCACTGGCTCAGACTAGTTTGGTTTTGTTGTTTAGTAACATCCCTTAATTAACAAGTCAGCCCTTTGGAGAGACTGACTAGCTTATCGGCTGCCGAACTTCTGACCTTGTTTGGCATGGTGGCCTGTCCTGGTTGGGTTATGGTATGTGCCTAAAAAAACAGTGAAGGTTGGGGTGCCAGCATCCAAATACAGGGAGGAAGAGTGTCCCTTCTAAAAAGTGCCCATAGCCTAGATAAAGAAGACCAGCGAGGAAGGGGGGGAAGGAACATGGTGTATGCACGAGTGAAGCAGTATGTGCTAACACTGTGTTAGCTCTACAACTTTTATTTTATTTTTTTAATGCTTGTTTTATGGCTTTGCCCTTGAAGTAACAGACGGCAGGAGCCCACGTAGCAGCCGGCGCTCCAGCTGCAGCTTTTATGGGAGCAGGTAAGGCCATAGGTGGTGTGGTGCCTGCAAACCAGGAGGCAGAGTCACCCTTCTCCTCTTTTGGCTGATGTACGCAGCACATCTCTGCTTGCAGTGCCCGGGTCCTTGCAGAAGAACCAGATGCTTCCTTTTCTGTTGAAGGCACGTGGCTCATTACAAGGCAGACCAAATGGCGGTGGTCTCCCCTTCTCCCTTTTTAGCAAGTACAAAGTAATAGTTTGAAAATTGCATCTCCTGAAAACAGCCCTTTTCCTTGTAAAAATGGTAATGAGAGAAACGTGGAAACATGCAGTGAAATCCCTGCTCTCACGACTTTCTGCAATTGCAGCAGGTAAATACACTTTTCAGGTGCACTCTTGGGCATAGAATAAGGTGCAACTCACAGCTCTCTTCTACTTATGTATTTCTCTCTGTATTAATCCATCTAATCTTGCTTTTACTCACAACTGGCAATTAGTTTTTCCTTCACTGTGCTCATACTGTGCTGGTGACCACGGCTGTTTCAGGAGGGTCTGTCAAAAAAGGGAATTTGGGTGTTATGAGGGTGGTGCATTGCCCCAGCCTCATTTCCAGAAGACTTGTGAGGGCGAAAGCAAAGCCTGGTTGAGTAGACGACTTGGACTAAAGGGTGCTTGAGTGTCTGCGCTTGCAAACAGTGCTAATTTAGCAGTCCTAGAAGGTGAAAACTTTTACACCAAGAAAAGGTATGTTATTATGGTACAGGCTTTAGATTTTCCCTTTAATGTACTGTAAACCTCATGTCCCCTAACCCAAAACATATTTCTCGGCATGCCAGCAAGCCTGAGAGCATTTGGTGGTTTGATCATGAAATTAAGAAAACAAAAATAAAGCCTTCCACTGGTGTTTGAAATGCAGTCCGTGTTAGTAGTGACTGAATCCTATTATCTGATGGCTGTTCAATGACCTTTGCAAATTAATAGCTCGTTTCGTTTTCTTATAATTCTCGGTGGATAAATACCGATGTTGCAGGAGCTGCTCATTTATGATACTTTTCTGATTTGTCTGGGGGTGCTGGGGTGTGTGCTTTGCTTTTCTTTCTTCTCCCTGGGGGATTTTACCTGTTTGGTGCTTCTGGAGAGAAATGATATTGAATCCAGTTTTAGGAACGGCTTCTCTATATGCGCTGAGCCATAGGAGGGCTTGCTGAAGTGCTGGCTACATTAGCAGGGAGGAGCAGGTGTTTATTAAAGATGTGACAGCTAATGCAAAAATATCATCCTGCTGAGCACAGGAGGGGTGTTGGACAGTACCAAACCCCAAATCTTAAGCTGAGGAGAGTTTAATTAAACTTATGGTCAATTACACTGTGCTGGTTTAGAGGCAGCTCAGTGGGCTGTGTCAGACAGGGACGGCTTTTTTTTTCTTTCTTTTTTTTGGACAGGACCACACCGGGGATTTGATTCTTATGCCCTTTTTTCCTGCCAGATGCAGCCGTGCAGTTTTTTCCTGTCTCTTTGAACCCAGGAGTTGGCCAGATGTGCGGTTCCTCTTCCAGTCCCGTTCGCAGCCTGTCCGCTGCCTGCACCAGCTCCCGGCCCCTTGACTGCTTCGCTGGATTATTCAGAGCACAGAAAAGCCCCGTTGTTGAAGCGTAACAGGTTATGTAAGGGTTTTGAAAGTACACCCTCTAGCACTTGAGATCTTTCAAGTGTTTAAAAAAAAATAATAAAAATTACAGGCTTACCGGGTTTTCCTGCCAGGGCCTTTTGAAACGCTAGGATCACTGGTAACGTTATGTTCTGCCCTCGCAAAAGGTGAGTGGCCAAGCTCTTTCTGCTGCATTGATCAGTGGTTTCATATAAAAAAAACAGAGATCAGTCCTATTACAGGTGCTGGATAACTTGAACATGAAGCACTTAGATCTGGAACGGGTTGACAGATCACAGGCTTTTAGCATTTCTTTTTTGAGACAGAACTGGAGATCTGAAAATTAATAAGATAAAAGTATTCTTTTCTTTTGCCCATAAAGTTGAGTAGGAAGTTTTTTAGCTGGGTGTAGAATTTAAAATGTAGTTTAATTCAGCCTTGCGGCACAAGAACTGCATGTTGTGTTTCCAATTGAGACATGCAGGTTTAGGAGCAGATAGACTACTTTAGTACCACCTGCCAAAAATAATAATAATAATAATAATGATGATAAAAAAGCCCTTCAAAACTGCTTTAGTCCTTTGATTACCTGCTGTGTATTTAATGTTTTATTCATTTCTTATGCACAGACTTCCTTTCTCAAGTAGCAGGTGATTCTACTCACGCCTTTGCTGCAAATTAATCTGTGTTGGATTTGGGGGTCTTCTATGACTATTTCATATATAGTCCTAAGGGTTTTCCTATGAGCTGGTAGTAGTAAGAGAGTAACAAGCTATCTGTTGAAATGCCCCAATTCCTGCAGGCTGCGTTGCAGGCATCGTTGTGTCAGCGCTCTGAGGCCGGATGGGCATGAGGAACAGTAATCACAAAGTCAGAGTCATGTGTTGCATGGAGGTCGTGTTTTGCTGTATTACTTGAGCATGCNATACCAAGCTATCTGTTGAAATGTCCCAATTCCTGCAGGCTGCATTGCAGGCATCGTTGTGTCAGGGCTATGAGGCCAGATGGGCATGAGGAACAGTGATCACAAAGTCAAAGTGTCTGTGGTGGCCATAGATTTTCAAAATCACAGCTATGCCCTGCAAATTTGTAGGTCTTAGTGGATGACGAAATGCAGTTGTTAATGTGATTGAGGGACAACGAAATCCAGGAGTTGTGTGTTGCATGGAGGTCGTGTTTTGCTGTATTACTTGAGCATGCTTGTTTCTCCCTCTTTCCTGCTTTTCTGTTCATGCTAATGAAATGTATGTTCAGAGAGAAGAACCTTAACTGAGTAGATTCACTGCATGTACTGGCAATTTAATGCTGATAAAATTTAGCACTTTTGTCATGCTACCACCTAATGGTTTCTCTAGATCTACCATAACCTTTTTGTACCTTGGGTATCTCAATAATCTAATGTCCCGAGGTGAATTTTGCCTAAGGATTAGAACAGCAAGTCCCAGATCCATGGTTCCTGTTCTCTAACAGTCTTGTTTTGTGACCTTGAATTATTCAACTTGCCTCCTTGTAATCCACTTTTTCCATCTGTCTTGAGGTCTTATAGTGAAGTCTGATAGCATGAAGAGCAATCTAAGAGATCTCAAGAATTAGACCACCAAAACCCAACATTTGGCATGTTTTTCATCCTAAAGAATGTGTTTTGCTGTTCATATTTGCCTTATATCAAAAACCTGAAAAGTTCTCTGGAAGACTTTTATATCTTGGCTGCACAAGTTTCAAGGAAGGTCTTCGGTGTGTCTGTTTATACTGCACATCCTTCGGTATTCCAGTTTCATCTTAAGGGTCAGCTCATTGACTTGTCAGTATTTAAAATCACCTTTGTTCATGGACACATCTTAACCGGAATAAGAAATCTAGACTTAGGCAGTGATACGTTTGCAGGCCAAGGACAGCTTGGTACTGTTATGCTGGTATTGTTGGAGTCCCCTGATAAAACAAATAGCAGGACTTGCACAAACCAGCAAATGACTTCCCTGTGGAAGAGGAAGTATCCTTATGCTTATGTTATGCTTATGTTACGGAAAGGAGACTGTGGCCGCCACTGAGCTGCCAGAATGATCTGATCAGACTGAATCCAGCAAGTACTGGATAGAAGGCTTTTTGGTTTTGATTTTTTGTTTCCTAGGTGAATGTAGTTGTCATTTTTGCTTCAGTAAGCAAATAGTGTGACTGAGCTGACTGATCTATTTAAAGTTTATTCTAAAAATGACTGTCTGGTCTGACCGATCTCTAACAGAACAACTGAAAGAAAACCCAAAAACCTATCACGTCCAACCTAAATGTATGACAGAAGACTTGTACTAGATCTTCCTGATGGAAATGAGGAAAGGAACAAACTTTCTACAGCTCATTTATACAAACTGGTATATAGTCAGTTTATACATCTGATGTTCTTCCTACTTTGGGAAGTAGCTTTTAATGTTTTCTTGCTTATTTTTGTCCTTATCGCAATGAAGACAAAATCTTCTGATTTTTTTAAGAAATAGAATTGTCAGCTGATATTGTCTTGAGATAAAAATATACTGGCATATTTTACTTGGGTCAATATTACATTAGAAATTACCAGCAAGCTGTAGACCTGATACCTTCTGATATCCAGGAAACACTTGGCTTGCAGCCTGCATAATTCAACAAAACTTTTGAAACTGTTCAGACCAACTCCAGCATTTTTTTCTGTCTGTTGTGCTGTTGACCGGAGTTTATTTGCTTTCCTTTTTAAATTTGGCTTTTTAGAAAACGAAATAGTTCTGCATATGAAAAGAGAAACATCGGGGACAAATTTAATGGCGCAAGCAATGCAAAAGCATTTCCTGAGCTATTTCATTGCGTCTGGTAATTCTTTGCATAATCTTCTCTTCAAAAATCTTATCTAACCAATGGTATCCAGGCAACATGTTTTGAGCCTTTAATCTTCAAAATCCACAGCGTGTGAAACTTAAAAATTTCCTAAAGAGTGGATTAGTGGTAGAATTTGATACAAATACAAACAAAGCAGATGCTCCTCGAGGCACTGACCCAGGCTCCAGGTTGCAGCCATGGTCAAAAGCTCCCCACGCCCTCGGCCAAAATACCCGGATCGGCTGTGGGAAAATTGGGAATGACTGTATGTGTGTGTCTCCTCTACTTACTCTAGCAGCCAGTGGATGTAGTCTTCACCCAAGTCCTTTTTTGTCCCCCATTTCTACTTTCTCATCTCTGTGCTGAGGAGTTGGGATTTGCCAACACTTGCAGTTAGTTCTTAAAGCTTCAAATTGCCCATAGTTGATATTTTTTAATTTTGCAAGTTGAAACAAGGGAAATTCCAATTCAATATAAGGCAGAAAATCTTCAGAATGTGAGGTCAAACACTAGGACAAGTTGCCCGGAGAGCCTGTGTAATCGCTGTCCCCGGAGGAATTCAAAACTTGCCTGGGCAAGGCCCTGAGCAGCCGGCTCTTGACTTTGAAGTTGGCCCTACTCTGAGCAGGGGCTGGACCAGGCGACCTCCAGAGGTCCCTTCCAACCTACAGTGTTCTGAGTTTTTGTTAAGTGATTAATTAAAATCCTCTGAAGGCTGGTGAAATGAGTCCAGGATAAGGAAGGTAAATGTAAATTCTTTGGATTCATTTATCATTACTTTTATAAAAAATAGAGCATCTTACTAGCAGTCAGAGAAGATGTTTTCAAAGAAGTATGCATGAAACATGAAGACGGCAGAAACTAGTAGAAGGCAAAGTTTTTCTTTTGGTAATTTGCTGGTAACCACAGAATATTACTGCAAATAGTGCAAAGCCAGGGAAAAAGACTAATTATCTTCCTAGAGGAGCTTGTATGTGCTGGTTTTATTCAGCCTTTTCTTGGGATTGGAAGTGTTTCTGTAATTAGATTCTGTATGTCCAGAGCGTTCTTTATGTCTCTGATTTTGGTAAACAAACCCATGCCTGGCAGGAGCCTGCCCATTGTATGTGTTAGCAAAGCCTGTATCAAGAGGATATTCAACGTTTTTAATCTTGTAAAGAAGTAGCTTACAAATGCATGCCCAAGAATTCCTGCATGAAACAGCAGCGTTTCCCTGCAGACTCGTTTGTTAATGGCAGCTCAGCCACGTTCTCCTTTCAGCTCTGGCTATGACAAGGTTCTTCGTATTGGAAACACATATGGGTATTTAGTGACCTTCTCTGGGATTAGTGTTTTGGGGTGTTTTTTCCCCCTCTGTACAGCAGTTTCATGTTACTGCCTTTGTATAGGTTCAGGACGACCTTCTTAATATGAAATATCTAAGGAAGGAGCCAAAAGCAGAGGATATTGAAGTTATAGAGTTACCTATACTATTTAATAGTACCTACTTTCTTCCACTTGGACAAGGTGATAAAGTCTTCTCTGTTAACTCTGGGACTGAATTTGGCCTTTCCTTCTCTCTTAAATCCCTTAAACCGTGGAGTGGGCCAAATTCAGTCATCTGCTAAGTGATCGGTTGTCCAAGGACAAATCAATAGTCAATGACAGCTAAAATGATCATGGTAATTAGCTGTGTGACTCTGGGTGGCAGTAGGAGTTGGAACAAGGTGGAAGGGAACCTGGAAGCAGAGCACAAGCTGTCCATAACCAACTCCTAAGAACTGAAAAATAAATGCATCCCTATAAAATGACACTGCATCTGCAAGCAAAAAGGCTACCCAAAACGGAGAGGATGAATTAATTTTGGTTCAACCTCAGCTGCCCTACTGCATCCTCATAACTAACGCTTGGTCAGCTCTGCTGTTGTCAGCACGGCTTTTGGAGAGAGCACCGGGAAGGGGTATAGGTTTTGATTTAGCCAAGGCATGTAGCTCTCTGTTGGAGATTAACTGCGATCTTATTTCTATTGTAACCAAGAGACTGTCTCAACAGAGGGGCTGTCTGGCCGCAGAGCGGATTTGCTTCATTGTTGGAACAACTTTCGTCCCCTGAGTCTCTCCTCTGCACCTACTAAATAAATTCCTCGGAGGTCTACATTTCTGACCATTATTTTTACTACCCATACTTGACTGAGATTATGGCAGAGAGGTCAGTGCCCTGTTTTTATTGCCAGGAAATAAAACAGATTTTCTATGCAAACTAAAATATGTTCCTTCATGCTCTGGTCAGCTTAGACCTCTATATGTTTTTGGGTATAGAGTTGGAAAATTTTGTATTTTCTTCTGGTTTTATTTATGCCTTGCCTGCTCTAAGGTAAATTTTCTGTGTATTTTTCTCATAACTTCAGATTTTTCACTTGTTATGCACCCATGTGACTCTGACGTTTGAAAAGTCAAGTTCTGTGCTCTCCCCTTCTACGTACACTTATTAGCATTTGGAAGTGAAGACCCCAAAATAACTATTGGTTGACAATCCATATAAATGTGCCTTGGCTGCAGAAAACACGTCCTGAAAGACCTCAACACATAGCTTTAACTTTTAACTTGTACCTTGAAATTGTGCCTATCAGACTGGAAAACATGCAGCAACGTGAGCCTGGGGAATTTTTGTGATGAAAACCTTGGGTGTAGGTGCCACTTGTCTAATGTGGCTGCTCAGAGCAAGTTTCCCATTTGAACACTTGAGTTTTTCAGCGGGTGAGTGAGTTGACTCTACTTTGGGGGTACAAGTTGTTATGCTTGAATGCCAATTCAGATGAAATTCTGAAATGATTGCGTTCCAGACTAGTGCTTGCAGTAGAGAAAGTTAATTCATGATAGCTAAAATATTTTTGAATAGGGAATAAGGTGTTTCAGTTTCTCCTGTCCAGTTATGACTAATTATTGCCATTTTACCATAAAAAATGGAATTAAGGTGGTAGCTGATTCAGTGATGGAGGACAGTTTGGAGTACAGTTCAGGTTTTAGTTGTATAAGTAAAATCTCTTTATTCTTTTGAACAGAAAGAAAGGTCAGTTAAAACACAGACAACACATTATATAATTCCTTTAAACTTTTTTTTCTTTTTTTGGTAGTATTAGATTCTGAATTTAATTCTTCCCTGAAGAGAATCCTCACTGTTCAGTGCAAATGCTTGAGTTCATCAGTTTCAACAGTAAAGCTCTTCGCAATTAATACTGGTGGCAATGATAAGTTAACTTAGTTAAATTTGGAGAACTGTGTTTGACTACGCTGTGTTTTGCCAGCTCGGCCTTTAGATTTAATTCTCGGTAATTTTGTTGGGAAGTGTCACTGAGCGGAGTGGTGGAGTGAAGGCAGTCACAGGCTGAACACCTGACATCCATCCATGGACAGGTGAGACTGCCTAGCAGTTGTGTTTTGCCTGTTCAGCTCTCAAGTTATCAGGTATAAACAGGACATTGCTGGTGCCTCACTTACAATCGTTGATTTGTGAAGACAAGAAGTAGGACATTTGAAATCCCTCAGGCTTCCATGAGAGAATTCCAAGGCGAAGGCGGCATTGCTGTAAGGGTTGTATGTGACATGGTGGTTCCTGGACCATCTAGTTGCCTGTTGAGTGGTGCAATACGTTGCTTGGTGATAAGGATATAGCATTGTGTAACTCTGTATGAAAAAGAAAAATACATAGGTTTTTTTGATGGTCATACTCTTTTAAATTTATCTTTCTATTTAGTTTTGCCTCACACAGATAGTTACTTTAAAATATTATTCAATTTCACACCTTCTGGGAAAAGTAGGGTTTTTTTTTGGTCATCTATCCCTCAATGTCTGTGCAAGATGCCATCAACATAAACCTGCTCAGAAGAATTCCTGAATGTCTCTGTCCTATCTCTGTCTATCCAAGCTCCATGTTGGAAACAGGGTAATCTGTACCTTTCATTTGGAGTAGGTTTGGGGAGGGATGCAAAAAGGAGGGACGGATGGATTTGGGCTACCTTTTTTTAAAATACATTAGTTGGGACTTGCGAAACATAATAAACTGCCTTGCCATCTCTGATTATGGTTTGCAGTTAAAAGAATAATGTATATGCATGTGATTTGGGTATGGTAATGTAATCAAAAAAAACCTTATGGAAACTCCAGAGCATTTAATTTACTCTTATTTTCCTGTCTCCCAAGTCTTTGCAGCACCACTTCAGCATTTACAAATTATAATTGGATGATACGACCTTGGATTTAAAATACTGGATTTGATGCAAAATGAAATACAGGTTGCTCAAGTGGAGTCTCCTGGTCTTCTGGGTGCAGTTCATCCCTCTGAACTTTAGCTAAGTGCTTGACAGCTAGCTGAGACGAGATGCTGACTCTTCCCTGTTGTGAACAGAGAAAAAGAAAAAACCTGGCAGCTCCGAAAGCTGGTTTCTTCCCACTTTACAATAACTGCTGCATGAATTGCCCTCTTGAGAGGTCTATTTATCTCTGTGAACTACAGAGATTGCCAGTTTCTAAGGTAGTAATTTAAACTTAGTGGATGCCTCCCTTTATGCCACATTGTTGGCTGTTCTCTTCATTTTAGATTTTAAGTTGTGTTAGATCACATTACAGGCCTCCTTCTCCCCCCAGACCTCTCATTTTTAGTCATTTGATTTTACCAACTTGATCACTGAGGGAATAGCAGCAGCATGTGTCTACCAAAAGCTAACAGTGCCAAAGCAGCAGAGACAATTAAATCATCTCCTGAAGTCTTGGGAGCTCAGCCAGCGCCTGGTTTCTGCTCTGCAAGAAGACTTCCTTGTATTTTTCGTCTTAAAAGACCAATATCACTATGCTTGGTTGAGCGTGGGGATTGATGACGTTGGTGACTCGAATCCTGTAGCATGTTTGGTCCAGCTGCTGCACTTGGGTCCTTGTGATGCCCAGTTATTGCCGTGCCTCTGAACTGAAGGGCACTTCAAGACAGAAGGGTTTTTATGGCTCTTCAGGTCTTAGTTACCTACTCAGCTTCCATCAAGGGCTCCATCTGGCCCAGCGTGGAGCATTGCTAAGTGGGGATGACTCTTTGTTTATGGGTACTTCTGGCTAGGACTTGACACAGGCTGAAAGCAGCCACGTCTTACACAAGGCAGGCTCTTTCCATTGCGAGGGAGAAGATTCCTACTCAGACAAAATGTTTTTTGGGGCTTGGGCTCTCTCTGTTAATTCTTTGTGGAACCCAATGTTCTGGTGTTTTGCTGTTCTTGTAATTGGACTTTCTGGTTATTTGCAAGAAAAACGAAGTCTGACAGCCCCAGAATTAATGGAGCCTGGTTTCCAGTGAATCCTGTTTTGTGGTTGATTGACTTCTTAATCTAATTAATCAACCAGAAATATTATAAGGCTGTGATGGGAACTCATGCCTTGTAAACATCAGAGTCCAGGGGCGAGAGTGACATTCGTAATGTCACCCAGAGGAAAAGTTTTGCTGAGCTTTTACATCTCTTGACTAAAGAGTCTGCACAGGGGAGAAAATATTTCATACCGTTTCCCTTCTGTAGATCTTCTGGTGTCTAAGCAGGGTTTGCCTCTGGTTATTTCCTTTAGCAGGCCACTGATAAATTCTCTCTACCCTGCTGTGTTTGAGAATATATCTGCCAGTCTCTGTCATCTTTGATCAAAATTGATCAGTGAATGATGTTATTAGGAGGGGCTGATACAGTGCGGCTGCACAAACCCTCCTTCCATGCAATACCAGCTAAAATAAACACGAATTTCTTGCCATAGACCTTCCTGGCAACAACTTTTGCTTTCCACGGGGGCTGCAGTGCTTGCTGTCTTCAGTGAGGAGAGGGGCACCCCATGGTGCCATCACTACTCTCTGCCACAGGAGCAGACCTGCTGGTTATGGGCAGTGTAGTCCAGAAATGACAGGAGCGAGAAGAGGACCTTGGCAAGTTCAGCGTCACACAGCGTGGCCTGTTGTGCTCTGCCACGATGTGAAGGTTTCCAGTTTCTCTGTCATCGCTGTTCTAGCATCTCACATACTTCCTCCTTGTGAGACAAAACTCATGATTTCTTGTGAGAGCAGGTGGTTTTAGGGGTTTTATACCATCTTCCCACTGGCAAGTCTTCTCCCAAGAGAGTATGTCATAAAAATGCTACAGATTCTTCTCATTGTCTTTCCCCAGGCTTGGAAATCTTCGCCAGCAGCACCTTGCATCTCTGTTGGACTTCTAAAAGTTTGACTTTTACATTGATGGCAGTTTCTTTTTTTACAGTAAGTCTCTGGATTTTGGGTTGTACACCTAAGACTTTCCAGCGTGCCGAGTACCCAAGATGTGACGTGATTTCAGGGACAATTTTAGAGCAAGGCCTGGGTTGCCTCAGATGATGCAGTGCTTCAGTAGCATCAGAGTTTGTAAGATTTGTCTCTAATATCCCTTTTGCTCTCACTGTCACAAATGACACATCAAACCGTCTGATTTTTAACTCTTAATAATCAGGTGGCAGCTGTATAACTGAGCAGAAACTAGTGCTTGTTTACACAGGGTATGCAGGTTTGTTCTTACTAGCTGGCTGAAGTGGACTGGATTTGATTTCCATGCTGTGATTCCCACCATCCCACAGGATTTATGCTGTCATCGGTGAAGTAGGAGCTCTTTCTGAGGGGGCAAGGGATGAAAGACGTTGAAGCTGAGCTTAAAACAAGCTTTTGCCTTATGCGGTGACTCAACTTTGCACTGTGTGCCATGACTTCTCCTTTACCCTTTATTCATACTTTAGGTGACTGTACAAGTTTATGCATCTTTATTTTTAGTACAAACAAGTTACAAGACTGTCTTCTGTTTTAAACCTGGGGGTTTTATTATTTTAAAATTATTTTTAAATTATTTTTAAATATTTTAAATATTTTTTTAAAATTACCTAACAGTTTTGTTTAATCTGAGTGTTTTCATGGAGAAGGCAAATGCAATTTAGGAACTAGTCCCAAACAATTCCTAAAAATCTACACCTCTCTCTTCATTGTGTGAGTTGATACTGTTTTAAGTATCAGATTAAATTTCCTTGACAAAGTAGTTTCAACAATACATATATACTACTTCGAGCTGTGTGTAGTAGTTTTACATACATGGAGAGTGAGAAGAATTAAAATACTTAGCATGGCAGCAGTTTTCTGCTTCACTTTGTGCAGGTACCAGAGATGCCTGCTAGGCAGGGGGAACAAAACACGTAGCATGGGGAATTAGGTGGGACGGGAAGGTCTCCGGGCATTTCCTAAACCTGGAAATTCTTGACTTTCCACAGCAATGAAATGTTGCATGCATCAGTATTCCCAGTGTGGAATATGCTTCATTTCTAACCTCATAAATGGACGGTAACTTTTTCTGATGGAGATAAAGGTCTCGCCTTTCAAGATAGGAATCGAAGTCTTGTCCGCACCATCGCATGCTGTACCACAGTTCTGCAGCTTTCTTCATTCAATGTTTGCTTTGCAGCCGTGTGTGTTGGGGGCACATGCTGTAGTGTAGAGGCTGTGATTCTGTACTTTCTCATCTTTAAGAAGGTACAGTTTGAAATTGCTTATTCCTAAAATGGAGTGCATTTACAAGAATGTATTATTTTTATATAGACTTCTCAATTTTTTGATCTGGTTATTCTCAGGGTAAAAGCTGAAGAACATGTTTTCTAAGGCTGAGATTCCAGGTTTATAAACAGTGTCTAAGGTCTTTAAATATTATGGATATATTGATATATTTATTTTGATGATGAGTGGAAATACACATGTGGGAATATGCAATCTTTCTCTAATGCATTGAGAACAAATGATCTAAACTTTCTCTGCTGCGAAATACTTGGAGCCTCTGTGTGCCTGTTGGGCTTTTCTAAGAGAAACAGGTTTTGTCATTAATATTGTGAAGAATTCGAATTCAGACATCTGTTTTGTCCTCACTGGGTCAAACCTGAGAACGTAAAATACTCACCGAAGTCTCCTCCTCCCGTCCCTCACCTCCCCTGCTCCTCCCTCCAAATTTAGTTTCATAAGATTTAGGCTATCTTTTGTTCTGTTTTAGTGGGTTCCGTTCACTGTGGTGGGAATTGGACCCCTTCACCAGGAGCAAACTTCATCCTCTGATGTTTATCACAGGGAGACCGGGTAGCCTAAAATTAATAGTCTGAATTTTGTGATGGACCATGCGGCAGTTGACTTTATGATGCAGAAATGGAAATTTAATGTCATGCTGTTCAAGCTTCTGCTTGTTCTCATTTATTTTTCTTTTACTTCGCTATCTGGGATATCTTATGGAAATGCTCAGGGAAGAGCATGGCCAGGAATAACAGTGACGGTCTCGATGTCACCTGCGTTAGAGGCCAGATCATACTGTATTGGCATTGCCTGGTGACAGGCTGGCGGGACTGCACTTAGGCTGGAGGAAAAGCAAGGTTTGAGGAATGTGTTTGGAGGCTCTGCTAAGTTTGCTGTGCGCTGCATTGCTGTTGAATCACGACTCCTGATGGCTGTTTCCAAGGAGGTACAATATATTGTCCGAGGCTTGAGGTGTGTTTTCCTTCCTCCTGCCTCTCCAGCTTTTGGCAGGGTTGCTTGGACGGCTGCAGTGCTTGCGACACAAAAGCAAGACAGACCTTTTTTCACACGAGCAAACATCAGGGTCGTATCCCTGCACTGCTGGGCAATGCAGAAGGAATCCAGAGGGGACAGTGCCTTCCTTGAAGAGATCAGTATTTAAATATGAGGTGCGACAAGGGTGTGTAACTGCTGATGGGAATAAAATAGGGATGAAAGGTGAGAAGAATAGTGGAAGACAATGAACAAGCAATTACATAGACTTAGTTTTGTGGAGTTACTCAGCCCTGACCTACCTAATTGGTTGGTCACAGGAAACAAATCAGACAGTGAAACAGAGCTGATCTCTGCTCTTCCCCGCCTTGGTGGTTACCAGCTGGGAAAGCCCGCTAGCTTCTGTGGTAGAAGCAGAGCAAAGGGGTGTCCTTAAAAAGGAATGTAGTCAGCTCATCGTAAGCAGGGGACAGTAGGTGAAATGCTTGTTTGAGGCTGCTGAAGGACTGTAGAGTATTAAACAGTGCATTGTGTAGGAGAATAAATAGGCAAAAAAAAATCAGTGTTTGTGTCTCTATTTCTGATCTGATATTTCTATATGTGATAGATGACAGGAACCTGCAGCGTTCATCAAGATGTTGCTTTCATGTGAGCAGTCAGGGCTTTTCTCCGCGGGTGCCGGTGGCGGTGAGCGGGGAGGCCCGAGGGGACCCGGGGAGCGGGGCGTGCGTGGGCACAGACACCGCGTCCTCCCACCTGAGGAGAAACTGCCGAGTGGAAAGAAAAACAACGGCGCTTCTAAATGTGGTAGCCCACGCCAAAAGAGCCTGCTTTTCGTCCCAGCGTGGATTCAGGTGCTTGGCTTCCGACAGCTGTCATTACAGCACAGCGGGGACAGGGACGGCGGGCGGACCCAGTCCCTGTGTGTTTGGGCCTTCCTTGCTCACCTCCCCCCTGAGGGAAAGAAGAGGCCCTGGTGCTACAAGAGCATTTTAGGAGATTTGGGAAAGGGCTTTTAGTCAGAAGTGTAGGGCCGAGGCGGTAGCACAGCCCATTTTCCCCTCAACCCTGTTGTTCAGGAAGATTTCGTCTACCAAGAAGACCCCGGTCACAAATTTTGGGTAAATATACTTGGTTGTTCTTGAGCTTAACAGGCAGGTGTCAGCCACACACTCCTGCTGTATATTTAAAAAACTGATTATTTCTGATCATAAGAAGGAAATAGCAAGATCATTAGAGGTGCCATAGGGGTGGGGGGATGTATGGCTGCGAGAGGAGCTGTTGGTGGCCCGTTGGGTTAGTCTTGCTGGAAGGTGAAAGGTGGCTTAATTGCATGAGATTTTCTGTTGTTGTTTTTTTTTTTCTTCCCCTGAAGAACGTCTCAAGCTTCCCATCGTCTGAGCACAGCAGGCATCTGCACGATTACTGCGGCATGATGCAAAGAGACGGGGGGAGAAAGTGTCGACTGGGGGATCCTGGCAAACGTTACTTAAACCGTTCGCGAAGTGCGGCAGATTGACTCCCCGACCGTCACTGCCGATAATGCCACTCGTAGAGCTTGTCAGCATTCCAGCTTCACATTTTTATAACTGTTTAATTGCTGCCTGTATTGGATATAGCTGGAATTCACCATTGCAGCTAACGCTCTGGAAGTGCACTGTAGACTGTAAGAAAGTGGAGAATATCAAGCAGGCAGCCAGGCTGTAATGAGTTTGCTCATCTTGTTAGGTAACGTCTCAGTAACAGCCCCAATAACCATTCTGTTTGTTCTGCGTTTGGTTTTTGTGTTGTTGTTTCTTTAGGGTACTGTGTCCTTCATTTGATAAAGTTTTCTTTGCCTTTAAATCCACAGTCACTTTCTCAAAATTTAATTCTGATCACATATATTTTGTCTTTTAATTTCTCCTAGCTCCTGCGCATGACAGAGGGGGGGTGGTGGGCCATGGGCACCTCATTGCCCTTTTATCAGAGGCTTCCCTTTGCATGGAGCGGCGCAGACCTGACTCTGGTGGGTGCTGAGCTGCTGTGAAGTGATCTGAAAATACTGATGCATGGCAAATGCTCTGAATGCTGCGAAGAGATTTTGTCAAGGATGCAATATTTCTATGTAATCGTAGATAGTTAGAATTTGTGGCATGAACATGTTGGCATCATTCACCGTAGCTCAACACATAGCTCACAGGATGCTTCGGCTCTTGCCGCTGTGCTTTCCCATGGGGACACGAAGCTGCAAAACGCAGCCCGGGAGCCTCCTGCAGCCCCTGCCCCAGCCCAGGGTGCTGCTGGGGTGGGAGAGGTGTTGGGCCCAGCGGCAGCTGCTCCTCCATGTGTGGATGTGTGTGCACGGAGCAAAGGGGCAGCGGGCGAGGGCAGCCCGGCCCCGCGGCAGTGAGTATCTCCGTGCCTTCTCTTTTCCCTCCTTCCCCTCTGCAGCAGGGTTTAGAGGCTACTGCTGTGGAGGGGAATGGTGCAAGGGAAGGTGAGGCGTTTTGGGCAGGGAACAAAGTAGATTGGCACTCGCTGGGGTGGGTGGGAGAGGGATGTGCAGGGTGTGCCTGTGGGAGGAAGGCAGGGAACGGGCTGGGACAGATGCTGACGTGAAGGGGAGACTGCTGCTGAGCAGCCTGTGGCAGAGAGCAAATCCAGGTTTGGTCCAGGTGGCTGAGGGTGTAGGACCACCGAGGTCAGGTAACAGCTTCTGTAGGACTGGGGAGCCAGAAATCCCTAGGCTTCCCATTCCAGCCTCCTAGGACATGGCGTATGTTAGGGAGAAGCATGTACATGTGTATATATTTGCAAAGGTCTATAGAGTATATACACAAGCCATTTTGGCTTGTGTGTATGTAGTTAGTCTGTTGCTACTAAACTACCTCCTTACCACTTTTGTTGAAGGCGGCTTTCTGGCCATTGATCATTAATGTCAGTGCTTGCTAAGCACAAACCTGTAAGCTGCAGAGCATCAGCCAGGTCTGGAGGTCATAACCTCAGGTGTGGGGATTGTGATATCAACCTGGAAGAATCTCATGAGTCTTCCAGTCTTGTCTCTGGAGAATACAAAGATTTGGCACTTTGTTGGGCTGAAACAAGGCAGTTCAATGTAAATGGTATGAAAAAAAGTCTTGAGGAAGCTGAAGTAACCTAGAAGGACTCTATTTACTGGCACATACCTCTGAACTGATCTGCCCTCTTTCCAGTTAATAGGCTTATACACTCTCCAATCTATCATGCATTTAATGAAAGAGTTACAGAATAACCCTTGGTTAAACGAAGAGTGTATACAGCACTCCAATATTCTCAGCTCCTAACTTCTGGTGACTAGCGATCCATTATTTACCCACCCAGGGAATAAGTTTCTGACACTTTCTATGGCAGAAGAGGTGTAAATATCACAAGCATACCTCCACTATCAGCTAGCTTAAAATCCTCTCCCAGCTCCCCATCTTCTTTTCTTAAATGCAGTAACCAACCAGGCAGATTGGACTTAGGGTTCCTCAAAAGTTTTGCTTTAGGCTCTCAATCTGCCACCAGCTTTACTTCAGCCTCTTGCAGACTCTGCAAGGGGAGCAACTGCAGAAGTGGTCTTTAAAGGGTTGCAGATGAGCACGGTATAAATATTGAATTGTTTATCAGTTTCTGACATTTGCTGAAATCTAGAGTTTCAAAGTTGTCCTTTAAAAACTGGAGCACAAACCTACTATGGCAATAAGCCCAAAGGTCAGCTTACTTACGTGAGTGATCTCTTCAGAGATATGTCGATAATATTCTGATGGCCTTTGGTGTGCAAGATGAGAGAAGAGTCACCCAGACTTTGGGGACACAGACAGCCTGGTGTTTGTGATCTGTGCTGAGGCATGGTCCTGTGTGGCTGAGGTCAAAACTTTTTTCCAGTGATTCCATTTGGGGTATCTCTTGGTGAACTGGAGTTCAACAGCTGCTCACGCAGCTACCTGCCGGGATTAGTTTTCCTCCCACTTCCCATTCTTTCCCTCTTTGTAGCCTGTTCACGTCTTCAGCTTTGACCACTGGACCTGATCTAATTCCCATTGAAGATGAACCCAGTGACTTTGGCAGAAGTTGTAAGCGATCCTGAGATCAGAAACTCTTTGAGGCAGAAATTGTTCTTGATTTTTTTTTTTTTTTGCTGTGCCCATCTGTGCAGCTGGAAAAAAAAAAGTACTGATATCATCTGATTGTGCTCTCTGAAAGTAGCAAGAGAGACCTGCCCTTGAACTAAATAAAGCAAACAAGCTTCAAGCAGATAACTATCCCTGTTGTGTATCCCCAAGCCTCTGTAGAAGCATAGATGATCTGGATTGAAAAGCTGTGCTTTCAGCTCCTCTTTTCAAAGGTACTCCCACACTGGAGCATAAAGAAAACCAGTTATGCTAATGGCCAGCGTGCACATACACCATCCTTTGCTTTCAGTCTGCCTTCACCTCGCCAGCTTGTTTACTTTTGGAACAGAATTGTTCTCAGGACTGACAGGACAGACATACAGAGAGGATTTTTTTCCGTTGTGTGGGAATTGGCCTGAACACGTGAGGCCAAGCCAGAGAGTGTGAGGTTCAGCAGAGCTGCAGTTAATCTGCATGCATATGGAGGACTCTTTGCACTACCTGTGCCCAAGTCCAGTCCCCATCTATACAGGCTCTGGTGGGCATCCTTGTCTAGATAGGCACTCCCAGTTGCTTGAGATGTCCTTGCTTCGGACAAATGGTTTTATATCTATCTATCTATCTATATATCTATATCTATATCTATATCTATATCTATATCTATATCTATATCTATGTCTTATCTCTATCTCAGTCTATCTATCAGCAGAATTCAAGCAACAAGTCCAGTGCAAAATCCTTTTATGCCTGAGTTGGTGCTGAAAGTTTGAGCCTTGCTGGAGTCCCTGCACGGGAAGCAGCAGTGGTAACAACGCAGGGAAAATTCTTGCCACTATTAATTGCAAACGCATCCTAGCAACTGTATCACCCTACTCGTATTTCCTTTTCTTCCTCATGTTTTTCCAGTGTTTTTACAAACAGCACCTGCTACCGCTGTCTCTGTTACAGGGCAATACAATACAACTGTAACAACACTGGGAGATACATGCATGATTTCTAACGTAGGCTCTCCTGCCTGCTTATTTCCTTGTCATGTCCCTATTGTCTCTTAACTTGTACTTGATTTCTAAGCTCCTTGGGAGGGGACCAGCTTTTTGTTCTGTGTTTGCACAGCATCTGAGGCTGCCATGCCCTAGCTCTTCACTAATCCTGGTAAGTGCTCCGGTAGTACAAACGGCAAATAAATTTGAGATGCAAACAAATTAGCATTCTTCTCACCGATTAAACAAATGGTTTTCTCTGTGATGATTTGAACTGGAGTTGCATTTCATTACAGCCCTTTGAAGCTCAGCTGGGAATTGCCAGGTTCTTTTCCACCCTCCGTTATCAGCCTCCCATACTAGTTGACCAAAATGTACTTGGCAGGCAGTTTGCAGACTTTGAAAAACAATAGCTTGTACTATTTTAACCTGGCTTTGACCTAACCTGGAACAGTCCAAACTGGCATTTGGCATAGTGAGGAAATGTGTTTTGATGTGCCGAGTCAACTGCACTTGCTGTTCAGCAGTTGCTGACAGCAACCTGTGCCTGTCTTGTCCTACGGAGAGGTGGGGGGACCACGCTGGCCCCAACATCGGCGTGATACCAGGCGAGTCTCGGTAATTCTCTGTAATAGGGCCTGAATGAAGCAGGGAATTGTTTTGCCCTTAAATTGAAGATTAATGTGATTTTTTTCTGGGACAGAAAACATTGCTTGTTTTCTGGATGGATAAAGTATCCACTGAAACAGGATTATATTTACATTATTATTGCAGGGCCATCTGTGAAATAGGCTTTCTGTACTACAGTAAAGAGCCGTGACCCCTCACAGCGTTATCTTTTAAGCTGCATGCTAAACCCACGGGGGCTTATGGCTCAAAGCTAATGGGGATTTAACTTCTCACTGAAAGGAATTTGAAGCCTAACCCTATTTAGATGCTCTTTGCTCTCATTGATTAAATGCCCAGTCCACTGCAAGAAACCTAATGGAATCATAACTATATGAATTTTCCATCTGACAAAATGGATGCTGGGGGTCACTCCATGCAATACTTATTAGAAAAGGAGTTTGATCTTAAAAAGACATTTTAAATCAAAATGTCGACTCAAAGTACTATTTTGTTTGTAGAGAAAGAAATGGATTTGAACGAGAACGTATTTTTCAGATCACTCCACAAAACCATTTCATGGAAGAAAATTCTGCTTCTGAATTCAGGATTTTTATGAGGATTTTCAGTGCTTCCCTTGTTCCCTGTGTTCACTAATTCATTTCTGAGATCCTGCCTGCAGAATAGTTTTAAATTATGCTATTTGTCCTGGTTTGAGGTAAAACAGGACCAATTTTATTCAGTAACCTTACTTTTTAGCTAATAATAAACCTACCAAAAAATAAAAAAGTCTTTCTTTTCACCCCCAAATTGCCTTGGAGTGCTGCCTTGCACTGGAGTTCCAGGAGGACCATATTCCATCAGAGATCATTGGTATTTTTTAAAATACGGTAACTGCAGCTCCTTGGGATGGGAATAGAAGAGCTGTCATCTTGGTAAGAGACTTTGAGCTGTAAAGGGCAGCACGTGATGCCATGGTCCTATGGCAGCACAGTTGGGTTTCAGTCGCGGTTTCTTTGGGAGCTGCAATTCTGAGAATTTCCTGTGCTGAAAGTGCTCGGGCTTTCTGAATACCTTTTAGCCGGTGCTAATGACTAGTGTGCTTATTATTTAATTGTTGTACTTTGTTGTTAGGGTTTGGGTGGCTTATTCCTAGAGAAAACCATAATCCATGGGAGAAAAGGGCTCCATTCAAATTGAAGCCCAAGCACTGAGGCTAAAGGATGTGGCTTAATGTTTCATTGTCCTTCTCTTTTCATGTCCTTGCTGGACATACAGATGTGCTTCCTCCACCCATTGATATACAAGGGGTGGTGTCATGTGAGGTCGCGTCTCCGTTCCAGTGCCTCAGTGAGCAGGCTGTCTGCTTCAGGTGGTTTTCTCCTAGCCTGTAGACGAACGAGGAGATATGTGTAGAGCCAAACCTCATTCCAGGTCTGCCACTCACCTGCTGGGTCATCTTGCAAAAGTCTTCAGGTGGAGAAGAGGCAGTTTGAAACTGTACTTGGACTTCAGAACCAGGCAAAGGTGGTCTTGAGCTATCATTATGACACATTGAAATAAACAAAAATAGAGTTGCTACATTATACCCACCCCTGATCAGAAAAACTCATCCCAGTTCCCCATGAACTGAGGAGCGGCTGAGGGAACTGGGGCTGTTTAGCCTGAAGAAGAGGAGGCTGAGGGGAGACCTTATCGCTCTCTACAATTACCTGAAAGGAGGTTGTAGAGAGATGGGAACTGACCTCTTCTCCCTAGTGACAAGTGATAGGACGAGAGGTAATGGGTTCAAGTTAAGCCAGGGGAGGTTTAGGTTGGATATTAGAAAAAAATTTTTTCACTGAAAGGGTTATCCAACATTGGAACAGGCTGCCCAGGGAGGTGGTGGATTCGCCATCCCTGGAGGTGTTTAAAAAAAGGGTAGACGTGGTACTTGGGGATATGGTTTAGAAGTGGTTTTGTCAGGTTAGGTTAATGGTTGGACTTGATGATCTGAAAGGTCCCTTCCAACCTTAACGATTCTATGATTCTATGATCGATTTAGGGACCTCCTTGGATTTGTGTTTCCTTTTTTTTCCTTAGTTATATAGAAGTCTTAAGACTACTGTACTGATTTTCTCATGGCTTGCCAGAGGAGCTGTTGCGCTTCTCCTGTTGAACTGTGAAGGCGCGGCAGCCTGGAAATGGTAGTCTTTGATGGAGCATAGTGATTCCTGTGGGTTCGCAGTGTAGGACTGACTGGATGCTTCTCCAGACTTACCAAACTTCATTATTCCCAGCTTAAATGAGAAAAGGAGAGAGAGGTAGGCATTCGTAGGAATTCGTAGGAATTTTCAGTCCAAGTCACTGAACTTCAGTAGTGTTCATATTATATTTATCTATCTATTTGTCTTTATTTATGTACTTGTATGCATATAGATATAAGTATTTATAATCACTGGCACTTGAGGGTTCTGAATATGGCCATTGGTCTCTCCTGTCGGTAAGGTTGGAAACTAAAGGATTCCCAAAAATAAGGACTTCTATGGTGATCTGACGCCTTTTGATGGATAGCCCAGCCTCAGGAGATATGGCAAGTTCTTAGCTGAATACGCGCCCTGAGTTTGGTCATTTTCAAAGCTCTCGGTGTTGTGCAGTGAAGAATGAAAATGATGAAATTTGAAATTTTGCAAGCGATTGCAGCCCTGCTCATCAAAATAAATCCTGGGGATCTTGGAAGGTCTTCAAGGTCTTCCCATAGGGAGAAGGCTGTAGGCATTGTGAATCCAGTTTTCACTGGCACTGGGATGCCTTTGGGTTGTTAAAAAATGAAAAGACATAAAGGGGTAGAAATTAAGTTTAGTGCTGAGAACTCCAGCACTGACTTACTGCATGACTTTGAGGAAGGCATTTTAACTTCCCTGTGTCAGTTTAGCCATCTGTAAAACAGGTACAATCATACACAGGATAATAATTTCCCTCAGTGAGTGCCATTTTCAGTCTATCCTGTACTACTTAATGATTTGTGTGACTGCTGAAATAACAGCATGCTCTAAAACCGTAATGCCCTGATGTATTTTTCACATAATCACTAGTGGTTGAAATATTTGTTCTGACACTTGAGATTACTCATGTAAATAGAAAAATTATAGCATGCTGGCAATGCCAGACACCTTGAATTCCATCTGAGCGTGTGGGTGATTGGAGAGGGATCTATAAATACTAACAGAGAGGGGGAACAACAAGCATTAGCGGCACAGGAGAAATTCTGAATCAACTTGTTCCTTAGACAATATGACAATATGTCAATATTGGGTAGAAGATGGTCCTTGGGAATCTAAGTACTGCAAGTTCAGTGAAGAAATGTATTTTGCTCCATTTCCCTGCCTTATGGGAAGTCACATTTTTCTGTTGTACTTTCAGTAGAGTTACAAGGAGTATGATGACCTAGTCCTAATATCATGTGACTAAAACCTCTTTTTTTTATTTTTTAACTTATGAAGCATTTGGCCTTGGAGACAACTAGATGCTCCAGTTTGATTATCAATGAGTGAGTCACAGGTCCCGCAATGCTTTTTTCTCAAAATGTGACTGCTAATTTCCATGTTCAGCTCCCAAATTGGCTGGTTCAGATGTTTGCTACTTCCATTATGAAAGATTTGCATAGTTCTAATTGTAGAGTTCATAATGTCACATAACAATGGAGCAAATGAGCTCTGTCACATTTTACATAAAAATGTAGTAAGTTACATAGCTACTGGTTGCAGGTTTTGACAGTAGTCTTTTTTATTTTTTAGTTTATTAGATAAGGGACACTTGTGCAACGTAGCTGCTCCCTGCTCTCCGAGTAGGGTTTCTTCAAGATACTGCCAGTGTCTCCTACATCAAGCCAAAGCGTCTCCTTTTTAACCAAACATTGTACATCCAGGAATTACACAATATTTACAAGCTAAAATTTGGTTTTCAGATTATGAAGAGAGAGATATGTCTGCTCTTATTTTGAGGAAGTATGTAACGTTTTTGGAAGACAGATGAATAGCTTATGGGACCTTGCTGCTAGAATACGTGCATTTATCATTAGTGACATATCAAAACCCAGAACTGAATACATCCAATTTATTGAAACAGTAGCTCGGAAATTTAAAATAAACTAAATCACTTGAAGGAAACTGTAACACACTCAGTGTAGTAGGTATGAGTAATGGAAATTATAAGGGAAAGTATTGAGGAACGTCAACTGTAAAGAGTCTCTCTTTAGCTTACTGTTAATTTGACAGTTTGAAATTTTTTTATACCAGATTACCGACAACCTGTGACTGCTCTTGGTCACTCCATCAGCTCAAGTGCTAGTATTTAGAGCTCTGAACCAAGCCAGTGATCCACCCTCAGGTTTCACTGTGATTCTGTGTGACAGAAGTTTGTGTTCGTTCAGTTTCCGTTAAGCTATTTCGAACAGTAACACGAAGATCTCACCCCGGCATTGAAACTCGTCCTTGCTGCTTCCTTGAGCATGCGTGCTGTTAACCTCAAAGATGGACTTTATCGTTAGAACTTTGTAACGTAGCTCAGAAAGGAGCTGAAAAGGGATAGTTAGCAGTGGCCAGCTCCAAGTGATGGCAGGGAGAAGTGGGTGGGAAATAGTGACTGCAAGCGAAGGTTTCAGGCTGTCTGATACGGACTGGAGGGGAGTAGGGGAGTAGATTGTGTGTTTTGCTCGTGCTTGCTCTATGTGGAGTATAAAACCGTGGCTTTGTAGAGGAATGAAAATTAATTCATATTTATGAGGTTTTGCAGTTGTCAAAATTGATACACTGTATAAGATAAGAAGGTATTTAAAGCCTTCACTGCCTAGAAACATTTGCACCGAGGAAACTCAGAAAGGGTTGAAGAAGTGTTTACTAGAGGGGAACATCAGGCCTGGGGAATCAGGGGCTGAATCAGCTCACATCATAGACAAAGACTCAGGAAAAGTAACCAATGAAAAGTAACTCTGAAGATTTTTTGGTGTTACAGGAGCATAGAATGGTCTGGGAATGTAATCTCCAGCTCCCCAACTGCTGAAATCGGAGCGGAAAAGGGACGTCCCTGGGACAGGTGGGAAGGTGAAGGCATCCACAGGGGCTACCCATGGCTCCTGCCAAGACTCACCACTGAGTTTTCTCCTACAGTTTCTTGACTTCTAAGACATCTTTGGTGGCGAGTTACGTTTTTTGAGACCTGCTATGGGTAAAACAGTGTGGCTGGTGACTGCGCACTCGGGTTATCAAAACCATGAGGTTTCACAGACTGCACCCTTGCATGGCTTCCTGAGCGCAGCCCATTTTCTCCCTTTTGATGGGGGCCTGGACATGCCGATCCCTCAGTCTGCTGTCTGGACCACCAGTCTTCTTACCTCATTGACAAAGAAATTCTCTNGGTCTGCTGTCTGGACCACCAGTCATCTTACCTCATTGACAAAGAAATTCTCTTAACCACGCAAAATTGCTGATTGCAAGGTGCCTTGAAGAGGAACTGCCTTCATTTTTTGGGTGCAAGTGTGTGATGGTGCTTAACATTGCTCTACCTTTTTTATAAAAGCAGCTGCTAATTTAAAGGAACACTGAAGTATTCTTTATCTTTTTAAAATGCAGTTGTTGATCTTTTTCACCCAGCCTGTCTGTAGCCCACTGAAAGCTTGAACTGGAAGCCTGGTTGCTTACCAGCAGCTTCTTGTCACCAATTGCTAATGCCCTCCCCTCAGGTAAACTTTATCTTAAAGGCCTGTTTGTCTCCTGGATCTTTCTGAAGTTACTCTTTCAAAACACTCATTTGTGTCTTCCATCTGAAAAGTATAGTATGTGCATACATTAAAAGTATTTTAAAAAGGATTTTAAAAACAGCCCTGTACAATTTACATCCAAGCCTGTCTCTTTAAGGGATGAAGCAACATACACTGAATTCAGCTGAATTAATTTAAAAACAGCAGAAAATGTAAATTCAACTTAGTCTCACTACACTATGAGAAATGGCCAAAGCATAAAAGGGATTTGTATCCTCACAAGGTGTTTATTTTAACTAATTTATATCATCTCCCAGAGGTGGAGATCTGATGCTCTTGGCAGATCAAGAGGTTTACTATTTCAAATCCCTTTCAGCACAGGGGAAAGTAGATGATGTTAATGGATGTTACTTGTCTGAACGTAGTAACAGATGTTTCTGTAGGAAATGGAGTAGAAATGCTCACAAGCAGGATTGTTGGCTGGTTTTTGGTTTATGCCCACATTAAAGCTGTTGAAAAGGTCATGCGACACATATTCATACCTGATCTGATTCATAAACTGTTTTCTTCAAGTATTTGGGTCTTAGTTTTGATGATGGCACCAGCTGCTGGACAGATTCTCATCTCATTTTTATACAGGTCTTCACTGTAGGGTGTGCGGTTTGCTTGAGTTTAGTGGAAAATTGATCTCTAATGTAAAACCGCAGGCAAATTCTGGTATCATGACACTGACTTAATTTTAATACAGTAGACCCTTCTCCAGCTCTGTTAATCTCAGTTTCATTGGCAATAGTGTAAAATATTCTGCATTTGTGGTGGCATTACTTGGGCACAGTTTATAAATTTTATGGCAAGACTTCTCCTTTCAGTTACAACTAGCTTTGAAACCATTTGGGGCATTCTGGTTTGTGCCTTACCAAAACTGCTAGGCTGCAAATTCTCTGTTTTAATGTTTCATCAAGCAAAACGACACAACCATGCTGAGTGATTGACTTGCTTGGCTGAGCTGCCCTTCTGAAGGCCACATGCCTGCAGTGATTACTTCTAGGTTTTGCTACAGTCCACTTTTTTTTTCTTGGGACAGTATCACTTGAGCAGCTGTTAGACGGCTCCAAGCTGTCAACTTGGACTTGCAGTGATGCGATCTACAACCTCAGAAGTGTTTGTGTTCATTTATTTCCTCCTTTCCAGGTGGGAACTGCCTACCTGCAGGATGGGCCTCCTCTAGGTCTGCATTAGCAGCTCTTCTCAAACTAACCAAGAATCATTTTTGCAGGAAAAGTTTTTGTACGCCATGCTGCCCGCAATACCCGTGCAGGTGGTCTGGTGTACTGGCTTCAGCACAGGTGAGTCAAACAGCCCCTTCATACTGAATAAGCTGATAAAAGCAATTGATCATTTCATGTTCAATTTGTGGGGTTGAGCGACCCCGAAGGTTGATCCCTATACGCAGTCTTAAAACACCTGAAGTGTAGTGGAGGACTTGCCTAGCTCCTCTTCTCTGGGCCATCTTTCAGCCTGGCAGAAACCAGACCAGATGCAGATGGATTTATGGGAACTTTCAAACACCTATCTTTTCGGGGTATAGGTATCAGTAACATTAGCGCATCCTTTGAAAACAGCCTCAGGAGGTTTCTGGGTGATGTTTTCTACTTAGCTTTGGTAGTTATCTCTGAGTACTTACTTAGAAGAGAACAAATGCATAGAGAGGAGACTGTGCTTTTCCCCTGCAAAGGGGAATTCCTCGATCATCTTTTTCGAGCAGATTCGGGCATGTTGTTCCTTTTGCTTTCACATTGTAAACCTACACATCCTGTCCTCATTCCTATAGTAATGAAAGAGCTTTGCTCGGGAGTGCTGGCTTCGCTTCAGTGGTCTTTGTCTTCCCTCCTAGGAAACGGTCTGAATGTGTCAGAAAAGTCCCAGTTCCTCAGAACTGCGTCTGGCCAAGGACCTGACCAAGTTGGTCTATAGTATTTCTCTCATTAAAAGCCTGCTTCTTTCCCCCATAAAAAAACAAAGTCATCTGTGAACAGTAACAAAGGATTAATTGTGGAGACTTGGGACTTGGCAGCACTGCCTATAAATGAAGTGCTTTTTTGGAAGCTACATTGCCTGTCTTGCAGATCAAAAAATAAATGCGAAGTATTTCAGTGTGTATCAGTGGATTAATTCATTTGATTGCCACTTCCCTTCCTCTCCTCTTTGTGGGGCGGGTCGCTCCGGAGATTGCAATTTTAATTGCTTGACCGCAGTTTCTAATTAGCGGTGCACCAAGAGGGCATGGATCAGTAATTAGTACTGAATATAAGGATCTCTGAGGTTGAGCTATAGCATCAAATGGATGAGTTTAGACAACTCTCAACTGAAATTACAGTCTATCAGTAAATTGAGTTATAATAATGAAACCATTAGAATTTTTTCTCAGTCTCTACATGTTGGTTTCTGTGTTTGCAGAGTACATTCTGGTGGTCCTAAAGAATGTAGCTTTTTTATATAAATAGATATTTAATATTTGTATATATTAGACATATTTATTCTGAAGGCACATATATACACACACACGCCTCTAGAATAATTATATATAATTCAGAGTTGTTATACAATGGCACGACTTATTTAATTTCATTAAATCTTTTGGAGGTTTAATCCATTAGGTATTTTCATTGGCAATATATAAAAACAGTGATCTCTACAGTCACTTTCTTTTTCAGTCGATACCTGGATTTGTGCTGCTGTATCCAAAGGGAAATCTAGCTCTTGAGTGTAATGGTCTGAAAACAGAATATTATCCACATTATTACTTTAATGTCCAATAGTCTGTATCATATTTTTTCTGGTTTTAAAACTTGGTGATGGAAGTAATTTGTATAACTTCAGCTATACATTAACATTGCTGCAGTAAAGATTCTCAGATAGTGCAGTGTGGCATAGGAACATGCCTATAATACATACTGGTATCAACTTGTTTTTTACTAGATGAATTAAGAACCGGTTAATGGACAGACTGGCAAATGTAGGTACATATGGGGTCACCATAAATTGCTCTGCGTGTAGGAGGGTTATTGTGCATTGGTGTAAAACAGAGTGTTCTGTAGTATTTGCATCCAGACTTTAGAGGTACATAGGAAATAATTGCTGATAAAACTTATAAATTATCTGAACAGCATGTGCCTTATTTCAGCTAAATTCATAAACTGGACTTTGGTTATAGACATGTAATTATGCATGTTGATGGGGCAAATGGAAAACATTGGCTCTGAAATTTAAAGAATACAAAAAATTATATAAATGGATCAAGCTCTGCCACCTGTTCCACTCCAATATTTCATTTGTGCATTTATATGTATCCATTTGGGAGCTTTTAAAATATGAAACACATTTGAATATGCAGGAGGCATAAAGTCTGGTTTGTAAAACCCAGCAGAATTCAGTGTGAATCTATAAAGTTGTGCTTGTATTTAGTGGGAATTAGGAATTAATTTGTAGAAAACTAGTGAAGTCCTTTTTTTTTTTTACATAAAAACTATATTCTCTTCTATTTTTTAATCCTCTTGTAGAATTTTCTAGGAAGATGGTGTCCAGCAGTTTACCGGTATATTAATGGGTCTTTATTCATGTAAGTCTCTGGGGCTGAGCATCCATCTCCTTTTGAGAGTTAGTAGAAACTAGATGTCTGGGAGTTCAGAAGTTGGCGGGAGTTTTCATAGGATGTTTTTCCTCAAGGTAATTTTCTTGGCTTTTGCTGTGTTTGAGACTCAGTTTGTGGAAGGAGGGTTGTGTTTCTGCTCTCCCCTCCCGCTCCTGCTTCTTCTTTCACTGGAGTTTCTGAAACAGTGCAGCTGCCTGCCACAAATTCACCAGTGCGTTGCATGGAAACTTGGCTTCTTGGCATATGGAAGGGACGGCTCTTTTCTTCTGCACTCATCTCTGGGGAATTAAATTCGCATTCTGTGTTCTTGCTTAGGTTTACAGCCAAATTTTTCACTTCGGCTTCCTTCCTCTCCCTGCTCCTCTGTCCTTTCCTTAATGAAAAGATGCTCAGGTCTAATGCGTATAGCTGCAGCTGAAAGAAGATGAAAATAGCACAGAGGAAATAGCTACATTATTGAGACCTGGACCTTTATTTAGCATCACATTTGCTGGCATGTCACTGTAACGGAGCTCAAAAGCTGGCTAGATTACTTTTTTCAACAGATTAATTGATAATCTCTAATTTTAAAGGGAACAAAATTTTGTTTGCAGTCAAATATGATTTTTCTAGCTTCAGCTGTTCCTCCCATCTAAGTTAATGACAAAGTCATATTTGTTCAGTGTAAACAGGAGTAGATTCACCACGTCTGTATGTGTTCAGTGTTTCTGTTTCCCAAGGGCTATGAGTACCTCCAAACTGAGACGCTGACTGCTAAAACCAATTATCTTTATGACACTGGCTAAAACTGCTTATTTTCAGCACCTTTGAAAATCAGGTAATTTATGGAGTACCCAAGAATGAACACTGGTTTTGAGAGTTAGGTGGCACAGGTTTTTAGATAAGGTACTGCAGGTAGGTGCCTACAAAAAGATCAAAAAATCAGTCTCAGCACCTTTTGCCTTAAATAGTTTCTGGAAGCCTGGTAGAATCCCATGCCAGCTCTTCCCTGAGCAGGGAAGAAATTAGTTTTAAAAATTACTCAGAATAGTATGGGGCAAAGAAATCAAGCCAGCAGTGTTGGGTAGGACAGCATTTCTGATAAATCACAAATGATCCTTCTGGCAGAGGAATATCCTGTGAAATACCTAAACGCAAAAGTCCTTATAATTGAAGTTAACAGATTATTTAAAAGGGAGAGAGAGAGCAACGGCAAGATGTGCACTAAGGTGTTTTAGAGAAAAGATGCCCATAGGTGCTCATAGAGCCTGGATTCTAGTTTTGCACAGGTATCTGTCTTGGTAAAGCTGTTACGAAGTGCCTTGAAAATAGTGCTCCTGAAATTACTCACCTTATCTGTGGTTTTGACAGAAACACCGTTGTTCTCCACTCTTCTGAATACTTCCCTTGCTTTCACTTTGAACTTAAAAACTTCAGTCTGCTTTCCCTAATTTAACCTCCTGCACCACAATGCCCTTTTGTAATTTACCCACCTTTTTATTACTCAGTCATTCCCAGCTTCTTCAGCTGAGCTAACACCATGATCTGCACCGTTTCCTTGAAATCATCACTCACAGCATTTTAATAACTTCCCTAAATAAGTTCACAGCGCTCCTGCCCTTTCGGTTCGTGTCATCGCTGTTTGAGTCATGGGTGCAATCAAGTGGCAATAGCCAGTTAGGCAGCCACAGCTGTGTACATTGGATATATATGTTTAACCAGGGTGCTTAAATGTGAGGTCTTTTCTTGGTTGAGCTCCGTCAGGTCTGTGAAGGAGAAGGAGACTGTGGCTGGAAGATTTGCCAAGCACATGAAAGGCAAAAGTGATCTTGAACTGCCAAAAGAATTCAAAAACAGGGAAAATGTTGCCATATTTGTGTGCATAAAAGGGGAATATGAAGTATGAGTGTAAAAGAGGTATTGATTTTTGCATATAAGTAAGGTCATTTGGGAATCCTACATTCACTTTTCCTAGCCCTACTGCAAAAAAGCATTGGAAGAGGCTGAGAAGAGATCTAATCTGACACCTCCACTCCCACGAGAGGCTTGAACTCAATTTTATTTCTCCAAGAGAAGGCTAAGAGGTGAATTGGGTTTTGTTTCCTCCACATATATATATATATGTACAAGTAGATCAGCTAAAATTGCTTCCCAGCAAGCAGAAATAGCTGTCCACATCAGTGGCAGGACACTGACAAGCGTGAACCAGAAGCAAGATGTGAGTTTGCAGCACTTGAAGTATCGCTGGAACATTTTAGATAGAGGAATAATAGAGTCACTGTCACTTGATTGAATGTCTTTCTTAAAAACTTCTCTATACCTCAGCCAGCTCATGGCTTCTGTACATAGGAATTGCTGCACGAGGACTTCAAGCCTGTCAAGTAGAAGTTGTATGGCTCTCCTGGCCTTACAATAGCTATATGTTCTTATTTCACCTGTGCTGTTCTTTTCCCTTGTTTTACTGATTGCACCCTACTGAGATGTGCAGCAGTCAGATCTCCATCTTCTGTATTTGCACAGCTTCCATTGCCGTGGTGCCGGCCGAGTAGAAATAATAAACAGTGCTGAGCGTTGGTAACAGTTCAAAGAACTCGCATGGGATGCAGCTACTGAATATCCACTTATTTATAATTTTCCTTTTTTTTTTTTCCGTAGTGAAATACATGAGAGAAGCAACCCCCTATGTGAAGAAAGGCTCTCCTGTTTCAGAAATTGGGTGGGAGACGCCTCCCCCCGAATCTCCCCGCTTGGGTTGCGCCTCTGCTGACCCCCTGTCGCAGCTTTCGCTCTCCATCCACAGAGACAAGAAGACAATACCACTCAAGATGTGCTACGTGACACGCAACATGACGGTGTCGGACCCCGAAAACAGGTGAGTCAAGGATTTGGGGCTTTGGAATTTTGCCTTCATGTTGAATCGTTGTTGACCTTTTCAGCGTTGGGGTTGGTGAGGAGGAGCTGGTGATGGGCTCTGGCCACACACAGAAACCCAGCAAGGGGCAAGCAAGGACCGGTTTGGGAAGGGCGGGTGGTGGTGTCTGAGCGGCATGGTGCTGGGTTCAGCTTTTGGGTTGTGCTAGAGAAACTCTTCAGTGTGGTAATCCAGTATTTTTATTAGAAATACAATCACAAGAGTTTGTTTTCATCCTGATAAAGTGTCTGCTTTTGAAGGAGAAGACACTGTACACACTAATTAGTTAGATCTTCCAGGCTGGCTTAATCTAATTCTACTAAATTGCATTTTCTTTTCTTTCTTTTTAATGAATATTATTTTAAGAATGGCCTGTTTTGTCCATTCAGTTCTGAGCATTAAAGTCAAGAACAGGAGAAAAGTTCCACTTATGAGGCATTAATGGGGAATTTTTGTGCCTTCTTGGTTTTTTTCATAAGGTTAAAAATAGGATGAGCTTTTATCAGCCTTTATTTATAACATATGTGGAACAGCTGCACCACACCAGCACACTCTCTGATCCCTGCTCTAACAGCTGCTAGTAAAAAAGGGACCAGTCAAGTCAGTAATACAGACCGATTCTTCCATCCAGATAATGGCCTTTTTGTTTTTCTGTCATGTCGGCTTGCCCAGAAGCTGGGTGCAATGCCTTTGATTTTCAGCACTTGTGTATAGGCATAAATAAAAGTTACATTTTCATTTGCAGAGAAGGATAAGGAGAAGAGGGAAGAGCAGAAGGGGGTTTGGGGAGTATGGGTTCCCCTGCAATCTCTTGCACTGCAACTCAGAAACTTTATCAGTATCTGTGTAAACTTGTTTTTTTATATTTGTCTGACCTTCTTTTAAGGGGTCTTTCCTACCCCCCACCCCCCCCATGCTTTATTGTTTAGTATTGCTTTACTTTGCTTCTGCTGTTCATCTCACCAAGTGGTTTCCACCATAGTCAGTGATAACTGACCACTACAAAAGTGCAATTGTAAAACAGCGATTACCCTAGCAGTCCTTCTCAAGTTTAAATCAAGATGGTTCTTGATATCGGCCACTTTTTTTTTCACATATATCTGTATAGTTTAAGATGTTGAGATTTGACAGCTCTATCTCTAGCTTGAGAGTTTGTCAGTCTCTCTGCCATGGAGTGTATTTTAAAAACACCCATGCAGGTTGCAGTGTTTGAATAGGCACAATGTCACGATGCTTTACACATGTTGGCTTCATTCTTTCAACATTTTTCCCCTTTTTTTTGGCCGTATTGTACTTCTCAGCTTCTGACACTCTCCTGGTCCTCAGCTTTGTTTGAAGGCCAGGAGGACTGATTCAGAGGGACACACAGTCATTGCTCATGATACTTCTGCGATGGGGCTGACTTTTTCGAAGTGTGCTACAAATGTGTGTGTTCTTAGGTGTTACTAGGAAGTAACGCGTGGGAGAGTCGTATTGCTTATTATCATGGTTTTCATTTTGTGTTGCTGTCATTTCCTGTGGAAAGAGTGACTTCTGATTTTTGCTGTAGTCCCAACACAGCGCAGTGTACAGTCTAAGCTGGATTTTTCCACCCAGGCACACAGTACCTCACCATCGTGCTAGCTGCAGTGTAATAGTAGCATCCCATTGGTTTGCATCTTTACCTATTTCAGGGTTTTTTAACAATCCTGAATACTGGAACTGATTTCCCAGTAGAAATGCTATTACAATGCACTGACCCTTTCCCACTGGAACATATCCCAAGATAGTAATCTGATTCCACAAAAATAATTTGATCTTCGTTCACAGCAGAGCCCAAACCATGTCCTTACATGCTTATGACACTTCTGTTTTATAACCCAGTGACCTGACACACATAGATCTTATAACTGATGGTGTCACTTTGCTGGATGGCTTTAGAAGAGCACTGCTGGCAGGCTGTCAAAGCATATCCTGGCCATAAAAGGGCTCCTTTGGACTACAGCTGAGCTAATTTTTCTTTAAGACCAAGCGTGGACATAGGAAGCATGACGTTTTCAGTGCAGATGTTTCTCCAGTGCAGGCTGGAGATCATGTCACAGCAGCATTGTAGGACCAGGCTGAACTGGTTCGATGCTCAGCATGACAAGATACCTATGTTAAAAGGCCCAGGAGGAAATACCTGCTTTTTGGCACCAAACCATCTTCAATTCTTAGAAAGCTGGGTTAAAATGTGGGTTTAACAGGCACAGAGGAAGTTACACATCTGGTTTTCCCACTAGAGCGTGTAGCCCTGCATAGAACCTCTGCTTCTCCTTGAAGACTGGCCCCGGTGAAGAGATTCCTAAGTCTGCATCTACTCTCAGATGGTTTGGTGAGCCTGTTGTTTCAGAGCAGGAGTGAAGTTTGGTGCTTCTAGAGCCAGTGGTTCTCAGATGTCTCCTTCACCTAACCTGCCTGTGGGTTCACTCTGAAGGAGGTAGGGATTGTCTTCCCTGTTATCTGATTAAAAAGCTGTAAGATACTAAGGAGAAGATCCTTAATACAAACCAATGCCCAACTTAGTGTGTAGAAAATGTTTTTTAATTGTACAAACATGGCAACAGGAGAAAAGATGCAGAGCATCTTAGTGGCATCTGTGTCATTCCCCTGTAGACACAGGGTCTGTTATATTTTAGGCTGGAAGAAACTGGGTTAAAATAATTACTACTTAAATATGTTGTTTTCCTGTTTTTTCACTGGTAAGTGTCCTTCTTGGTGGCAGCGTTAAGGTTAGTGTCAGGCCTCACAGAGGAACATCCCCTCCCAGTGAAGGTACATGTGGGAATGGTCACAGCTAGTAATACCAATAAGCAGTAAACCTTACTGCAGTATAAAAGGCTTTTCATCAACTTTTGGAGATGACATTAAGGAATAGGAGAGAAAAAAAAAAAGGAAACAGGTCTCTGAGGTGAAATTTGTTCTGTTGTTGCTTTTGTCTTGGGACATAATACAAAGGTACTCCTGTACACAGCACGGGAAACATGACATTCCCAGTAGGAATGAGGCTGTGCTGCACAGACTGAAAAGGTTTTCTCATCTGCTTTTGAAATCACCCTAAAATCCTGCATGCACTTCATTCAGCCAAACCCAGGCAGTGTCGGCCTGATCCTGCCAGCACTTAGTGTGCACAGATCACGTTTTTCCAGTGGCAGGAGTCCAGAGCAGTGTGATCCTTAGAGGGGACTTCAGCAGGGATCCAGTCTTAAGGATCGAGTTACTCATCATACCTGCTGGCAGGATTTGGCCCCTTGATGGGAAAGGTTTAATTTGGGTTTGAAGCAAGGACAAAGGAGCCAAGGACAGATTTCCAGCAGCGTGGTGCTGGCTGCCAGCTGCGCGCAGTGGCAGCACCGCAGCAAGTACGGGTGCAGTTCATAGACTTCACACCAAGGACACGCAGAGAAACAGATGAACTTTCCCTATCCGTTGTCCATTTCAGGGTTGGACTGAGAATTAAAGTCAGAAGATAAAATCATAGAATCATTTAAATTGGAAAAGACCTTTAAGATCATCAAGTCCAACCGTCCAACCGTAAACCTAACACTGCCAAGTCCACCACTAAACGATATCCCTAAGTGCCACATCTACACGTCTTTTAAATACCTCCAGGG
>RSEF01000002.1:148019930-148034227 GCA_003993805.1 Himantopus leucocephalus | reverse complement strand
CCTTCCCCTTCCCCTTCCCCTTCCCCTTCCCCTTCTCCTCTGTTTTCTTAGAAGGAGTAACAGCACCTCGTCAAGCTGATGCTGGTATAATTTGAGGGTGCGGGATGGGGCAGGGAGGCAAGTATTAGGTAGTAGGCAGTGCAGAAGAGTCTGGCTGTCTTTTTGGTGAAAGCGTGGGCTGGCTCATGCCTCCGCCCTGCCTGTTTCCTGCTTGGTAAACAGGACCATACTTTGATGTTGCCAGGCACGAGCAGCCACTGGTATGCAAGGCGAAGGCTGGATTCTGCTGAAAGAGTAGCATGGTTTAGTTGCGCAGCTTTGCAGCCTGGGTTTTTTCCCCACTGACGAGGGAGCAGATCCCCTGAGTCACATACCTGGTGTGGGGCTTGCAGAGGGCAGGGCACTGCCATGGGGGGTGACCACGGTACTGAGAATGAGTTAGGGCTGCTCTTGTGGAGCGTAGGTCCCATTTGTCTTGCGTTTTGCCTCTTAAGAGGTAGTTTGGTAACACTGGGCTCAGGCAACGACACTGGCACGGATGGGGTGAGGTACTGGGCAAAGGCTGAGCCCTAGACCCAGAACTAAGGAGATGATGGACTGTTGCCATCACCATGCTGGCACCACTGGAGCACGCTGGAGCTCTGTCAGCCCTGGGTGGACATCAGCGGTTCTGTGGGGCTTCCTGGGGAGGTGGAAATCTTCCCTTCCAGATGGACAGTACAGATTTAGCAGGACTGACCTCTGGTTTAGGAAACTTGGGTCTTTTTTTCTGTTACCATGTGTTGTAGGTGGGCAAAAGAAGGAGAAAGGACTTATGTATGCATGGGGGATAGAGCAAAGGTAAAGGTATGATAATGGGCACATTACCAGTATTAAAAATCCCTCTCCACACCTCCCTAAGGAATTTGTGCCTTGCTCCTCGTGCTGTTATTGAGCTGCTCTCTGGATGTAGACAAAATCTCTGTGAAATGGAGAGATCGTACTTAATTCTCAGTGTTGTTATGAGCTACAGCTTGAGATCCTTGGATGAAAGGCATGTAGCACTTAATTATCATTATTGGTACAGACATGTTTTGCTATTTGAATATCAATAAGTCCTTTGAAGAAGTCATTGAGCCTGCTAGAGTCAAAGTCCTGATTTATATCAAGAGTTTTTGTTACTGGGTTGGTTTTTTTTCCTGGTGGGCTGTGTTTATTATCTGTTTAGATTACTGTTAAACGAGGGAAGAAATCAACAATCCAACATTAAAGCAGCTTGAAAGGATTCAATTCAAATCCCGAAAAGAACAAAAATGATGATAATCAGGGTGAAACTCTGGTTGACTCTCCCCGTACCCTTAAACCACCCTGTTGTGCTAGGCTATCACAGCGTGCACGGTCTGTTACAGAAGGACGTTCTACCACTGTGAAGCCCTTTACATCCTTGCCCACAAAGCTTAGTGAATTTAAGATCAAGGCGAATGTAGGTTTTTAACCTTAGCTCCCGACTATTTCACAGTTATGGATGCAAATCCTCCTTTTTTGTGAAGTTGGATGTTTTTTGTCGCATTCTTGTTTGTTTATAGTACTGTAACTGCTAATCTGCCCCCCAAATCTGCTCTTTACTGGAAGGGATGAACAAGTAGGCGGCACTTGAGATTTATCTACCCTTCTCTCTTTTCAAGCCGAGAGAAGTTAGGTGATTTAGCTAAAAAGGCATTTACAGTGTTCCCTTCGATACCCTGAGGGTAGGAGAGGGAAGAAGTCGGTGTGTGGGCAGAGGGGGAAGAGGAGTGGAGTGGTGGGATGGATGAATGTCCAGGCAAGGGGGAAGGCCTCCTCCTTGATACATTAACATGTCCTCTCTAAGAGCTGCATGGCTGTGGGACCCTCCTTGGTAGCTGGGGTCAATGCATTCAGGGCTAGGGTTGTCAGACGAGAGACCCGTAAGATTGCATCTCTTCTCTTATAACAGAATTTTGGGGCAAATCATTAACTGCTAGAATTAATAATTGGTTCAGGCTGGGCTGTCTGTTAGTCCTCTATTATCTACATCATCCGCTTTTCAGGCAGCTCTGAGATCACTGGTGTGTTTTGGAAGCTGCGATCATCTGTCTTGCTAAGGGGCAGTTTTCCAACCCAGTAGGAGCTGGAGCTCTGAAGCCTCTAGGCAGAAAGAGTGAATTATTTTTTTTTTCATTATTAGGAATAGTTATTTTCAATAATTTGTGAAAATCCCCACCAGCCAAACAGGTCATCGGTTTTGCTCTGGGTCATATGAACTTATGTCTTAGCCTCAGTTTCTTCTCAGCCTTCTCGGAAGGCCACTGAGATCAGACACCTCTGTGGGACTGTCCCTTCTGTAAAGAGGAGTGTTTTGGTCTCTCTTGAGTCAAATCACCAGCTAAGCTTTCTGGAAGAAAAAAACCCTCACCAAACAACCCAAAGGCCATTTTCTGCAAAGCAACCTCGAGGGTATTCATTTACACAAACACATCAACAAACTAGGTTGAACTTTGGATGTGCACTTACTTTTATTTACTTCAGGTTTAATTTTTGTTCTGTTAAATCATGTTAAAATAACTTTCTTATGCCTTAAGGGCCTGCTGTAGTCTCTGGGTGACAGTTTGAGAAGTGAATTGCTGGGGGAATGCGCCAGGATTTGGGGACACAGTGGAAACTTCTGAGTTTTCCTGCAGGGTATTTGAGATACCAGTGTAGAACTGAATAGTTACGGCATGTTGTGACTGACCTTCAATCTGTGCAGGTCCTGGTGAACCTGGGGTTAGTCATGTCTCACTTTCTTGAAAAACAAGTCGCATCTTTTCCCCTCATATAATGAATGGTACAGCGCTTTCTCGCCTCCCCATCCTTCTGGGGTGGACAGGCGAGCTCCTGGTGTCCTTCCTCCAGCACAAATCAAATGGGAATGGGCAAAGCTCCTGCATGTGTTACTCAAAAAGTGTCTGTGCATGCATGCAGATATGTGAGTGCAAATAAAACTTGGTGTATTTGTGTGTGTCTATGTGTGAAGGGGACCAAATATGACCTGACAGGAATAAAATGTGTCATGGTGAGTGGGTGGCGAGGAAGGATGTGTGTGGTGTGGAGGTGGTGGTAACCGAGGCTGGCAGAACGCTTTCAGCTGGTGTTTTGATTAACAAACTTTAAACCAAAGTATTTCTTTTCTGTGAAAATATTTAAATAATGAGGTAATGGAGAAAAAGAAGATACGCTGGTGGGTTTTTGCATTGTATTTTGGTCTTTTTTCAGCCACTGCTTCAGTTAGGGGAGTTTTGGAAAAGTCAAAACAATTTTCATTTTTCCAACCAGCTTCAACTGTAGAGGATTGAGCTGAGGGATAGGAATAAGAGCAAAGTATCTGGAAATTAATCAAAGGAGGGGCAACAAGAAGAAACTGCCTTGAGAAATGCATGGAGAGAAGGGAGGAGAACAAATTCAGAAAAGGTGATGGAGAAAGAAGCCAACCAACAGAGTGGAGCGCTGAACCAGGAGAGTGAAAACTGAAAACAGACTTTACTTAGTAAATATTTTTGCAAAAACGAGAAAAATCAAAGCTCTGCAGAGATGGAGGAAGACAAATGCTCCAAGAAATGTGTCACAGACTAAAGGGAAAGGAAGAGTGGTGTGAGCACTGCAGGGCAGGACAGGAGGGCAAACAGTTAATCATGTTTGATGTGTGTCTGTATGTAAAGGTATGTAAATGCGGACATCCAGGCTGCCCCTAAACAATCTTGGAGAGCAATTTTAACACCCCTGAGATCTGCCAAATGAAGTTGATACGCAAGGGTTTCAGTTTCCTGCCGTGCTCCTTGTCCCCGCAAGTCTTTGTGTTATGGCTTGGAGCCAGCGACAGCCTCAAGACCCTTTTTCCTGCCTGGCTGTTGTCCTGTGCTCAGCGCAGGCCTTTCCCTCCCTTATCAGTGGGTCTGCAAATTGGATTCCAGTCTCACAGCTCCAATCTGGCCTCGCCTGCCGTTAATCAACAGGCAGGATTTTCAGCTGATGTATTCGAAGCCGCTCTTTCTAGGCACCTTCTCTAGGCACTTGTATCGCACGCAGCAAATTGCAAATTACAGCCACAGCGGGAGAGTTGGGTGATGGGCCGCCATCGTAGGCGCCCCAGCTCAGTGTCGGTGGGTGCTGAGGTTGGGCTCTAGTGCTTAAGTTGTATGCGCGGACTTTGCTATTTTAGTACCCCGTGGTCACTTCCAGCTTTCACGTGTGTTTCTGCTGGTGGAAATTCCTGTTTTTCTGTGGTAGGAATCAGGGAGAGTTACGCTGAAGTTGTTATTTGTTCTCATTGGTTACATACGGCTTTTCCATTGATCTCTGAGTCTATTAAATGGGAAGATGAGTTTACCAGTAGTGAAAGTGCTGGGATATGACTCATGCCTGCCGTCCCTGAAGAGGCCAGCAGCATCTCTGGGAGGCTGGCTCCCAGGTGGTGCCCTCTCCCAGCGCTCAGAGGCTAATAATTGATCCAGAGGGAATCTGTGGGTTTGTCGTCGTGGTTGGTGAACAGTCTGGCTTCTGTTTTGCTTCACTTGGCAACTAATAGGTGATCCCTGGGAATTTTTTGATCACATAAGCCGTAAAATGGGCATATAAAATAATAAGACATTCAGACAGATACTGCTAGATGAGGTGGACCTGCTGTTTGTCTCTTCTAGTGAGACTTTCTCCCATGACAGTTCATCTGCGAGACAGAGCTGATCTATCAGCAGCCCTGCTCATTTGTCCCCTTTTCCTATTAATTCTTGTCCATGCTTGTGGATCACGTACCCTTCTTTTCTGTAGGTCCTGCTATATACAGTGCTGCCTACCAGCAACAATGACAGTGATGTTCTTTCTCGAAGGCATCTAATTCTTCTCCAAGTCCATGATCTCTGTGCAGCAGCATGAGACTCTCCACCCTTGTCTCAATTTGAAGGGGTCATTTACCACTATTACTCGCTACAGTCAGGTGCTCTTTGCTTAGCCCAGACACAGCTCCAGCTGCAGAAGGTGCTTTGAGGTTGGCTGTGGCTTTGCTAGAGGTGCAGCTTTTGTGGCCGAAACAATTTTTTTTTTTTCCTAGTATTAATACGCTTTCCCTCTTGCTGTGAAAGATTTGCTTCAGGCAGCTGTGGTCAATGTATTGACCACACCAATCACAACATTTTCTGGTCTTAAAGCTTCAGGCAGCATCTTTTAAAGGTTAAATTGAATTCTTACCATGCCACTGAAATCATTCCTTTTTTTTTCCCCCAAGTAACTGTCCCCACTGCTCCTTGAAACAGCACTTTTGCCGTTGTTTGATGCTGAATCCATTCTGAAGAGGGCTGGATTGTGTATTCCTGCTTTACAAATACCCAGCACTACAACAACCAGAATATAAAAGAAAAATTCAAGAAGGAAAAAGATAAGAGATCTTTTGGACAATGCAATGAAAGAATTCTGCTTCTTAACATCCATAGACATTTAAAAACTATTACATGACTTTCGTAGTTGTTCTGGGTAGAGAAGGCAGCGTGTGATGTGCTCTGCAGAGCGCCCAGCGTCAGCACACAGTGATGTGAGCAAATCCATTGCAGAACCAAAACCTTTCCTTACTTGCATGTGGCGCAACTCCGCTGATATCCCTTTTATTAAAGCCCAGCTGGTGGCAAATAGAAATTAAATCAACTGTAACAGCTCATTAGTGATATATACACCCTCTGTTTGGACATCAGTCTAGTCCAGCTCCCAAGAAACAAGTAACTACATCGTTTTTACTACTGTAAGTTGAAAGTCAGCCAGTAATTGTTAATACAGTGGGTACCCTTGTGACAGCGAGGGGTCCGAGAGACTTTCACATAGAAAAATTCCACTTGATTGCCAAATAGCACTCGGTTGGTAAAATTGCTTTCACCTCCATTTAGGTGCATCAAGTGAAGATGCTTCTTCAGTGTATGCTGGGGAATTCATTGCAAACCTAACAGTCTCTCTATGGAATATTTTCCTTGCGGACTAAACTCATAGTTTCCATTGCTTTGTTTTAATGTATTTTGTTCATGCTTCATCTCCTGATCCTGCATGTAGAATTGAAAAAGGACCTTAACGGGGCTTTTTACTTACAACAAAACCTACAACTATTTAAATATAATCTCTGATTGTATTCCTCTAAATCCCCCCCTATATGCTGGAAAGGCTTCTGTGTTTGTACGCTCAGGAATCAACAAAATTACTTAGCAGTTTCATGTGCAGATAATGATGGAGGAGATGAAGTGGGCAGTTTGGCCCTCGCCCCCTTTTTAAGTTTGCAGTCACTGGCAGAGTGTTTTGTTCCTGGCTATGCCGGTGCAAAATCAAAGTAGCATGATGGACTCGAATAACTCTGGCTCCAGCTTATCATTAACTTCAAGGGATTTACTCTACACTTTAATCAGTCACTGAATGCATAATCTGACCCAAGAAAAGGCACAAAGTGTAAATCAGTGCCTGATTTGGTCCTGAGCCAATGCTGGTGGGAGAAGTGCTTTCAAGAGATTTGATAAAAGCTATTTCTTAGATAATGAACACTCCTACAGAAAGAGGTCTTATCAAATGTGGAATGAGTATGGTCTATCAAACATTTGATTTCAACTTCTTCTGAGCCTTTGTAAAGTAAAAGCACTGGGTGATGCAGCGAGGGAGGGAGTTTTGGCCTCTCATGTGCAAGTTCGTGGCATTTGGAGGTGTCCTGGTTTGAGTTTTTTTGTCACCCCTGTGTTCTGCAGGTGGAGAAGGGGATGCTGGAAGTGCTCCTCGGCTCAGTGGGACTCTTTGAGAAGGAGAGAGAAAATTACTCTTTTATTATAAGGTTTGCCAAATGATCTCTGAGAAAATGTGATATCATTCATATGCATTGCCAAGCTGGAGAGATGCCGCGCATCTTGGCAGCCATCTAGAGCTAACATATAATTCCTTTGGGTTGGTATGGGCTTTATCAGAAACAGCTCCATATGCAGTATTTACATAACTGTGGTGGAGTGTGAGAATAAACACAGCTGTGGCATTGCCCTAAATATTTCAATTCAGTGGGGAATTAAGGGAACTTTATCACTGAACTGCAGATAAACAGAAGTCAGTGAGCGGTGGTCAGTTTAGCCAAGGAAAAAATCAAAGCTACAATGGCTGGACTGCTGGAAACATTTAAGTGCTTTAGTGTTGGAGTTTACTAAGGTCACTGGTATTTTTCTGGTTTTCAGAAAATATGGAAATGCCATCAGTCAGATGTTATACAGAAATCATCATCCAAATGGACTGGTGAATCAAAACAGAATAGGCTGAAAGGCAGAAAAAGGAAGAGTTTATAGGGACGCAGGGCTTTCCGCATCTGATTGTGGTCAGAGCCGATGAGTTTCCAGCAAGTTTCTAAGTTTCTGTGAGTATCTCCATCCCAACTGACTGCAGAGATGGGAGTCCTGGATCTTGAGCAGAAATCTGTAAGCCCAGTTTCTTAAAGATAGTTTAGTGCCGAGATCTTACAGAAAATAGCCAGTAGCAGAGTTCAGGCAGTTGAAGATTTAGACTTTTGTCATTATGGTATGAATAAAAAAGGTGCCCTAACTAGCAGCTTGCACAGGAATGATGCTTGCAGATGTATTCCTTGGGCTGGACCAGCGCGGTGGATAAAAGGATTTAGTTTCAGACCTGTCAATGCAGCATTTATTCCCATTTTGAACTCACTTTTGAGAAGTGTAGCAGTATTGTCCAATCTTCCTGTCACTCAGCAAAGGGAACGAAGTAGACTTTCTGCAATTGTTAGTGCATCACTATCAAACGACGACTGACAAGCAGTCCCCAAAATAGCCCCATTAGAAGTCACCGAGGGATGATATTTTAAGAGTATTTTTGCAAGCGTGGCTCAGTGTATGTGTGTGCATATGTATACTAGAATATATACATTGATATCACAGTAGAATGTGTATGTATTAGAATATATAGTTTAGAACCCCTTAAACAGAATGGTTAAGAGCTAACTAAAAATGTTCATTATTTTAGGGGACAGAACTCTTGTAGAAATACTTTAATAGGGAAATACACTTTGATGAAGGCCCAGGTAGCAAAATACTTGTTTGTATGTTAATCCACTTACTTTAAGTAAGAACTTCAGTCTATTCTAAATTGGAGGGAAGCGAGCTGCCATTTGGAAGCGCATTCAGCTCTAGATAATTTATTTTTAAACCAAAGCCTGCTACAACTCCAACTTCAAAAGAAATGACACAACTTTGCTGCTGTTCCTTTGCAACTGAAAAAGCGGCACATTCTTCTGTGTCTTTGTAGCCCTTGTTCAGCACTTTGTTTACCGCATGATACACAGTGACTTTGGAGGTGGGAGTTCCCTTATAGAAACCACAGGCTTTGTGAAGAGCATTGTTTCACACAATCTATATGGTGCATTAACATTTTTCAAAAACAGCACAACACTGCTGTGCTGTCCAAATATTTTTTTTTCTCTTAAAATGATGTATTAAAATGGGAGCTAGAGTGCAGAAAATAGTGCATGCTGCTCCTGGCTTGTTCCTTGCCTCCTCTGGGTTATGCAGCTTTCCACTTTTTGGGTGGTGAAACAGGGATGCTGTCGCTGACCTCAATTGTAAAATGCTGTGAGATCTCCTGCCAAAAAGTGCTCTGTAAGTAAGAAGCAATGTTTCACTGATTACCACAATGTACTTTGAAAATCCAAGCCTGTAGAGTTCGTTTCCATTGACAGCTGCCTACAAGAACAAGTTGAAACTCAAGTTCCTACGGCAGTGGCAGAGCAGTGTTCCTCATGGAAAGACAGACCAGGGTGTGGTAGCTGTGCATGGCCGTAATGATCATCGTACAGAAATGGCTAAATCATAACCATGAGGGAGACGGCTTTTTCTTGCAGTTCAGAAAAAAATGAGAGTGTGATTGGGAATGCGCCTATCTACAAACATAGTTTTCTTATTCACCAGACCTGCATCATCTGACACGGAATTTTCCTTTTGGTACCTGAAGTTGAGTCCTCGGTACATCCTGGAGCGGCTAAATAAGAGCCTTTATTTTCAGACAGTGCTGAGCTCCTGCAGCTTTACTGAGGAAACATGCGTTATTGTGTTGGCTCAGCGCTTTCTGAAAAATCAACCCACTTTTTAAGCTATCCAAACAGTGATTTAGGACCCTGAACAGTTCAGCTGCTGAGTTTGGAAAATCATGACCTTTTCTATCTTTAGAGCAGTGTCTACGTGGAGACCTCCCCTTCCCAAAATGGACAAACACGAGGCCAGCGGTCCTCGCTCTCCCGGCCCCAGAGAGCTGCGCAGATCAGGTCACCCTCTGTTCTGGATTCTGCTCTGGCTTAACCAATTAATTAAAATCTCTTAATTGTTAGTTAAGCTCCAAATCACAGGATTTTGTAATTGCATAACAAATCTTTGTATTACAATACTGTCTTGAACTTCAACCTGAATAAATTCCACTGAACCAATTACTTTTCTGCTACAGAAGGGAGTCGTTGTGTGTCCCAGAGATCAGGCAACAATACACAGGACAGAAGTACGCGTTTAGGCTCGGATCGCAGGTCGAATTTGTGTGGGTGATGTTCAGGGGCAGTCACTGTACGTGTATAATGAAAAAGCACAACTGTAGTACGGAGTTGAGTGATGGGCAATGACCAGGGCTTGGCTTTATAATCACTACATAAAGATAAACCAGGCTATTACTTAGTGGGTTATTCAACAAATGTTCAAGTAAAAGTGGCCCACAAAGCTATAAAGAGCAGACAAAGCCCCACTAAGAACTAATAACTTCACTGCGAACAGAGCTGAAATAGCTGCAGCTGCCTCTTGAAGCGGCTTTGTTGTTTTTAGCAAAGGTGTTGGCACAGGTCCCATAACCAGGATGGACAGGATTCATTTTCCTGAAAGCTGTGTTCGTCTCTGCTTTGCAAACCACAGTGGTGGGGTGGAAGCCCACAGGATGGTCTAGTAAGCATGTGCTTTGGGGAAAAAACCCCATCTCTATCCACAGGAGTTTGGAAAACTGTAAAAGATGCCTGCCAGTGACTGCGGTTAGCACTTCCTTGCTGCTGCTGTTAGCAGGATCTAAATGGAGCGTTGAGGACGTTGGTAACGCCTGCAGCAGGCCCGTTGCGGTGGGCTTCTGGTTGACGCTTAGTGGTGTCACTGAAACCACAGCGCAATCCTAAGAAAACTCCTCCGTTTGGGATGAGGGTGGTTTTCATTTAGCTCTGTATGAGTAACATAAACACATTGAGAAACTCTGGGTGTGCTGTGATATCCACCTAAAGAAGGCAGCAGCTTATCCCCGTCTTCTCCAGAGTCATCTCCCCTGCAGTTCTGGGTGGCTGCCGAGCCCGTGAATGTTAATGGGTGAATGCTCCTCTTGCCTTTATATTTAAAACTCCTATTGATGTGCTAGATGTGGGGTTGCATCAGCATTGGCAAATCCCTTTGTCAAGGATTTTAGCGTCATGTCAGTACAGACCTGGCTTCAGTTAAGATGATCCTACTGTATTCAGGTGTTATAAAGGTAAGTTTTTAGTGCTAGGTCTTGATATTAGTACCCTTCTTTTTAACTCATTGCTAACACTAAGCAAGGTAATAAATTTAGCTGCCTAACGGTATCTGAGTGAACATAATGTTTTTCCCCCCCCGTTTTTCTAGACTTATTGAAGTTCATTCACCTGATGCCAAGCACACCGTGGTGCTCAGGAGTAAGGATTCGGCTACAGCCCAGGCCTGGTTCAATGCCATCCACTCCAGTGTCAATGAGCTCATCCCCAGGGTGATTGCAGAGGTCAGAGACCAGCTGGGTAAAACAGGGATTGCTGGAAGTCGAGAGATTAGGCATCTAGGCTGGCTTGCAGAAAAGGTAATGAAAACATTCTTACTTTCATTTCTAAGTGCTCTCTTTCTCGATTGCTCTTTGTTCCTGAATTCAGCCTTCCCTGGAAGTGGAGAGACTAAATGAGGTTCTGGGGTTTGATTTAGCTTTCCGTGAAGACATTTCTTTCCTTAACGTTCCAATTTTTGTGCTTTAAAAAAGAAGCCAAACAAAAAAACAAACCAAAAACTAGAAGATCCCCTGAGTCTTAGCTTCTGTATGACAATTAGCAAAGACTTTCCTGGGAAATGAGAAGTCTCATCATCTGTCAAGTTCAGGCATGGGACATGAGTCACAAAAACTGACACCAGCCTTGAGCTCCCCTGCTGTTATGTCTCCTGTTCACATATATGAGATGTCACCTTCCCAGTCCCAGCCTGGGAACTAACCAGTTACTTGGTCCTTGGTCCACCCCTCTGCTGTGCCTGGCCACAGGAGCTGGGCATGGTCTGGAGCACGAGGTTGTGTCCGTGCTGCACCTGGGAGCTTGTTTTCTAATAATAACCCTGCGTTTGAGCTGATCTTCATAGAAGGCCAAGCTTGCAAGTGCAGTTCTTACCCCATGTCTTGCACAGTTTGAGTCTCAAAGTATTTTACACCATGGGGGAAAGCTGGTGTTCAGTTCGGAAGTAGTTTGGGATCTATTGACCTGTGGAAGGCCAATCCACGAATGCACAGGCATGGTATCCGTATAGATGATCTGGTTTTAATTCAGTAGTCTCAGAATTTGTTTTAGGCACTGTACCAACTGATAAGTGTGGATTTGCTACAGTAACAGCATTAGGGTTGTGCCTAGAAATACCTCCCATCCAGATGGTGCCTGGGTGGCCGTTCAGAGTATCTTTGCCTCTCCAGCTGGGGTGCATGGAAAAATGGCCACTACGTGCACACTGCCCTTTCAACCTATGCATCCAGCACAGGTGTGGAAAGCTGACTGCAATTGCCCTGAAAAAAATACTGTACATTTTAGCTCTATCTGGGATTTTGTAGATGAAAATATGGAAGCCACAGGTGCAGGTGCCATATTTCTATCTAGCATGCTTTAAGAGGGCACACCATTAATTCTTAGCAAAACGTGGGTCAGTCCGCACCACTTGTATTGACACAAAGATTACAAAACCTTTCAGGCAGATTGGGTATGTTTTCCTGTCCCTCCCCCTGCAGCCTGGGGAGGACAGCACAACTCTGCAGGCTTAGTGCTGTAGAAAATGTAAAAATGGGGGGGGAAATAATTTGAGGTTAAAACACCAAAGCATTGGTAAGAAAATTTTAACAGTATTAAACTGTACAACCGTGGGGTCTTTAATCTTGTTTTCCCTTTTGTATCCGTTTCTATAAACTTACGAAAAGCTGAATATAAGAGGCTTTTTCTATTGCAAAGTACTGTCCTCTGAAAGGGTAACTGCTGTGTAGCAGATCATATAGACCTTATATGTAGAATACTCACAGGTCATTTTAAGCGGACACACGGGACACTTCTGGTTTATGAATTTCCTCTCTTTACAGTTAATACACGATATCCCATTCACACGCTTCTTTCTCCTCTTTTTTTTTGCCTTATGGACTGAGATCTTATTTCATGCTTCTCGTTATGGACTGGTTCAATATCCTGCTGAATTTAGTGGCAAAACTTGTGTTGCCTTTAATAGGGCCAGGCTGTGGCTCTGTGCACGTTCCAGTGTATTTACAGTGGCTGTCATCAAGAATTAGCCTTGAGAGATTTGCAGTGACATTGTTACCCAAAAGTCAACATGTTTTTTTCACTAAACTAACCATCCAGAGCTGTGCAATAGTTACGGAGTGAGGTCAAAAGTTCCCAGCTTCTTCTCATGTTGGAGACCTGTTGAAAAGTAGAGAAAATAACTACATATGGTAAAAAGCAATGTGAAATTGCTTTTATTTTATTACTGGACTGTGGGCTGTAAAGCTTGGGTGAAAGAAGGATAACCTGCAGGGTGAGAGAGGAAGGTGTATATATACTGTATATATCCAAACTGTATATATACTGTTTCAGAGGAGGTGTTCAAGGCAGCTAGGTGAGGTGCTGATCACAGGGTATTTCCTAGATGCTTCTCATGCAAAACCTGGCTTTGCCAGTGAGGAGCGATTAAATTCTGCAGTGATTTTTGGAAGCACACCAGGAATACCAGCTTTTTTCTCCTGGGGTGAACTTCCCTACCACATCCGCTGCTGGTTTGTTCCTAAACAGTGGAGTTTAGAAAGGGACGTCATTATTAGTACAAGGCAAATAAAACATATGCTTTCTATTCCTCCTAATACTACCCTTAAATTTCTTCTCAGTGGTATTTTGTGGCATATCTTGCTATTTTTCCATGGACTGCAGTGGGAAGAAATCTGAACTCCGTTTTGAAAAGCATCTTAGACTGTAACTTTTAAGACAGCTTTTATGGCATTGCACTATCTTCCTTACATAGCATATCCTTACAGTGAAATCTCAGCAAAATGGAATGACGCTAAGTGAGATGAATTCCTCTGCTTGTTTGGGGAATGCAAAATGTAATCCCATAGAAATTTCACTGTAATTTGCTGTGATTACTCTCTGCTTTCATTAAGCTATTTCCTGGTTTGACATTTTTTATATGTCTCTGCTCTAAACTTAGCTCTAAACTTCAACCTTTATGGTACTACAAAAATAGATTCATTAGCGGAGCCTCCCTCAGGTGGGTAACATTAAAATAAATGGTAGGTTATCTAAGGTACTATGCAATTGCATGCTAACAGGATTCTTCCACCTTCTTCCAACTTCCCTGTGAAGACAGCTCTGAATTTGTGGTCTTTCACATGAAATATCTATCTTGCAGGTCCACCATCAGGTCCCTGGCTGTGGCCCGGGGTGGGCAGTGAGGGTCCGTCAGCAGGTAAAGCAAAGAGGTCTGCTTTAAGAAAGCAAACAATCACTGTGGCATTATAGGTAAGGAGAAAAACAGCCAGAAGCAATCATTAGAGATGCCATAGTCCCTCTTTTATTAAGGCACTAACCTTGTCCTGACCTTGACCTTATGGCAAGGGTTTCTGAAGCCGGCCAAGGATTAGGGAGTTATGTTAGTCACCAGCGTCCTTAAACTTTTCTGTAACTAAGAGGAATGTCAAGAACCAGTTTGTAATGAAGTGTGTGTGCTCCCCATCACCTTTTCTTTCTTGTATTTGTCTTTTCACTTCAGCGATCCCTTTGGGATTAACAAGCGTGCTAAGCGGAAGGGAACAGCTACATGTGGGTTTTAATCTTTCCAGGTCTTTCCTTTTTTTAATGCTCCCTGTAAAGATACTTCTAGTGACCAAAGACAAAAAAAGAAATTAGTAATTTCATCCTAACTGAGGAGCTTTTTCATGTGTGTGTTAATTGCCCGTCTTCTTTCCAGGAATCACAGAATCACAGAATGGTCAGGGTTGGAAGGGAC
>RSEF01000002.1:148006647-148019830 GCA_003993805.1 Himantopus leucocephalus | reverse complement strand
CTTCTTGAACCGGGGAGCCCAGAACTGGACACAATACTCCAGTATTACGTCCAGTGTGAATCCTTTAAGTCCTTGTAGAAATATCTGTTCCACCTCTCCTTCCCCCTGCTTTTTTATAGTTCTGCACATCCTGTGGTGTGTAGGGGAGCTGAAACAGGCATCGCTGCTTTTCTCCTCACGCTTGTCCACCTACCATTGAATTCCTTCGTGAGGAGCAAATTCAGCTCATGCGCTGGAGAGCTAAACCACTGCGGAAGTGGTAGTTTATTTTATCACTTCGTAATGTCTGTTCCAATAGACCAAGATATCATTGGCACAAGCTTTATCTACATTTTTGCCTCTTTAATGCAAACACGAAAAGGTGTTCTGGCAAAAGTGGTTTTGCAAAAGTCGCCTTTGCCAATTCAGCAGTGGGCCACGCAAGCAAAAGCGTGACTGGTTTCAGGGGAGGGTGAAGCTGTAGCCAGGCGCCAGGCTTGTCGCTGGGTCAGTTAGAAAAGAAATGAAACCCAGAGCTCTGCATCTCTCCCTGTCCTCACTGTGCCAGTGACACTTTAAATGTAGGCTTGGAGTAAAGAAAAAGCGCTTCTGCAGCCGGAGACTGTTCTCCTTTCTGGATGTCAAATGTCTTATAGGCAGTGGGCTTCTAAAAATTATCTCTAAGCTCCTTTGAGAAACTTAAAAATAGGAGTTGCTGCAAGTTGCCTTTGATGATGTTAATATTTGAAGCTGCAGAAGAAGTGCCCTTATGGGCTTTTCTCACTAGATCTTAGCCCCAGCGCGTGGTTCCTGTCTGCGTTGCTCTGCCCGTGCAGGGCAAGCGTGTCGCTGCTCCCACAGATCTGGTGTGGGGATCAGAGGGGAGAAAACACCTGATATTGGAGGGGAAATAACCGAAGCGGCACGGTGAATTGGAGTTGTTTTTCAGCTCCTGACACTATCTCTGAAATGAAAGTGTGTTAATATATTACAGGCTGTTCAGTCTCCTCAACCCTTAGATAACCATATCATTGTGTTAGAGCTGAAGCGCGAGGCATGTCACAGCAGAGTGATCTTCTTCGGTATCAAGCCGTATATTACAGTATTATATTTATCTTCCTGCTCTCACTCTAATTCAGAGGAGGGACTGATAACAGCAAGATTGTGAGCCATGCATGAGCAATGTGAGCAAGCTGTCCAAACAAGATTTAGGCAAATGACATGAGAATGTATTTAAGCGGTTCTTTTCCCCAGTATGAAATGAAAACGTTTCCGTTTTACCATTTCCCTTTGGAAGTATGTTCACTGGTTAGCACAAGTAGACAGCGACAGAACCACATTGTTATTCTCATCACAGATAAATGAGTTTTCAAAGAACGGGAGAGAAGCTTCAGTCTCAAAGTTTTATATAATTTCCAAATTGTAAAAGCAAGTTTAAAATGTCTTTGCATGAGAAAACCACCAGCCTATCACATAGTTAAAACATTTTGCCTTTATTTAACATTGTGAGTATCTGATTTTAACCTCCTTCCCATGAAGCACAGCAGCTGCTAGGCAGCATTTTAAAAACCCAGACATGGCCGTGTCCCTGGTTGGGGCTGCCGCCGTCCCCTTTAGCTCTCCCAGCTCGTCCATTGCGGTGGCAGCAGCGCTTGTCTGACCCTGAGCCAGATCAGATAGTTACACTGGTAGAAAACTGGTTACTTTTGGGTGGGGTAGCATTAGCCTTCTGCAGGTTTTGCGACAAATGCAAATCCCAGGGCAAGAGAAGGAGTGAGAGCCTGTAGCAGAGGGGCAGGGACTGGGAAACAGGGCTGCCTCGTTAGGCAGTGTGTAACTCTTCCTCTGGGCTAGCTGCCTCGTCAGGTTCCACAGATGGAACCTGCGGCATGTTCCAGAATAAAATTCAGGTTGTGCTGATCCCTAGGTCAGTGTTCCGGCCCTGGAAAGTGCCTGTGGGCGCTTAGGCTGAAACTGCAGTGGGTTTTGGGTTGTACTGTGTCTTACCCCCCAGTGAAAATCAGCATATGGTTTAACAAAATAAATAACCTGCTAGAAACATGCGTGTTTGCTAAGAAAACTATTACTTAAATGCCTAATTTCTTTGCAAGGAAATTATATTCCTGTAGGGTGGTCTCCTTTGCAGTTTTTAGTCTCTACAGGTTTTGGATGGTTTTTTGCTGTTCTTTTCTTTCAGTCTCTGTTTTCTTTACTAATTATCTAGGCATGTTTAGAAATACTACCCATCTGTAATGCCCAGGAAGAAGAGAAAGGCAAATTGGTCCTGACCTCCTGTTTTGGAGTGGTAAGAGAAGGACCTGGTTTCTGATACTGATAATATACAGCTGGTCATAATCTTAAAATTGATCTGACCTTTTGGAGATTACACATACCTCAAATCAGAAAATCTTCTATGTATCCTAAATTAGAAATTGTACTTTTAAGTCCCAGCTAATTTCTTGCTGTGGAGCACTTCTATCCGAATGAGGAGTCCTGCTTTTGCCCCTTGTCACTTAACCTTGCAGCTTATTAATTCCAGAACTTATTTGTTTGCTTTGTAAAACACCACAACAGAGTGCTTAATTACATTAACAGTCTTCATTATCTGGGATAACGATCAGCCTGTTCTTAGGAAAGACGTAAACCTGAAATAGCATGAAGAGTAATTTCCTCTCCCAGCTTCAGCGAGGTTCCTCCACAGGCTACTTTTATCAGCAGTAACATTGTTCTCTTCTTGCTTTAGGTGCCTTCAGTAAATGGATATATTACGGAAAACTTGGGCTGAAAACAGCCATTTCATTCACCATACTGTTTTAAAGGCTCTGGCAGTCTTTATCCGTAACACATGTGCTATTTCTTCCCATGCCAATGAGAGCCAAGTAGACGATAGATTTCTAAGTCAGGCAGAAGTGCTCAGTGCAAGGGGATTGGAAAGAAGAATAAGTGTAAATAAATCATGAAAAATTATAGGAATATGATGGTAAATGCATGAAGGACCCGAGCTCGAAAGTCTGTATTTCTGCAGTACGGTTTGGTTGTTTCAGTGCAGGAAAACCCCTCTATGAGGTAACGACGGGGCACAGTTAAATAGTGAGTGAGCGCCGTTGTGCCTGCGGTAGCCTTCAGGTGTTAAATTATTCTTGCAGAAATTGAGCTGAAGTGTAAACTTGTGTAAACAGGTATGAACGTGTAAAAGTGTAGATGGGCCCTGCATGTCCCCTCGCCCTTCCCACAAGGGTTGTGTTAGTTCTGGCCGCATCCCAGCAGATGTAATCACGCCCTGCCTGCTCTCCCTTGGTTTTCATCTAACCGTCCCAACAACTGCCTTAACTTTTTTAATGAAATACAGCATATTGCTACTGCTGTTCCTCTGAGCGCTAGGAACGACGAGAAGTTTCCTTTTTAATGTCATCCCGCCGTGGAGTTTTATTTAACTTCTCTCTTCCTGCATCAGGAGGAATTATGAGCCAGGGGACATGACTCCTGCTCTGGCAGCCGTGCCTGTGCGGGCAGGGGGGGACACGGAGCACAGGTGGGATCCATGTGGCGGCCCGTGGCTCTCTTGCAAGAGGCACCTCTGCAGATGTCCCGCTGAGAAACCCAGGGCAGGGTTTGAGAGGGGAAATGATGGGCTGTAGCTTGGAAGGAGGAGAGGATGCTGAAAGGAAACAGGGGGGTTCACTGCCCCTCCGGTGCGTAGGAGCTGTTTCTCTCGGTTCCTCTGCGGTGGCTGTGGGAGCACGTCCCGGCATGGTCCTGAGCACCGGCCACTTTGCACAGCGTGGCTGCCACAGCATAGATGCTTAACTCTTTCTTCTACATAACCCAAACCTGAACTGCTGCTTGGATGGGCTGGGCTGGATAAGTCTAGATTTTGGTAGATGAGGGATTTTCTTTCTAGATCTCGTTGAATTTTCAGGATGTCGGGCCTCTCCTGCGTTCGCCTTGGCAGCTGCAGTTGGTCCTGTCCAAAAGGGTCCACCTCCCCTTGCGCACACGCGGGGTCAGCTCACCTTTTGGGGCTTTGCAGGTTTGAAAGCCCGTGTTTGAACATATTTGAAGTCAAGTTCAGTTGTAAAAAAAAAACAGGAAAGATACAGGTATGATGTGAAGGAAGGCTTTGATCCCTTTCCTTCAGAAGCAGGTGAAAGGCTTCCTTTTTTCTCTCAGCCTCTGACAGTAAATATTGCAAGAAAGACAGTGAAGGAATTGGAGACAGTGACGCTCCTTGGTTTTCAAATGCAATTTAAATGCAATGTGAGCCTCTCCTTAATAAAACACACGTTGCATAAGGAAGCAGAGACCTCTACTGAACCTGTATCCAGCCCTGCCATCAGTGGGGAGCAGAGTGTGCCCTTCCCAATTATTTTAAGCACTTAAGCACCAAATCAACTGGTCTCCTTCTGCCCTGATGTGTTTCTGCCCCTTGCCGCTGGTGCAAGCAGGGTGGCGGCAGTGGCAGGGTAGGAGAGGGGAGCGCCTGTTCTTGCCCAGCTGTAGGATGCACGGTGGGAGAAAGCAGACCAGCACATTGGTTGGGGAAGGTGTGGAGCTCATCCCGAGCATTTGGAGCTGCTGTGGAGTGGTTATCCAGGGTGGGGATGATGCGATTAAGGCAATGTTTTTGGGCAAACTCAGCTGAAACAAAAAGCAAAATAAATGCAGACTGAGCAACAGGAAAACCCTGAGCATCTCCCCCATCAACGGCACTGACCTGGGCAGCGCTGTGGACACCCAGCTCGTCCTCCGGCCCCCAGATCCCACTTCAGTTGTACAGGACAAACAGATTTCTTACATCCCCAGGGCTGATCTGCCCTGATTACGCATCACTGTGATGCGATGGGTGCTGAGAAAGACGGTGTTTTGCAAGAGCTACGCCCTTGCACTGTGTCTGCTCATTTGTGTGCATTTTTCTTCTTACTGCCTGCGTGTAAGAAGTTTTAAGGGAAAGGGGTTGTCTACCATAGAAAATCCCAGATTTTCCAAACACTAAGTTCCCATCGAGCTGCGTTTTCTCTGTTCTAAGTTACCTTGTTCTCATTTGCTGGTTTTGTCTCCTGAAGTTAAAAATCACCTTCAGGGGAATGGAGGGGCCCATTAGGGGCGCATTGACCTTCAGGCTCTGCCCAGTATGAATTCCCCTCACCCTGGTCATCAGAGGGTTTTTTTCTAGCACTCCCATTTCGGCTTTTTGATTAATGGCATGAATAAATAGATTAGAAAGCAGCAGAATAGGCCATAAAAAACCTCTCTTCTCTCTGCCCTGCAGCCCTTCTTCCCCCAGGACCCCCAGCTGATCCCCATGGAGAAAACTCCTGGCAAAAGCAGAGCCATTCCAAGTAAAAATGCCCTGATTTAGAGGAGAACATTTGGGGTTTTCCCCTGTCTTTTTGCATAGCGTTGCCCCATCCTGCTCGCCCACTCAGCTTTCAATCAGAGGTGCGTTGTCTCTACCCACTAGAGCTTTTAGGACAGATGAGCTGGTTAATGTTTGAGGGGTGTTGCGGAAGAGCAGAGTGTCGCTGCTGGTACAAGCAGAAGCAATGTATGCCTTGTATCCTATTTTGCCAAACAACTGTTAACAGAGAAAAATAAACAGATTTTCTAAAAATACCTTGAGGAGAAGCTGTGTTCTCTGTTGGAAGGAGGGGTTGACCTTTAGAAGAAAAGGAGAGTTTAAAAAAAAATAGTGGAGAGGGAAAAGCTATATGCATTATAATTTTCAGTGTGGCAAGACATTTACTCAATGCAGACTCTACAAATCCAGTCCAATTTTAATCCTCAACCTCTGTTTATGTAATAGGTTCCTAAGGCTATTAACGCCAGCCTTTTACCTTATTATCATATCCTGTAAAAATAAAATTATACCCATAATACCATGACAGCCTTTACAAAAATGTGCCATTAGAAAATTATATTGCAACATAGCAACTCTGGAGACTGCAGGGAAGTATTTCTCGTACAGCCTAATTGTTGTATCAATAGCATTTTCAACACCCTTGGTTACTGAGGAAGAAAGAACATGATGATACCATATGTAAAATAACATATTTTGAAGTACTGATTTCGGGGCCTGACTGTGGCAAGAGTGCTTGAGTTGTGAGTGAAATCCTCCTAAGAACTGTGCTTGAAACAAATCCACGGTTGAAAAGGTTTCTTGTATCATTCCTCTCCTCTCTCCCACTCTTAAACTAGTGTCTGTTTTATTTTAGTTATTTTAAGATGGGAAATGTTTTGACACTGGCGTTTTAACTAAAAGAAATAATAGTGCTGATAAAAAAAAAAAAGCTTTTATTCCCTTCCCCCAAATCCTTCAGTTCCGAAGATTTATTTCTGCCTGCAGAGTTATCTTCTCTGCTTAACTGGACAGTAATTGATAGTGCACATCAAGATAATTAGTCTAACGAGTCTCCTAAACCCCAAGCCCCACAGCTACCTTTAAGCTCCCCATTGTCTTTACTGTAACATAAATAAAAGCTTTAGGAAAGGACTGAAAAAAGAATTTGATAGCGAGGGAGCCTCCTTGCCCTCTCCAAGGGGTTTCCTCTTCTCGTTTTTAATGAGGCCCATATTAGTTGTCATTTGTACCTTCCCTGATGAATAGTTTGGAAGAAAAGCTTTCTCTGTGCACAGCAAAATTCATGCCAAGTTGCTGACCTTTGCTTTTGGTGAGACCTCATTTGAGTCTCGGTCCCAAGCCCAAACATATTGTTGGATCAATCATGTTGATTTTTGGCTCTGATAGTAATGTGCAGCTAATGAGTTGTACGGTGTACACATTAACCTCAGACCCAACAGCACTAATGCCAGGCACGTAGCAAAATCACGCTGGGGCTGCAGGAAAGACATACAGTGCTGGCATCTTTATTGAAGGAGACAATTAAAAACAGTGGAGCAGTATCACAGGTTCACTGCTTGTGGGATGTAGGATTTAATCAAGGCAGGAAAAACAAACTGTCTTCTGTCTGTTCAGAAAAAAAATAATCTCAGCACCATAAAGGTGCTTTATGAACTGTGAAATAGAGAGGAAAGCCTGAATGTTTAAACAGTAAGATAATGATTTTACTACCAAAAGGGAATCTACTTTGGGGAACAGCCATTGAATAACATTAGATTTAACCTTGTCAGAGATTACCACCTAATGATTTTCATGGCATTCCAAGGAATTTGAGAACATTGCTGTATTTTTTTTTTGATCAGCAGATACCTTATTTAGCAATACTTCAGCAAAGTTCTCCTGTCCTCCCAAGTGTAAGTCCCTAAGACCAATTGTTCAATTGCCAGAAACAGCCAGCATCACTGATTTTGAAAGCAGCTGTTCCTCATCACTTCCAAAAGTAACACTTCCCTTGAAGGGCCAGATTTTTATTTCATTTCATGATTGTAAATCTAGGGAGAGACAGTATTTTGCTAATCATCCCTGCGGAGACATGGACAAAAATCCCAACATGCACAATATCCTTCTTCTGGCTGTTTTCCTCACTTGAGGGATTAGGAAAGGAAGGAAGAGTTGCACAATGACTACATGAGAAAGCAACACTTTCGGTTTAAGTGTAAGTGCTAAACAACCAGCTGCAGGGGACAGAGAGACAGAGACAGAATAAATGTGATTTCTACAGGTCACACACAGTTTTATGCCTTCTCCTTGTGCATATTGAAAACTGATCAATAAGGCTGGAGGACTGTTACTGCTTCAAACAGAAAATCAAGTGACATCAAACGGAAAGACCCAAAGTACATAGAGATGCAATCTTTGGTGTTCACATTAGACTTGGGATGCAACAGCCTGACATGTAACAGGACAGGGTGAGAAGGGGGTCAGTGGATAGAAGAGTCCGAAACAGCATCTTCTGGAAGAGCAAAGTTCCCTAAATGTGTGAGAAACTGCCCCATCTTTGCATCATTCCTGCTTGACTCGCCCACCAGGAGTTGTCACATGCAGCATCCCCAAGTCCTGGAGAGGGTGGGCATGAAAGAAATGAAGTGGTCTCACGCACAATTGAGGCACTAGGGACTTCTCCTGTCAGACATACCCGAGGTGTAGAGAAATTAGGTGCTGTTACAACACACTCACCTCATGGCAGAACCTGTTGGGATGACACTGGATTTTTTCCAGCACTAGCACAGCACACAGAAATAATGCAATTTAAATAGAGATATGCTACATCACCCTTAGTAATACTCACACAATAGTATCCATGGAAAACTCTGCAGTCCATTTTAGAGTTGCTGTTGCTGCAATGTCCCATGGAGTCACGGCTTTTTCTGGTCTAATAGTGACATTAAGTATCTTGCTCTTCTAACCCAGTCGTGTTATCAGTTTTACTGATGTATAGATTAGTCTTTTTTTCAGAGAAGTCAGATAGTGGCAGTAGTGTCACAGGTAGTACAAATGCTTGAAATTAAACTTGTTGGAGATGGGGATCAGAAAAGTCAGAAGGAGTTGGTAAAAAATGGCAGTGCTTAGACGACACGCTGTTAGGAAGAGTGAGCCATCTTGTCAGCGAGCACAAATAGGGTGGCTTAACTCCAGTCAGCGAAAGCACACCCATTCTCGCCAACTCCTATTGCAATACTGTTGAGGACCATCTCGGAGATATGGGTAGATACCCTGGAACAGGGATTTTTCCCTCTTCCTTTGGAGGCGCATATGGGTTTATACAGTGCACCTGTCTAATAGCGTGCAAAAAGGGACTCTGGAGCCAAAGTGGCTGTTTCTTTGGGTGTGCCTCAGAAAGAGAGCACACATGTATGCGTTCCTGTGTTTGGACCTGCTGCTCCCAATACAGTGACGTTGTTGTTGAAGACAAATGGACTGGCCAAAGTTTTTCTAAGATGTTATTTGCATTCCCTGAGTTTCAGGTGCTCGTACGGTAACTGTAGCCCCGCTGGAAGGAAGCACCTGGGTTTTAATCACTAGACGCTAACGATTGTTAGCCGCTGTGAAGATTCCTGAAACTGTGTGAACACATCGTGTTATTGTTGGGGCTTTCTTTATTTATACATTTCTGCTGAGTAGATGCTGCTGTGCAAACATTCATTTGTTGATCTTGCGCTGAAAATAGTTGCCGACATCGGCCGGAGTGGGCTGCCGCTGCGTAGTATGGCTATAGCTGCTTTGTGTGCTTCGTACTGGAAATGTCAGGGATGTTTATGGAAACGGGTCTAAAACATTCACTCTGAGGAGAAGCCTGCTAAGGAAATAGAAGCTTACCTATTTGTTTATGGAATGAAAAGCTTGTACATTATTAAGAAAAGAAGTGCTTTATGTTTTTGTCTCTGGCCTCATCTCATCCGGTGAGGCTTTCTGCAGAGCCCTTCGGGGGGGAATACATTAAAACTTCAGGTTTAAACACACACATGTTCATTCCCCTTAAAGAATGCTTATTATTGGTACGGCCCTTGCATTCCTGAATCATAGAGTTAAAGAATATATTACTGTTCTCCCAAAATTTCAAAAAGGAGGTTAAAATTTGCACACTCAAAACTGCAGGCAGATGTTAACAAGGCAAAGGCAACTGGAAGAGATGGAAGAAGCTGTTGGCAGTGGAGATGTTGCAAAGAGGAGCAGCGTGGAGAGGGATTGCGCAGCTGCATGGGGTAGCGTGGGAACCTTTCATGTGACGTTTTGTCTTGAGGACCACTGGTTTTGTGTTTATTGGGAGAGCTGGTGATTGAGGAGGAGCTGTTGGGTTCTTGCTTTGTTGTTGCAACAGTTTGAGAGGAGGAAGAAAGCAGCACCTATTCTGGTGGTGCTTGTTGTGGTTAATAACATAATATTAGTAATTATGTTAGTGTGAGGGAACGTAAGGACTAGTCAAACCTGGAATACCGTGGTGCAAGGCTGCAGCATAAACAGTACCAGTAGGAGCAGACCCTGCTCCAAACTCCAACCATCTGAGTAGGCAAGGTAGAGAATGGAGGAAACATGGAACCACACATCAGACATTGTCCTTCTGCTGTGATTTTTGTTCCTATGGGACATAAGCCAAATGGATAAGTGCAGAAAGACAAATAGAGCCTGGGAGAAGGGAAGAGTGGGACAGCACTGGAAGAGATTGGGAGATGAAGCTGAGCTACGGGAACCTGCGGGAAGGTGACAGTGGAAGGAGCAGCCCACTGATGAGCTGCAGAGACCCTTGGGCGCAGACAGGTGTACAAATTGTTGAGTGGGCTGGAAAGTGTTGAAAAATCCCCTACTGGCAAGAATAAGACCAGCCTTCTCTGAACCTTTCATAACCCTATAAGATTAATTCTTCACAGCTGCAAGGAGACCTCAAAGAGAGGAATTTTACCTTCTCTGTCTTCTTTCACTTCAGATTGGACACAGGGGCTGTTTGCACTCGTCAAAGGTCATGTACGTCATCTGTTTCCATTAGCCTGGACATGTCAAGTAAAACTTCAGTCTCTAGCCCCTTCAAATAACTTGAAACAGCTGCTTGGATATTTGCAAGCACAAGCAGAAGGAATGGGTTGTGGTTATAGGACTGCATCCAAGTAAGTGAACAATTCTGTAAAACAGTTAGGAGGAGCCAACCACTAACTGATACTGGTCACACACCTGTAGCCCTGCGTGGACCTGCAAAGGGGTTCAGAGTTTTGGAAACAATAATGTTGCAGGCTGCTGTGCTGAAAAATGAAATACAGGAATACCGGTCTCAGAGGCAGCATAGATCACATGCTACTTTTCTACTAGGAAGGCAAATGTTGCCTTGTGTCAGCCCCAGAGGTTATCGATTTAGTGCCCAGGATTCAGCAGCAGGTTATGAAGATTATGTGGACGTGCGGATGACAGCAAAGGAAGTTTGCTCCAGATCTCCTCTTTCCCTTCCCCTTCTGTCACTCTGCAGTTCTCCCCCAGCACTCCCCATCAATGATTGCCCCTTCCTCTGATTGTAGCTGGGTTATCTGAGGATGCGTGCTGTCTAAGGACATACTTTTGAATAAACGGTCTTTTTAAGGGGTTCTGGTTATATGCATGAAAATGTGGTAATAGATAGTCTGATTTCCATCTGGCATAATTTAGGAGTAAATCCATTGACGTCAGTAGAATTGAATGGATATAAATATAATTGAAGTCAGGTCCTGTATTTTTAAGGTTAAGCCTAGGAAACACTGTAACGTACTCCCCCCGCCCTTTCTTTTTCTTTCAAGCTCTGCCACAAATATGAATGTCTTAATTGGGATTTAATCTATTTCTGCCCAGTTTAATCAAAGATCTGTCAGTAAAGAATTTTATGAGATGCAGAGGTGAAGCCCTGCTGACCCCCTACCTATCTTTAGAAAAAATCTCGCTGGCTGCTGGTTCTGAAAAACCTCAGCAGCAGTTGTTCTTTTTTCCCTTGGTCAGTTATGTCAAGCAGCGTATCTGTAGCTATGTTTAGTTCTGAGCACAAACATGAGGCAGAAATGGAAGCTTTTTGGCAAGCAAAGAACATGATTTTCAGCTCATTCGTACAGAATGGTGGTAATTAATAGATTGTTTTCTGACAAATAGTTAATTGTGCCTGACTGTTTTCCATATGGCTAAGGAAATGAAATAAAAAAAGCCAATGAGGACAAGGTATTTAAAAATCCAGAAATTTTGGTATGAAACCATTGGTGTGATATCCAATCCCATTTGCCGTACTTCTGAAATGGGTTATGTGAATATTTGCATATGACAATGTTACTGAAGTACATGGTTTCCAGTTTTCTTTTTGAGGTTTTATACTGGTGTTACTCAACTGAGTTACTTCAGATTTTTTATACCAGTATATGTAAGATGTTTAGGCCAGCACAAACTACAAAAGAGATCACAATGAAAAGCCAAATCTTTGTCTTCATAGTAGGAATAAAGCCGGAGGAAATAATTTATAATATTTCTCCGTGACTTCAGCGCACATACATTTCTAACACCGAGGGTAGAATATACATAGTGACTTCGATAATACGTATTTGTCCTCTTTGGGTTTTCACTTTCTTGTAGCTGCAGAAGTAATACCAGCTCTACGCCGTTTGTGTTACCACAGTTCTTACTGTAAGTAGTTGGCACTGGCTGGCTGGGGTGATTTATTAGCCCACAGCCGGAAAGAGTCTTCCATTGATGAAATCAGTTGGTTCGTGAGATCTTATATCTCTCGTGCCAAAAATCATTTCTCTTTGGATATGTGATGTGTTTCTTAAGAGATGCAAAAGTCTAATGCCGTTACCAGGAAGTTCTTTATTTTATTAAATTATGTATTTCAGGGATAATTCTTAAATCTGAAACCTTAGTTTCCCATCCTGACCCCAGGGAGATAACCTGCAGCATGCAATCGGTTTATACTAGCTTTGGAAATTAACTTTATTCCTCCAAAGTGTTTCTTCTAGAGGAATGTTCAGTTCTTGGTAGAATTGCCCTATGAGTAGTTGAATGCTGTAGTTGTTGCAAAAATATGAAACACTGAGAATTAGAACCAGATAAAGAACATTAGCTTTCAAAATTGCATAGCTTATAGCATGTAATTTGCTGATATTTGAAGGATTTGGGTCTGTAGATTGATGGCCCTAATTGTGTATCTTTTAGTAATCTAGATGAAATAACATGGCACAGCACTGCATCCATTTGTCCTGTGTGGCTAATTTAAAGCTCAGCATAGATAAGTGCCAAGTAGAAGGTTCTTTATGTTTGTCTTCCTCGTATGTCTCTTGAATATTCATAGTTTCTATTAACATGTGCCCTTCAATATTTGCTACGTTTTTGTCATAGATAGTAAATTAATTAAAAGATTTGTTGCCATGAACCCCTGGGGTGTGATCTTGTCAGATCTTGTAATATAAGCAGTAGCAGGTCAGGGAAGCGGTGCCTCTTGAGAAGTGACAGCTCACATCCTGACCATGGGTCCAAACTTCATAGCTTAAATACTTTTACTTTAGGGATATTTCTTCTCCTGCCATCTTCTGAAATAAAGAGGTTTTATGAAAGCTGAGCTCTCATTTTTAGTGTAGGTTCCTGGCCACAGAGAAAAGCCTGAAACTATGGAATGTCAGCAAAGCAAAAAGGCTTGATGGATCAGCAAGAATTAAAAATGTATTTTAAATACCAAGCAAACCTCCGACTGATTTTCAAGCCCCACTTGACATCCCCAAGGGAGCTTTGGCTGGCTAGAGTTGGTAATACTGGTTTCCTATTAAAGCTGCCTTGTCAGTTATTTTTGCAGCGTTAGGGATGTGTATGCATTTC
>RSEF01000002.1:147973851-147991816 GCA_003993805.1 Himantopus leucocephalus | reverse complement strand
CCCCTGTCAAGAAACAAAAAGGCCCCCCCCCCCCCCCAAAAAAAAAAGTTTTTACCTTCCCAGACAGAGAAGCAAGCTGGTCCAAAAGCAGTGTAGACGTCTCCTTGGTACTCTTTCTTGCCAGGCTCCTGAACAGAACAGTTTAAGGAACTTCATCTTCACACAGAACTGCATGCATCTCTATTTTACAAATCACGTTACCATCGTATTTCAAATAAGGACTGCAAGTGTTTAATATTTGATACTCCAGTACCACAAAATATATGAAGCTTACCTTTCCAGGCATAGTGGTACACTTGGAAAAGTTATATGATGAAATACACCACTGACACCTTTAATATAGGCAGGAATAAACAGATAATTACATATACAAAATCCTGTCAGGCTTATACACCCTAAGCTACCATTGTCACACCAAGACTAGTACCAAAAGTACATCAATTTAAAACCAGTATGAATACACCTTGAAATCTCTGCAGCATACACAACTCAAGAGACAACTCCTCTGCTACCTTGCCGCAGACTGTGCGCCTACACAATAAAAACATGATTTTTGGAAAAATGTTTCTATATTGTGAAGCACACTATATACATTAATAAGCAAGGCTTGCGGGTTTTTTTTTTTAAAAACTTACAAAACAGTAAATATTTCTCTATTCTTTCCCCACAAACAGCATACAGATCAACAGACAAAGTATATATGCAATAATACCAAAAATAGCTGGTTATTGTTAGTGTAATTTACATTTCAACATAAAAAAAAACCCAGTTGTGAGGAATCACTATGACTGTTTCAGCAGGCTAGAATGGAATGAGTCCTTGCTAATCCTCATGTATTGCTTGCATGGATAGATCCTGATTGTTTTCTTTCTGCTCTAGACCATTATCAGCAGTAGTTTAGATCCTTAAAAAAGGATACAGCTCGAATTCCAGATCTGATATAAAAAAAGAAGGTAGATCAGAGAGCACCACCATCTGTAAAAATTCTAGTGCAGGACCATAGTAATGAAAAACCTGAAGAGAGATCAAATAAAAAGATCTGTAGCACTATATATGATGTTATCTCAGTAGAACTTCCTTAAGTGTTTTGCTGGAGGCATTGCTTTACGAGTACATATGAAAGAGGTATAACGGAATATAAAGAGAAAAACATTTCATAAATACCATATTAAACATAATTATATAAAACCCAAGGAAGTAATTTAATTCTATTTAACAAAACTTACTTTCTAGAATGTCAATCGTGTGCATCAAATGTGTTGTAACTCTTATACAAATTCAAAGAAAAATAAGATCTACCAGGAACAAATGAATGCAATCCAAAATGCACACATTTTAACAATGAAAATAATAATCTCTTAACTCCTATCAGTTTTCATAAACATTCATTTTTGTTTTCCTCAACAAGTATCATGAAACAGCACCAGTAATTCAAAAAAGAAAAAAACACATCACACTTTTAAAATGAAGTAGAAAAGGTTAGATAAATACAGAATTCAAAAATAAATTACATATTTTGAGTATTGAGATTGTTCAAAGTCTCAATTTCTTCTTGAAAAAAAATTTGGTACCGCATTCCTAAAAACAGATGAAGTTTTAAGGACCTGTTTTGTAAATACACATGAACAAAAGAAGTATTCCTCAATCCTATGCCATCATTACTTTTATGTTTAATTTTCAATTCTGACTAGGGCTTCCCCAATTACTAATTTTCTCAGGAAAGTAAAACAGAAATTCTAGTGGTGCAAAGAAAGATCAAGAATAATACTTGCCTCTGGCAAAGCATCAGTATTCCTTGATTGTCGCTCTTTTTTAACAGCAAAGCAAGAACTTAAATGTGAAGTGCTGAATGTCTTTGATGAAGTGCTCTTTATACAAAATTCTGGAAACCTAACTTCTGATCCAAACTGGAAAAAAGAGACAATAAAAGTGTCAAAAGAGAGAGAAAAATTATTTCTCTTCAGCCAGTTACATGTATTACTATTTTAAACAATTAGTATTATATTTGTTTCCAGCAAATCTGTAGAACTGGGTAAAAATACTAGACTTCGTTTACATTTTCAGTATTAACATTTTTGATATAATAGTGGGTTATCGAAGTCTTTCACAGACACAAAGGTATCAGTCTTTGCAAAAACATTAGACGTGCTTGCAATAGTGACTTACAGAGTTACATGATAATGATTTGTGATAGATACAAAACAATCTAATTTTGAAAATAAACTTCTAAGGCAAATATTTCAGAGGAGAGCATCTGGATTTCTGAAATTCAAATTTTGATGCCTTGATCTCATTTATCCTTTCATCATGCTAAAAAGCAAGTTGTTTCCCCACATGCCCAGATACGTTGCACGTTACCTCTTGAATTACATTGTCAAAACCAAATTTGGCTTAAAGCATAAAATGCACTACACAATACATGCTTTAAATGATGTACTCACATGCTTTAAAAAAATAACCGTAGCTGAAACCAGTTATTTTACCTTTCTTTCCCATATCTGAATCTTTCCTCTCCAGAGTTCTTTTAAATCAATAATATTCATGACATTATCTGAAGATACAAAGTCTGCTGATAGATAGTCTGCAATCTTTTGCCAACTACTGTAAAAATAAGGAAGAATTAATCTTACCGAATTTAGTATTACAAATTAACACGTAGCACAATTTGACTGAATTTAGCTACTATGTCTCAGCACTGAATAGTCATATATGACATATATGGCTTTATATTCCACAAAGTAAAAAATATTATAGAATTGCTGGTTCGGGCTCTGTAAAGGAAGTTGTTCATGTGCTCTGTGAACATGACAGCAAAGAACTTGGTCAGACATCAAATAAGACTGGCAATGGCAAGCTGCAGGCATACCATAGTAAGATTGGGTATTAGAAGCTTGAACAAAGCCAGGTAGCCATCACTGGGGCTATCGCTGGCCCATATAGATGGTTTGTAACCTTGTGAGTAGAGATATGACTGCAGTACAAGCATTATCCAAATTCAACAACAGAGAGAGCAAATAGCCAGTATCTGCAGGTCCTACTGGCAGTCTGTCTTTTATGAGAAATAATCAGCATCATCAACAGAATAGGAAGAATAAGCGAGAGAATCATCAGAGAAACTGTATGCCCAAATGGCCTCATTTTACATAAAAGGCAGCAGAAAAAGTTATTCAGTCAGAAGCTGGCTGCACAGGAAGATACCAATGAGCACTGAGATCAAGTACTCATGGAAGTCACTTCAATAACTTTATCTTCCTCCGTATACCTTAGGAAGTACTACATGGTAGGTATGCTGCTTATGCTAACCAAGGACTGAGCATTTGACTTTTTAAACAGTTTTATTAACTTAGGATTAACCTTAAACACATATTCTATGAAGCAAAGGACAAATCAGACTTTCTTTTTTTTCCTCCCTTACATGTAATACCACAGGTAATATAAATTTTAAAGTAAAACCAGCAGAGTTATGTATTCATTTTACAAAAACTGGAAAACCTCAATCAACACAAGTTATTATGTAGCATAGTACATCTTCAAAACATAGCATGCACACTGAAGCCACTAGTCATGGAAAGGAAAGAGAAAATATTTTACCTTCTGCTCTCACAGAAACAGAAACTTCAGAGGACTTGCTTTTTTGCCTGCCCTTCTGGTTAGGGCACGTATTTACAATAAATCAGCATGAGTAATTCCTCCCCTCAAACAACAATAGAAGACAAATCTATGTATTTTCAAAGTACACATGTAAACTACTCAAACACTGGTTTTACTTTAAAACACTGACATATACTAACATAAAACAAGAGTGACCTTGTTTATAGACCTAAAATAAATGTCATACCCTTTAGAGTCATTTGCTGCAATAGTGATTTTCGCAGAGTGCCATTCTCTCAGGTGTTTCAGGGCACCAATAGCAGGTAAGCAGTCTTTTAACTTGGGTCCATCTTGTTCAACAGCCTGCAGAATTACATCAACCATTGCTCTGCCTATAAAAACAGTTATGTATGACTCAAAGTACCATTAATCAGTAAACGATTCAGTCATTTATAGATAGAAAAGTAGTGCTTATCACTGACTGCACTGAAATGGGCTTAAAAATCAAGTAACTTCAGCAAGATTTAAAACACTTTTCATGCATTTTAGCTCATCTCTCGCTGCTCCTCTTAGATTAACACAAACTATTTTGCTGTTTGTTCAGTTACAGTGGTTCTATACCTTTCTCCTCTCTCACTCAGCACTGTATTTGACAGATCAGAGTTGTCTCCAGTACAACTGCACTACGTCATTTTCCTCCTTTTAACACCTCTAAACTGCTATTTCTCATTCTTTCCGCATTCAGTTCCTTTGCTATCCCTACTCAACCACTGCAACATTATGTAACCCTAACATGCAAGGTAATATGCGTCTCCAGTTTACAAAATCTGAATCCAATAGTTCTGATCCATGCTCCTTCACAGCTTCTTGGCTCCCACCCACAAGCAATGAGCGGGCAAATCAGATGTAAGCCTGATGTCAACACCTTCCATTTTTTTCATAAAAAATTCCTAAGGTTGCATGTTGAGTTTCATATTGCTTACTGTCTATTACTACTTTGGTGACATTTCAGATGGAAAAATTAATTCTATAAATAGCTACCTTAATCTCTACTGAAATAAAGCCTTCCAATGAAACAAGCAGCAAAAAACTCTATAAACTGATTTGTGAGGCCAATCATGCTCAAGTTCCTTAAACTACTTGCAAGAGCTGCAAACAAGTCAATTCAACTAGCAAACTAACATTCTCAGAGTTTTTCCATTTCACTATGACTTTACCAGCTGAGTTTTTAAAGTAATAACTGACAAGATAAACTCAAAAAGAGACTGTTCTTTTAAGAGACATTACCTGGGGCAGGCAGTTTATCAGCTAACTGATGTAGACTTTCTGCAGCTTCATCGTAGATACTGAAAATGAAGAGAACATGGTTGGAAACAAAAAGTAATTTAAAAACAAAAAGTTACAACTAATGAATACTACCTGATGTAAGTATCTTATACATGTAAAAATCTGCACAAACATACCTAGGCAATGAGCTATATTTATCCCCACTTTTATTGAGGCAGAAGTAGGCTAAATAACTTCAAAACAATCTGCAGTAAAACTGGAAGGATTCAAGACGGTCAGCTTTCTGTTAGCAAGAAACTTCTTTTTGCATATACAACTGTCAGCTGTTAGGAAACTGTTCAGTTATTCTATAAAAATCACCTGTAACTAAAAAATATAAAGCCATTTTAAACAAAATAGAATTATTTTTAGTCATATTTTTAGTCATAGCATAGCATTTGTTCATAGTTAACTGTCGCTCTGGTAATAACTTGCACTTGTTAAATTTTCTTGATTCACTTGGATTATTACTATTAAATGTCAGATCACTATGCTTTCAATAAAAGTAGTAACATGCATACTCAGTCATAGACAGTGACTCTCTACTGTTATTGTCTTCTTCCTCAAAATTCTGTATGGCTCCCAGGCATTCGTCAACACTTGTATGGAGAGTGTCTTCATTTTTCTGTGTGTCAAAATTTATTTCTTCCCAGTCAGAACTGCAGAACTACATCAAGCAAAAAGAATTTTGAAAATCACAGTTTTAACTCGTGCTAGAGACAGGCAGAGAGTTGAGGAACTTACATTCTCTCTTACCTGGTAATAACCACATATAACATGGCTTGCAAAATACCATTTCTTTACACCTGGAATACCAGCCACTGAACATGCTGAAAAGAGATAAAACAATTATTTAAAATAATCAATCCACTACAGTCTATTCTTCCTATTATAATGGGCATCTCTGTTGAAAAGCTACATAAGTCATTTAATGTGCCCCAATAATTTAAGCTATACTTTACTTTGGCATCATAATTAAGATATAAACATATTAAGGTGCAGGTGAGCATCTAGGTAACTGTCTAATTATTAATGATCCTCTGACTGTTCAAACTAAGAAAGCGTTTGATCTCCTCTCCATTCTGGTTGATACTGTTTTCCATTTGCAGAAGTTGTGTCATACCTAAACTAAATCTCGACTTTGCTCTCTCAATGTTTCTATGCAATAAAAAGCACAGAAGTAGAAAACAGCTTAACATTCCTATCTTCATTAATTTTAACAGCTGATAGTGGTTTCCCCACATAAATCACAATTAGATGACAGCTGTGACAAGATGAGCCTTAACAGCTCAACACAATATTCAAAGCAAGTACAGAACTAAGAAAGCATTTTTTAACAAAAAAAAGAAAAACAACAACCAAACAGTCAATCACTACAAGTACTAAAGCAGATCTTCAGAAATCTATTTTAAGGTGATAAAAGTATTTAATAAATATTCATGGATTAGGGTTCTGAATTGCTACCCAACAGACAAATATTGCTTCCACTGAAAAAAATTAGAAGGCATCATAGGAGTAATGAAAATATCCAGCTGCGCACTGACATGAGAAACAAGCCCTGTCCTACTCTACAGTGCTAAATTGGATTGGAATTTGTCAGCCTTTCAAAACCCTTGTCTTTCCTTTATTGCGCCANATTGCTTCCACTGAAAAAAATTAGAAGGCATCATAGGAGTAATGAAAATATCCAGCTGCGCACTGACATGAGAAACAAGCCCTTTCCTACTCTACAGTGCTAAACTGGATTGGAATTTGTCAGCCTTTTAAAACCCTTGTCTTTCCTTTCTTGCGCCCAATCTATTAGGACACCAGTTCTCCACAGAAATAGCAGCACCAGGAGCAGTCCCGCCTGTGGGTTTAGTCATACTGCAGAAATTGGGTTTCTTTAACTTTCTGACTTGTTTCACCCTCATCATAAAACATCCCTAGGCCAATGCCTTGACAACATTTGCCTCGCCTTACTGTACATTACTGTATTTACCTGGGAATGCGCTCACATCTGCGTTTGTAGATGAGTTACAGCTTTCTTTCAGGAACTGATNAGGCCATCCACCTGCTGTTTAGGAAATGGTTTAGGAAAATCCCCAGGTTAAAAAAAAAAAAAAAAAAAAAAAAGAGCTTTTCTTAAAACTACCGATTTACAGAAGTTAAGTCTTGCTTTCTTGCAAATACAGCATAAAGCTCAGCTTAATATGAGAAGTTTAGTTTAAAAAACAACTGTCAACTACAGATTTGCAGGAGTTTAAAAAGACAAGTTTTGTAAAATTCTCGTTACAGCATTGCACATCTCAGGAGCACTCTACCGAGTCATGTAGCAGCGTCACAACAGAACAGGAAAACCTCTAAGTTTCTGGAGGTTTCAGTCATTAAAAAGTGGGGAGGGGGGCGGGGGGGAGGGAAGGAGGGTGTTTAACGAGGTAGGGATCCAGAAAATCCCGCACGGGCGCAGATCCCCGACCGGCGACCGCCCTCTTGAAGCCAAGCCCGGACGGCCCCGCGGCAGGCGGCTCCACACACAGCGCGGCCTCCCGCCCCCCCCGGGCTCCCTTTCGCCCCCCCGGGCCGCCGCCGTACCTGCTCCGGGCCCGGGCCCGCCCGCCGCAGCCCCCTCGCCCCGGCGCTCCCCCCAGCTGAGGAGCAGGACGTAGCGATCCATAGCTGGGCCGGGCGGGAACAGGGACGGGGCCGCCGCCGCTCCGAACGGCCCGCGCTGCCGCCCTTGCACCGCCCCTCACAGGGCAGCGCTTCCGCTTCCCGCCGGTGCGGCGGCCAAGGGGCTCCGCTTCCCTTCCCCTTAGCCGCGGCGGGAGGGCCGCCATGGCCAGTTACACCAAAGCGGCCCAGGTGAGCGCGGCCCTCGCCTCCTCAGTGCCGGGGCGGCCGCTGCGCGGAGACCCCGACGGCCGCCATGGCGCAGAGCGCGGCCGTGAGGGAGCGGGCGGGCGCGGGGAGGAAGGGGCAGCAGGTCGCTAGGGCCGGGCCCGGCCGGGAGGCGGCGGCGGGCGGCCTCCCGTCGCGACGGAGAGCCCCTTCGCTCCCGTGTTCGCCCTGAGGTAACCGGTGGCGGTCGGTAGGTGCGTGCCGGTCCGTGAGGGAGAAGGCTGCCCGCTGCAGGCGGCTCGGGCTCTTCGTGGGCATAAAACTGCGTTTGGGGGAGTTGTGCCCTTCGCTGAGAGGGAAAGAAGTGTTGGGCGCTAAATAGTCTGTAGCGATTTCACAGGTCGGTTAGCAATCGTGAAAGCTTGTGGCAAGAGGTCCTCATTTGCGACACAAACCCCTCAGGGCTGGTGACCTTTCGGTGTCGTTACCGCCGGGCACGTCGGGAGCGTGCACAGCAGTGGGCGCGTTGCAGTGATCTCCATCCGTTTAAAGGTTATTTGGAGGGGGTGTTGTTGAATATTAATATTCCTTCTAGTACTGTAGAGTGTTGGTCTAATTAGAGAAGCTAGGTTTACATCTGGTGGTGTGTTCTTCTACTATGTTAAGTACTGTCTCTCTTTCTCTTTAGCAATGGGCTACTTTTGCCAGAGCCTGGTATCTTCTCGATGCGAAGATGCAGCCACCAGGAAAAATAGCTGCTGCAACTGTAATCAGACTTGAAGGCAGGCATAAACCTATTTATCATGCGCTAAGTGAGTATTGCAGTAGATAAAAGCAAATTTGCATTCCTTCCCCTGTCTTTTTCCTCCTATTTCAGTTTTAAAATNGTTTTCAAATGAAGCCTTGTAAATTGTAAATGTCTTCGTTTTCCTTCTTATCTGTTTCCTTCATACCGCTCTACCACCTTATGTCATTGTCTTTACCAATCCATATAAAGCTCATTATGAAATCATAATTTATTTTTAGTAGCTGAANTGAAGCCTTGTAAATTGTAAATGTCTTCGTTTTCCTTCTTATCTTTTTCCTTCATACTCCTCTACCACCTTATGTCATTATCTTTACCAATCCATATAAAGTTCATTATGAAATCATAATTTATTTTTAGTAGCTGAATTACAGTGGCTTGTGCTTTCATTTTTTTAAAAAACCTGGAAATGTGTTTCATTTCATTGCTTTTAGATGTAAAGATTTAAGTCACAGTGCACATAGCAAAACACTNGATTTAATTCACAGTGCACATAGCAAAACACTATTAGGTGATTAGGTTTTCTGACTGCTGCCTTTCAGTAGCTGCACAACACCACAGAGTCTTGGAGTGGTTCTTCATTCTGAATAAGGTGCGGAGAAGTCCTGTCTATGAGGCAATGGACACAAACTGAAACACAGGAGGTTTCATCTGAACATCAGGAACCATTTTTTTACTGTGAGGGTGACTGGAAGTGGTTTTCCAAGAGGTTGTGGAGTCTCCATCCTCGGAGATAATCAAAAGCTGCTCCTTCTTAAGCAGGGGTGTTGGACAACGTGACCTCCAGAGGTCAAATGGGAGACATAATCATTTTTGAAATTTACCTTCATGTTGAAATGAAAAAAATCATTTTGCTTTTCTGCAAAGTAGAAGATTCAGCAATAAAGATGTATCTGTGTTCTTGTTTGTTATTTGTAATACCATAGTGCCTGTCTTGCAGTGATAAGCATTTTATAGATAATAAAGAGGTGATCCCTCATATTGATGGTAAAATACTTCTCGTAATACTCTTGCAAATTTTTTAAGAGACATTACTGAAACATAAAGGAAGCATTAAACTTTTCTCATACATGTAGAGTGTACATACTAAAACTATACTTGATCTGTTTTTCATAATAGAAGGTAGTATTTGTAGTGTTCTGAAGATGTTTTAAATACCAGACTTTCGCTGTTGCAAATTATATCTTATCCACAAGATGTCACTGGAGGCTAAGCCGGTCTGAAAAACAAAGCAGACACTGAGAGGAAATGTTTTTGGTTGTCCCCTGGGAAAGATTTTTGATACTTTTATGTTCATGAAGTTATAAAATCCTGGAAAGTCATTTCAAGGATAACTTTATTTGGTCTAAAGCATTCTAGAAATCAGTACCAAATACATTACACCTGAGATTGACATTGATAGGTTACTACTACTGAGAGACATTTAATACTCTCCAAGAGAGCAAAGTATGCATGAACTCGTGGTTGGTGTACTTAACACTTCTTCCCCTCCCCCCGAACTAACAAATATTGTAATATCTGTGAGATAACAGTTCACAGTTTCTTAGACAGATAACCTTATGGGGACTTTTTTGTTTTGTTTTTAATTTGGTATCCAGATACCCTTCTATAAAATCATTATTTATTTATTGTGTTGAAAAGTATCTGAAACTGAATTTAGGCTGTGGTTAGGGAAGGAAAGGAATCTGATGTATACTTATTTTCTGTTTTAGGGATAATCTTTCACTATTCTCCAGAGTCCCATATTTTTCAATGCTGTCAGACCATATGCCTTAAATAAGGAGGTACAACCTTGTTCAGGAGATTAGAATTTGAATTTTTAGGTTTCTTCTGCACCTCCCCTTCTCTCTACCCTCATCCCCTTGCATTCTATCTTTGTGAGCAGCTTCACAGTACAGACCCAAAAATAATGGGCCAGATTTTTAAAAAAATTGGGCAATCCAGTTCTTTATGTTGGGTTGTGAGCAGGTGTAGGTGAGCCACTTCTGTTGCTTGGGTAGGATTTGCTGCTGTCCTCTGCATCCTCAAAGGAGAAGACTAGGTTGGATGGAAGCATCCCACAAACTCCATCTGCCCCAGGTGTTGCTCTAGAATGCAATATTAGTTTGTAATGGCTAGAAGCAGCAGTGAAGACTTGTCTTCGAGTGAAAGATCTGGCAAGTAGTTTGTCAGTTTTGTGAGCTAACAGTTGACCTTTAATTACCATTTAGTCCTTAATTAAAATGTAGGAGGAAAAATGCATGTACCTGAAGCATGTGTTTTTACTGTGTGATAGGAATTACTGAAGTTATAAATGTAGAGATGTAAAATGGGTTTACTGTGGCAGCTTAGTTTTATTTGAAGAGGTGCAATGTGTATGGTCTATGTAACAAATTGCATATACCATAATGTAATAGAATATACTGGCCTTGGTTTTTGTGTATTTGTTGAGGAAGACATACTTACGTACTTCATGAAAGACTAATTCGACATTGTAGCATGAAAATAGCCCAAAGGAAGAGTTTTCTTGCGTGATGTTTTGTGAATAGTTTTCAGAAGTAGGATGCCATTTGACTGTCTTTGTGGAGATGGTGAATATTTTTGCTTTTTTCCTATTAAGTGTAGCCATCCCTTAGGTGATGGTAACAACACTGTTTAAAGACCAGTGGAAAATAATGTATTAATTTGAAATTTTGAAGGAGACATTAGCTATCCATAAATTCAATCTACTTTAAAAATAACAGGTTGCAGTCATTATTCCGGTAGCGTGTAAGTATCCTGATTAGTTTTTCTCCTGGCTCTTAATTGTTTGTAATCGATCTATTGGTGTATGGAATTGTTGATGCAAGTGTGAACTGTTGGCAAAAATTTCCTTAGATGAGTTTATTCTTTCATTTTCCCAACTAAAAAAAAAAACAAACAAGGGCACAAAGCCCCAGTGTCAGTTCCCTGACATTTATTTAGACATATAGTGATTTTAGAACTGATCTGTTAGTGGTGAAAGGCTGCATCAATGAAGATGTTTAAACTATGGTTGCACTTTAGCTGCAGCTGAAAGTAGAGCTTTAAAAGAACACAAGATTAAAAAGTGGTAGAAAACTTAAATGGGGTGTGAAACTTGCACTGATTAATTATATGCTGCTATAAAAAATGCACACTCAATTTAATTTCTTCTTAGTGTAGCTGCTTTGTTACAAACTCAAAAATGTTTTAATCGAATGAGCCTCTTCAGATACTTGCATTGTTCTAATATGGTAAAGCATATGAAAGTGAGCTTTGGACAAATCATTTTCTAATTGATTGAATGGGTGGTTATACAGCTGATCAAGATGATTACTTCTGAAATGAAAAACTACATCTTTTTTCCATATTTTCATCATATTTTTGAGATAGTATGGGTTTTATTAGCACTTTGTTAGTGAAGAAGATCTAGTTAAGTAACTGTTTTCTGACAAGGTCTTGGTGATAGACCATAGACTTTGCACTTGAAAAACTTGTGATGTGGAAGTTTCTGATATAACACTCAACATATCTATATGTGCTGTAGCACTCACTTCTGCTTGATTGATGAAAATGTGTTTTTTTCCCAACAGAGCTGTTTTATTGTCTTTTATGGGGCTTTTCTCCCCTCCAACCCCCAAACTTTTTGCTTCTTTTATATATTTAGCCCTAGACTGTAACTATTTATAGAATTATTTTACTTATCCAAAATATTCAGTCCTCCAGTAAACATTGGTACTGTTTTTATGAGAAAACTAAAATTAAACAAATATTTAGGATCATTGTTTAGAACTAACCTTTTTTTATTCTGTTTTTTTTAATTTAGGTGAATATGCAGCATAATGTGTTGAATAAAACAATACACTGCCTGTAAGCCAGATTTCTAGATCTTAGCTGAATAATTGCAATGGTTTAATTATGTAGTCTGATCATATTTTACCTGCTCACCTGCCTTCTAACCTGACAGTACGAATGAAAGTAGTAATTAAGGTTGGTATTTAAGTGCAGGTTTGGATGGTGTAACTCAACAGGCTAGATCTTTAATCTGAGCTTTATGAAATGCGTATGTATGTGCTACTACATATGTATTGCACACTTTATAGTTGTTATTTTGGTTTATTAGTCCTATGGTTCTTTTAATATTTTCCACTAATTTCTACCTTGTAGGTGACTGTGGAGATCATGTTGTCATAATAAATACAAGACATATTGCCTTCTCTGGTAACAAATGGGAACAGAAAGTATATTCTTCTCATACTGGGTAAGCTTTATAATAAATATTCAAATGAGCTATTGGTAAATTTAATATCGCATTTTCTTAATAGTTAAAGTTTTTTAGCATAGTGGTTCAAAAGGGAATTCCTCCTTACATGTTTTGTTTTGTGTTTGCATGTGTTGAGATGTTTAAAATGATGCAAACCTTTTTGTTCTTGGGTTGTTTTGGTTTTTTTTCTCTCTTTTCTTTCTTTTTATTTCCCCAGTATATGTTGTTAGGAAAATAATCCAGCTCAAAAGTAGTCAGAGCAATTGATTAAGCCCAGTAGTTTTGTGTGAACCCATGAATCCAGTGATCAGGACTATTCTGTTTAAGCAGTAGAAGACATTCCTATTGGCACTGCATGTTTAAGATATATACAGTTGCCAACTTCAATTACTTTATCCTACCAGTACCGTCTTACCTGACAGTAAATATCAAGATTGATGTATTATTGAATCAGAGGATGGGGGGGAAAAAAAAAAGAAATTGGGAAAACTAGTAAGAAATGAGATGCTCTCAAGATGTGCTGATGTATATATTAGTGTATAATACTGTGTATATTATTAGTGTATATTATTCTGGCAGACATAACTTGTTTACAGATGGAAGTGCAATAATCAATTACAGACGGTAAGGCAGTGATCAGTTCAGTCAAATAAGAACAGCTGTTCCTATTTTATGCAGTGACAACACTAGATAATAATCTCTAAGTGTTAAAATGTGTCCAGTTGAGAGATGAATAAATCACATTGAGAAAGCTAATTTTGCTAGTACTGATGTTTCAATCCTGAAAATCCTTTGCTGAATTGCTGAGAAGTTCTTGTTCAGAGTTGATGGAAATTAATGTTCTTTTTTTTTCTCCCCCCACCCCTAAGACTTCTTAAAAATTTTCACTAAAAACTTCTGTGTAAGTTAAAGCACTGGTGTAAGTGGCTAAGTTGGTTTTGAGTAAGTGAAAAGAACTGTACAATTAAAACAAATACTTAAATCTGTGCAGCTCCCTAACTGGGTATGTTCTAATGATGTTAGGTTTATTTTCATTTCACTTAGGTTGATACCTAGTAGTGTAATTAGATCAAAATGAAACCCAGCTTTACCTGACATCCATGTAATTTCTTGCACCACTATATCATTCTTTTAAAGTATATGCATAAATGTGAATTAGTGCAACTTCACAGTATCACACAGACTTTAAACAGATGGATGCATTGTAGTGAAAGTCAAATTTTATTACTGTAGATAAGCCAAATAATGCTAAAGTTTATTTAAAATAGTAAGAAAATAATAAATGCTGTTCAAAATGATTGTCTGGTATGTCAGCCACAGACTGGTTGTGAGTCTTGATCATCTTAAAATATTTCCAAGTTCTGCATATCTTACTCCTGTTGTATTCTGTAGCTGATGATGTATTTAATAAGCAGTTTTGAAAACATCCATCTGCTTGTGAAACACAAACTTCTTAATACTCAAGTGAATAAATAAGAAAGTACAAATAATGTTAAACTTAGAAAGATTCTGTCCTTTCAAATGTCTAATACAATATAGTTGGCCTTGTGAGAACAACGTCCTCTTTTGAAGGCTTATACCATTACACTGTTGTTCAAGATGTACTGATATTTGTGTTAACATCCTGAGCGTATAGCGTTAACCTTGTATGTTTGTTCTGTTTTTTCTAGCTATCCTGGTGGTTTCACACAAGTAACAGCAACTCAGCTCCATTTGAAGGATCCAACTGCTGTAAGTGTTTCCCCTCCTTCCCTTTAATTTGTAAAGCTGATTTGTTTTCATTTAACTAGTTCCCCTAAACAAAAGGGATCAGTCATCTGCATGTCTAAAGCTAAATTTCAAACATTCTGCTAAAGGCTCTTAGAAGCTTGGCTTGTGACAGTGTTTTTGTAAACAGCATGTTTAGAGGGTTAGATTGTAGGTTCGGCATTGTCGTGAATCTTCCACGCTGTCCAAATGAGAAAGTCAAGTTTATTTGTTTCGCTTGTTTTTGACCGATTCACTTGCTTTTAGTTTCAGAGGTCTGACCTTTCTCATAAGTGAACTGCCTCAAGTTAGACTTAGCTAAGCTGTACTTCAGCTTAACGAGTCTGCTACTTTTTGAAGAGCCAGCAAGAATAATGCTAATCTTAAAAATGTTGAAAAGTACACCTGCCTCTTTCTCCCAGTAAAATTCAACTGTAGGTTTTGTTAAACAATTGTGGGGTTTTTTTAATCTTTTCTGCAATTTGTGTTTGTGGTCTGTGAAAGAGTTGGAAATGATGATTACATTGAACTTAAGCCTCTTTACTAAATATCTGTATCGGACTATTATTAATTCTGCTGAACATCAGTGTTGATGTGTTTGTTCCTGACTAAAAAAAATAGGGTTCTAGATAGGAAGATTTTGGAACATTGACTTATAGTTAGGAAATTACTTTTACTAGGGTTTTGAATGGTCAGCATTGGAGGACTGAATTCTCTAAGTACTAATGTTTCAGAACATGATATGAGGCCCACAGAGATTAACAGATATCTATGTTTATTTTTGACTTTGAAATGCTCTGGCTTTGGTCACCTTATGTATAAAATATAGAAATGCTTCTTCCTTTTTCTAGAGAAATTTTATCTGCTGTAAAATTCTTGGGTTTTGTCAATGATTTCTTATCTATGATATAGAAATCCTGGTTTGTCCCAAGACGCTTTTATACCAGACATTGTACAAGTACTCAATAAAAAAGCAGTCCGCCATATGAATTTGCCTGGGTTTTGATTTTACTTTTGAAATTTCTTTATTTAAAGTGAAATGAAATCCCACAGTTCAATATTATTTTCTGTGTCAGATTTTTCAAATCAACTTAAATGCTTTTGAGAACAGGCTCTAAGATAGTTGTAATTGTGATAGTTGGGGAGTTGGACTAGATGATCTCTAGAGGTCCCTTCCAACTCTGAAAACTCCGTGATTCCGTAATTCCTTTGGGAATTATTGGTAGTTCTATGTCTGAAATGGATTCTTCAGCCTTTTTCATTTGGGCTTCAGGCAGATGCTGTGCACTGGGAGGCAGTATAACACAACTTGTTTGTTTGGGCCTGAGGACTGGATGTCCTATAAATTACCTTCTGGCATTCATTCTGAAATACCTCGTTTCTTGCCAGACTCATAGATGAATTTCTGTGCAAACAGAGGAGGATTAAATGCATTGCCAATAACTAAAGCATGTTGGACTGAGGCTCAGCAAATGGTGATGTGGCTCAAGACTTGGTCTAACTTAGCGCAAGAAACTTTTTTTTGAACAGAATTGTGGAGAGCCTTCAGCAATTAACTCTTTAATTCTATTAAAGATAAAGTGTTTGGATGTCCCTCTCAAAGATATCTCATATGTATTTTTGTCATAATTAATAGTAGCAGGTGGTAATTTGGCATGATATACTCTGTATGTGTAGCTGTTACAGGTTTTGACTTGCAAGTGATTTTATGGCTAGAAACATTTATTTGCCAGTTGAATTGTTTTGGTGTGAAATACATTGGGATATGACAAAGATGGAAATTATGATGGTGTTTTATTAATGTGTTTTATTTTTAGAACTGGCTATTAAAACCTGAAACAGGATTACTGTAAAGGGAACAATGCCTAGCCTAAGCAGTATTTGGATCTTCAAAATATGATCTAAATGATGTGTAATTATTGTGGAGACTTCTATAAATCACACTATTTCAATTCTTTGAATTAAAAAGAGACCTCTTCTATTCTAATCATCTTAAATTCAATCCTGTGAAGCCAGTGGAATTAGGTAGGTTGTAGGAAGCAGGCTGTATCTTTCTGTGGAATCAAAGTCTTCATTCTGTAAAGCGTAGTTTTCATCCTGAAGGCTATTGCTTTTTCTGTGCCCTTGGTCCTCTTGTCTCCTGCTAGCTCATCCTGGTAGTGTTTTATTAGATGAGTCAACATTATTTTTGGAAGTAGCGCTGTTACAGAAATTAAGGCATTAAATTAATGGAAGAGGCTACTTCCAAGGAAAAGGATGTTGATGTAACACCTTGTAAGCTTGCGTGGTGTTACATAGAGATTTTGCAATGGGATATGACTATTTTCCGTTTATGTAAGAAATAGATTAAATCTTGTAAGATTCTGTGATTGTGTGTATATAGTAGGACTCCAATACTGCTTAGCGCTGTCTTTACTGACATACGTCTAAATTCAAACATACAAATCCCGGAGATAAATATTTTCAATTACAGTTTTGTTTAAACATAGTTTCTAGTATACAGAGAGACTGGTTTTAGGAAAAACTGGTACGCAGCTAGTAGCTGAAGGTTATAATGAGTAATTTGACGCAAAATGGTATGGTTTATATTTACATGGGGGGCCGAAAGTCCTAAGTACAGTTGTCAGAATTTAGACCTGTTTACTGCAGTGTAGTTAAATAATCATCCTTGGTCATTTCTAGTTCCTTCATAAGGTACCAAGGATAGGGATGGGTGATGATCTGATACTCTCACTTACGGAGTTTAACATCATTGTATCTATCTTAGTAACTTTGGACGTTTATATTCCTTGCAGGTAGTAGTTGGTACTTCAGAAGGACTTGTGCTGAATTTTGAATGTGCAAAAAAACCCCACCTGTGCCTGTTACAAGTGTTTAATCTCAGATGTATAATTTTGTGCCCGAGACTGGAAAAGAATAGTAATATTTTGTCACCTTTAAGTGTCTTTTATGTTAGTATGGGGCAGTGAATACAAGAAGAGGTCTGCATAGTTGATGTTTTTTGTAGAAGTTAAAGATCCATGTCCATTGTGCCAAGTTCTTCAGCACTTTGGAAAAATTTGTTTTTATGGAAGGGTAAAAATTACAGTGTGTTGCCAAAAAGATATCAAAAGTTGTCCTGGTTTGAGGATGACAAAAGTAAATAGTCTAGCACATTTTTACCTTTACCACCTTTGAGTTCCTTTGGGAGGCATGGGGAGGGGAGTGTCTGTGAATCTGTTTAAAATTTCTAGTATTTTCAATTGTCTGCTCTTCTGGAGAATTGCAGAGAATAGCTCTTGTCTGTTGGACTTAGCCAGGCTACTTTAGGAAGTGCCTATTGAAGAAAAAAATAGCTTCTTCACATCTCAGACTTTTCTTTCTCTGACTTAGATTTAGTGTAAATTCTTGGACCACCCGTAGATGAGAGTATTAAATATGTTCTTTAAGGTGCA
>RSEF01000002.1:147943235-147955405 GCA_003993805.1 Himantopus leucocephalus | reverse complement strand
GTGTATTTCATGGCCCTTCTTACTGGGGAGGGCTTCTTAGCAGACGCAGGCAAATATCATTCTCCTTTCTCCCCTTCCCAGTATACACCCTACAAACAGGGGATGCGTCCTACATGGAGAGGTAGCATAAGGTCACGGATACTTGAGAAAAAGTCTTCAGTACCTTATGACCATGCCACATCTTCTCCCTACTCACCCTCTGCTATTGGGAAGGACTGGGGCAAAGCTGTGGGCTTTGCTGTGCAGGTGGTAGCTGCAGGATCCGCGCTGGAAATTCTGGCTGCTGGTCTTTACTGCTGTCCAGCAAATAGTTGTGGGACCAGCTGGCAAAATGAGTTTTATTCCCTTTCTTGTGGTTGCTTTACAGGGAACAGTGTTTCCCAAATTTTGTGGAGTCACAGCTGACTGACCAGCCACCTAATAGCAAAGCTTGTGATTGGAAACGCTGCACAGGCAGGATTGTTCTGCAGAGAAGCTGTGAGCAGCTTCCCATAGTCTTTGGATTGCTTGTGGCCACAGCATTGAAAAATAAGAAGTAAGAGCCCAGTATGTTGCCTGTTTACTCTTCCAGATTAGGGATCGGAACATCCCGCTTTTTCATCCTATGAGAGATTTCATATTTATCTTCCTTTTTCTTTTCTGGAACTCTTCAAAAGTATGTACTAAAACCCTTCTAGTTGAAGAACACAGGCAGGTACTCAAAAATCAAATGTTAACATTAACCGTAACATTTATTAAATGTTAACATTAACTGTAACATTTATTTCTATATTCCCACGCTAGGAACTGGGTTGTTAACTGTAGTTAATAACTGTGGTATTAAGAAGCTGAGAATGCTTTTTGCTCATGTGAATATTTCCATGGTACATGGCCTGTGTGAACTCTGGATTTTGCATTCTTTCTAGAGTGTTTTAATAGGTGTGTTAATTATGCGGCTTCTCTGTTCATCCCTATTTGAAAATGAAAGGTTGCATTTCAAGAAACTGTCACCACAAGAAAATTGTAAATAAGTATTGACACTTCTGAAGAAATAAAAAGGATGAACCATTTATGACTTTAAGTTGATTAACACACAGACATGAACAACCAATGAGCAAATACTGCTGTAAACAGGAATATGATTATTGGAAGAGCTTAATTCGGAAGGAAAAATACCTCTTAAAAATTATGCGCGCCAAAAATCTTAGTTTAAGATCTGCCTTAGGCACTGGTGTTGCGGTGCAAAGCTATCTTACAGCTGTCTTGAAAGTCCTTAAAAGTTTTAGAAATTTGTGGGACCCTGTCCTCATATAAAATACAAGTGTTTCAAATGTGGTTCTCAATCTGACTCCATCACGATGTACTTAAGGATCTGAATCCCCAGTCCTGGCTGTGCCATGCCCAGCCTGGCCAGCCTTTAATTGATCCTTTTTATGTGTTCCTCCACCCAATGATGTGCCCAGTGGCATCAACCCTAGAACAACATAGGCAACTGCTTCTCTTTCCCGGAGAAGGTTTTAATGGAGGAGTCACGTAAACAACCATATTCTCTGGTGAATCTCAGAATTTGTTTCATTCCCTTTAGTACCCAGCTGAGCTATTTGGGTTTGAAAGCATGGCTGTGAGTGAACTGGGTAATGGGGTTTCTTTTTCTTTATGTGCACCAAAAGGAAGATGATAAATTTGTCTGTGAAAGACAGGAGCTTCATTCTTACTTGAAACTAAGACCCTTTCATATTCCTGTCTATTTTAAGACACTTCTGTGCTGCCAGAGTAGAATAAGTAAAAAACAGGATCCATACTTTGTCCCCATAATGGTAATGGTATATCCATGTGGATGACCACANTTGTCTGTGAAAGACAGGAGCTTCATTCTTACTTGAAACTAAGAACCTTTCATATTCCTGTCTATTTTAAGACACTTCTATGCTGCCAGAGTAGAATAAGTAAAAACCAGGATCCATACTTGGTCCCCGTAACGGTAATGGTATATCCATGTGGATGACCACGTGTGTAACCTGCAAAATGTAATGCCATGTCTGGATTCTGCAGCCAGTAAAGGGCTCTGATGCCCCAGACTTCAGACATCTTCTCCAGATGGGTTTGAAATGTAGATGCGGATCTATCACCGAGTCAGTGCTTCAGATCAACCCCATGTTTAGGTTGGATCTCTTTACAAATTGGCACTTGTAAAACTGAAAGAACGGTGTGAAGGAAGGGGAAGCAATGAAAACGTGAACTGCTGAGGAAAAAAGCATCTGCTCCCAAACCACTATTTTTTACTATCTGACACTCTTTAATAGTGATGATGTTGCAGCTTTTTTCACTCCTAACAGCAGCAGCAGCGTCCAGCACTCAGGTTAATGTGCCAGTTACACATGAATGGTGCACATTATAAATATACATTTAAGGTCCTTTCATGCATACCACAAGTAAGTAACTGCCAGCTCTGTCTCGGTGTTCTTCCACTACTGGATTTATGGAGTAGCCTGTAGTAAGGGGAGGCTGCGCGGAGGGCTGGAAATGGCAGTGCTAATGAGAGCAGCAGATGTCATTGCACTTTACTCCCTTTCTGCTGCAGCTGGTAATAAATTCGGGGGGGGAGATGTCAAAAAGCCAAAGAAGTAAAACTCTCTTTTGTTCATTATTTCACTCAGGACTCGACATGTTCATATCATCAGGCTTTGCACAATGGCAGCTTTGTCTCTTGTTGTTTCACTGAGACTTTGCTCTTTTTCAGGTGCCAGGAGACAACGAGAAGCACTGGAAGCCAGTGTTAGTGGTCTTGACGGAGAAAGACCTCTTAATATATGAGAGCATGCCGCGGATGAAGGAAGCTTGGTTCAGCCCTCTGCATACCTACCCCCTGCTGGCCACCAGGTACCTGTGCTTTTTTATTACAACCGCTTCAAGAGTGGTGAGAACAGCTGAGTCAGCCAGGAACAGGTATAGCTGGTGCACAGCTATGTATCACTCTTGAAACGTTGTGGTTTGAGAAGCAGATTCTTCTTCAGTGGGCCAATGTGCTCAGCTTAACTCCTCACTTCTCTTCCGTTTCAAGTTCTGGCCGAGGCTGATGGCCAGAAGCACACCAGAAGGATTACGGACGGGGCCATTTGGCCCGGATCCAGAGGCAGGAGTGCTGAAAGAGCCGAGAGCTCGATCTCCTGAGATTTCTATTTCAGTGCGCAGACCTGAGGGCTTGGCAGAAGCACTCAGATTTCCAACCGCTCCTCCAGGCTGAAAAACATGAAATTGTTGCCCTGAGTTGGACGTGCTGGTGTGGCAGTTCTGCAGCACTGGTTTGGGGCTTTTGGGGACTTGCACGTGTGATGGGGACACTTAATTTCAGCACAGCTTGTGTTCCTGCTCCAGGAAATGAATTCCTGTTTTTTTTAGCTTAAAGTAGTAAGCTTGGAAGACACATCTTTGAATCTAGGTTGGAAATAAGTATCTGCATTATTTTGAAGGTATCCATCAACACTAATTCAGAGAGAGCTTTCCCATGGCTGTCTTTATGCAGTGGAAAATGTCTGTGCTTCTTGATGTGAATCTTAATCACGTTTGCCTGCCAGGATGGTCAAAGGGCTTGAGAAAGAGCTGCTATTCCATTGTTTTTGGCCTTGCTACAGGCCTCTATTATACCATTTTCAATGAGTTCTCATTCAGAAGGGCTGGTAGCACATGGCCACAAGCAGTGGGTCTCTTACTGCACTCTCATTAGTTAATTTCTGTTCTTGCTCTCCTAGTTCTCTCCCCAAATGAACTGAGGCTTTGCTGCTAAATCATTATATTCAAAAAAAAAAAAAAAAAATTAAGCTTGGTGAATTACGCTGATGGTTGCTTTGTCCCAGTCTACGTACCCGTGATGGAGCTTTCAGGCTTCCCAGGCAGCTGGCTTCTGACTCACCCTGTGTTACTCTAATATGAGGTGAGAGCCTTTGCAGCTTGCAGCCTGCTGCACGTTGTGGCGGTGAGGGTTGACAAGTGACAAGTCACGATGAAATCTGGGTACAGTGTTGGAGCCGGAGACTGTCCAGGTGTGTCACTAAGGCCTTAGAGTTTGTGGATAGAGAGTGCCGCAGCAGAAGGTGATACAGTTCTTCCCTGCTGCTTCGGGGGTGTCATTTGTACGTGGACCCAAGTCCTCCTCCTTAAAGTGACCAGAGATCCTGCAACGCACCCTGCCCCTGACAGCCCTTTGGTGGGCATCACCAGCCCCAGTCATCAGTGATCACCGATCTACTGGATCAAACTATCTAAGTCCTCTTTGTGGAGGGCCTGTTACTTCATTACTTTTTCTCCGGAGTTCAGATTTGGTAGCAGACTGGCTTGCCTTGGGCGGGGTTAGTCATCTCCTTGTCCGATGGGATTCCTGTGTGAGTGGAGGAGCATCAGCCTTCAGCCTGGACGGGAATGAGAAGTTGCTCGACATATGTGTCAGGCTGCTGAAGGGTCTTTACGGACTGGGGAAATGGTCTCTAAGAAAGACAGGATACGGTTCAGAAAGGAAAAGCGCAAAGTTCAGTGCTGGGGAATAATCAGCTGCGCTGGTTTGGGGTGGACTGACAAAATAGTTACTCTGCCAGGAAACATCTGGGCAGCGTGGCTAAATTACTTAGATCTATGGTGTTATGTTGTTGAGAAAACGAAGACAATCATGTTGGGCTATAGCAAGTGTTGCATGTTGGGCAGATGTAGTAATCTAACCTAACTACAGAGCATGAGTGAGGCCTCAGGTGATACACTGCCTTCATGTGAGGCATTGCACTTCCAAAAAGATGCCAGGTCACTGTGGAAGGTCTAGAAGAAAGCAATGCAAATATAAGACCTAGAAAACACTATCAGTATGGGAATACTTAAGAAACCTTGGTTGTTTAATCTAGAGAAGTCCATGGAAAACATGGCAATGGTTTTCAAGTATGAAGATGAGAAACAATGAGGAGGACAGGGGAGCATGTTCTCCAGGTCCCTGCCAGATACAACAGGACATAGTTGGCTGCATTTGTGGCAGGGGAGGTTCGGGGGTAGGTCCTGGGGAAAACCTGGTATGTGAGTGAGGTACTGGATTAGATTCTCTAGGAAAGGTGCACGGACCTCATCACTGGGGTCTTTGACAGTTGGGTAACACTGTAAACCCTCAGGAGCGTGTCAGCAGAGTTAGCCCTGCTCTGGGAAGGCAGATGTGCCGGGCGACCTCCTGAGAACCATTCCAGCCCCATCCCTGTGATTTCTTACTAGTATCACTGTGAATTTAACACTCTGGTAAAAAGACAGCAGACACACAGAACTTGATGTTCAGAATGGAGTCGCAATCTGATGAATACATACAAATACATGAATCCCCAAGGTGAGAAGATTACATAAATTGACAGATTCCCTAAATCATTACACCTACTGTTTTGGATTTCTTGATTAAAACCCTGCAGGATTCTGCTTTTATGATCTGTCACGCTGAGTACAGTTATACCAAAAAAAATGCGCAGGGTTTGCTATTGGTATTGACTGCTGTGTTCATGCTCGGTCAGTGATTACCCTCCTCGTGATGGGTTTTTTAATCCCCTCTGCGCATTGATCAGTGCAATCTAGAACTTTTCACCTGGAAAGTTTGCAGACCACATGTTGTAATCTTGGCTGCTCCCATCTTTCAGATTTTTATGAGTCCTTGGGAAAACATTTTTGCTTAGCTAATGCTTATTTGAAAAGCTGCTGAAACTGGAAAACTTCGGTGCCAGATACTGTACAGAGTCATGCTTAATCTACCCAAGACATAATGAGCAAAGAAAATTGGAAAGTGGTAGAAGGATTACGATCTTCTTGCAGTATTTTAACAGCAGAATTTCAGCATGCCCTTTCTGTTTGTTGATAAGTTTGCCTTCAACCTATGGATGCTAGTAAGACTTAAAAATATTTTCCAGTCAGTCTTTCCCAGCTTTGTGTGGAATATAAGTAATAGCTCAAATAAAACTGAGATCGGGAGACTTAAGTTGTTCCTTTAAATCTCTGCACCAGGAGGCACAGCAGCTGGCTCGTAGCCCTGACTCCAAGGACCTTTTTGTCATAATCTCTGTTTCAGTGTTTCCTTATGCCTGAATAACAGTGCCTCCCTCTAGCATGGGAATGGGGCTTAAGTAATTACATCTTAAATGTTTGCAATCATATTGTATTATCTGTTGTAGCCAGATATGAAATGAAAATAATAATAATAATAATAAAGCAGCCCATGTTGGTCTCTGATTAAAGATCAGGTAAGTAGCTTTTGTGTGAAGCTGAGGTCAGTAACCAGAAAATATTAAAGCAGTTTGATAGTTAATGCCATGGAAAGTTAGGGAAGGAGTTTGCACACGGATAAGTCATCGGTGCAAGCGGAGAGAGGGGCAGGTGGGGAGCACTGGGGTCCCTGAGCACCCCAGGGAAGGTGTATGAGGTGGCGTGCAACCTGTGCAAGTTCTCTGCTCGTCTTCCCAAGGTGATGAGGGAGGTTGTGGCTTCCTCCAGGGCAGAGCTTGGATGAACTGAGAGCACGGGCATTGGTTTCCAAAGAATAGAGCCCTTCCAGAGCAGGTTTCAAATGCTAAGTTGGGGGTAAGGAGCGGTTTCGACATATGAAAGGTCAGATGATAGTGGATTTGTACAGGGCAGAGCTGCATGACTGTTGATGCACTTGTATCACGATCTCTTCTGTGATGTCTCAAATGAGCAGCTGAACAGTCGCTTTGAATGTCAGTGCTGGTTTCACTGGTTTTTTTTGATGAGGCCATTAGATTTTCCTGTTGCAGTAAATGGTTGAAACTCTCTTCATAGCATTCTGATGAGAAGCAGGTCCCAGTGCATCTCACCCAGCACCAGCACTTCACGGTTGACTGTACCCATCTTGATATCACGTGTTTGCAAAGAATAATGCCAAAAAGGTCCCCAAAACATAGAGAGACAAGGGAGAAATTGGAGAAGATTAGAAGTGTCTCCCTGTCTCTCTGGGGCATGCCAAGAGTTGCATTTCACAGCCGCTGCCTGCTATCTATATACTGTGCAGACACACTTGATGGTGACCAACTTTCTCCTGCCCTCTTGCGGCTCTGGCTGCTCTGGAGAAGCGTGCTCGGGCTCCTGCGTGCTCACAGACATCTCAGAAACCTCCACGGAGCCCAGTAACTTTCAGGGACTGTGGGTGAATATTACCAGAGCTGGTCCTGGGGTGCCTTTTTGGCTCTGGGGTGCAGGGTGCACCACGCACACAATCTCCTCTGCAGTCAGTGATGGGGGTGAGGGGAAGCCTTCTGTGAAGTTTCTAAGGCTATTCTTTTGCCTTTTAAGGTATTTTTTGTGGTCTTCAGGATAAAACATCTTCTATGTAAATGAAATAGCGCGTGTGAATGCCACTTTATTAAAGCTTGGGAGTCCTTTAACTTGTACCCAAATCCATCAGTGCTGACAGCTGGTACATGAATATATCAAATGTTCCCCTGCATATTTGTCTAGTTCATGTCTGACTGCCTGATTTTCCAACGCATGGTCTGGAATTGTATTTTTAAATATGATTTTGAAGTAGTGAGACTGAATTTTTAATAATGAGGGGATAATGTGAATGAGAAGGCAGGTAAGAAACAAGGTTCATGTTGGGTGTGTACAAACACTTCAATTTGTAAAGTACATCTTCATTCTATCCATATGCTGAAAAACCTAAAATGCCGGTGCTATGGGTAAAGCATGAAGATGTAGAGGGGGGTGGGTTTGAAAGGAAATAAAACACTGGAACCATCTGTCTATCACATATTCAGTATCTCAAGTATTAGAACGTAATTTTTAGCACAGCTGATGAGCACTGTGTAAAGGAGAAGGGATGACCCAGGAGAAGATGGCATAGTTTTATTTTTAATGACAAACTTGATGTGATTTCCCGCAGTCCCCCCCCCCCCGGTAGCAGAAGGCAGCGTGAGAGCGGTGGCCCTGCTTGTGCCTGGGAGACCGGCCAGGGACAGGCAGCAGCAAAAGGCACCAGAAGTTTCAGTTCCCGATCTCCTGTCTTAATTATCAAGATGCAGCGTCCCCTCACAGTTTGCACCTCCTCATGCCAAATGCAAGTGAATAAAAGGTTTTGGGCTGTTTGTTTGCCGCTGACTCCCCGACTGCAAAATCTGCCCGGGTGCAGTTTGGAGGCCCCAAGTATCAAAGCTGAACTGGGTGTTAATGCAACCCTTACGGAGGTAAAAAAAAACATTTGGAGAGAGTGGTGCCGCCTCTCTGGACGAGGCTTTCCTGCCCAGACACAGGAGCAGGGCTGCTCTGCCCGGGATGCTCTACCCCTTGCCTCCCGGGACCTCCTGGGACCATGAAATCAAGGCGGATGCTCAACACCCAAAGGAAGTTACCACAAACCTGAGCATGAACAAATCTTGCAAACCTTCTAGCGGGGTATGAAAGAGGGATGCATCTGTTCAGCACAACGCACATCCCAAATATCAGCATGGACTGCTAGGGAATTGGGGAAAACTTCAGACGCCCTATGGTTAGTGTTTCAGTAACTGAAAAACTGAAGTTGTGCTTTTTCTTTCCTTTCTGCTTTTTTTTTTCCTATTAAAAACCGTCTGTTTGATGGCATACTTCTACAGTGTCAGCTATCAGACAACTATTCTGCCAGCTGCAAAACAATAATTTGAGGGTGAATTAGCATTCAGTAGCTGATTAGTATAATCTAATGTTTTATGCCTCAGCACAAGTATTCTACTACCATGCTACATATTTACTTTGCAGTTTCATATGAAGTATGAAACAGGAGACACAAGACAGAAACTTTTCAGAAGAAATTCCCTGGTTTCATTTTGTGACTCCCACGGAGGGTTAGTGCCCGGGTCTCAAAGCGACAAGCTCCTCTGGATTATTCTTTTCAGCTGAATCAGTGTCATGTCCCTGAGCAAATTCTGTATTCACTGTCCACAGTTCCACAGGGGAAAAAACCCAAAAGGACAGTCTTAAAGAAGAATTAAATATTATGAGGTGTTGATCTTCTCGCTCAAAAATACTCCCTGCAATTAGTGTTTGCCCAGGTGAACAAACCTTTCCTGGTCATGGGAGATCAACTATTGATGCCAGGCAAAAAAAAATGTTAATTGCAGCAAAATGTGAGAGAATTTCAGATTGCAAATAGAATCACAGAATCACGGAGTCAATTAGGTTGGAAAAGACCTTTAAGATGATCGAGTCCAACCGTAAACCTAGCACTGCAGCATTTTGCGCTTTGCAGGTCCTTTATGGGAAGAGTATACACAAGACAGTACTTTGGCATCTGCATATTTTACAGAACTTCTCACTTTATCTGACAGCATTTATCCTTGAGTTTGTCTGCAGATATTTAAGCTTTGTGGCAACTGCAGCCTGATGGTAAAAGTTGGATTGAGCTGCCTCATCCGAGCGAGGATTTGTATCTGTGCACCAAACCCCATCACAACAGACCAGTCATTGATTTTGCTCAGTTCCTCATCCAAAGGGGTGTTTTCTACAATTCGTTAGGAATTTAGGGCCCTCTGGGACATCCCCATCATCACCTGCATGTCCCGCTGCTTCAGTACTCGCTGCTTTGGACCGTCACTCTTCTGCATGTCACTGGGAGTCACTTTAGTCTCAAATACAGAGAAGATGTGAGTTCTCGTGCTCCCAACCGTGTGCATTTAGGAACATACAGAGCAGAGCTGTGCTCAGATGGGGAATTTGGCGCAGTGCGCTGTGTCAGCCATATAATTCCCTGACGTGTTTTCAAATCCAATTGCAGGTTGGTCCATTCCGGCCCAGGAAAAGGCTCACCGCAGTCCGGGGGAGATTTGTCTTTTGCAACCCGTACTGGTACAAGGCAAGGGATCGAAACCCATCTGTTCAGGACGGAGACTAGCCGAGACCTCTCACTGTGGACGAGGAGCGTAGTACAGGGCTGCCACAATTCTGCAGAGCTCATCACGGAAATCACCACATGTGAGTACCACCTGCGGCGCTGCGGCTTCACACCTCCTCGTGACACTCACGGGTAGTTCAAGCTCCTTCTGCTAGAGGTGATTCATTTCAAAAAATGTACGCATTTAGGGTTCTATGCGTATAACGTATTGCCCCCTTGGTTTCTGAGGCAGTCACTGCTGGTGTGGTAGCTGTAGCCAGTGACACAGTCGCTTTCATTCTGACTTGTCTTGTTCTCAGCACGTTGTTTCAGACACAAGGCTGTAGTCAGCCATGTCGGGCTGTGTGTTGTGGAGGAACGATCATCAGAGAAACCCACAGAAAAGAGCATTTTTCTGAGACTCGGGAGACCCCTGAGAGGCTGGCAGGAGTTTCTCCTGCAGAGGGAGGAGGCAGAGGAGGACCGACACATTAACAAGTGTGAATTGGTCATTTATTCACCCAGCTCTGCACAACTGAGAAGAATAAAAAAGATACAAACTAGTCCAATACCCCCATTTTGACAGCTAGTCATTTCCCTCCCTGAACATCAAAGTGTCACTTTTCAGCACTTCGCTACATGCAAAATCAACTGGAACAAAAGTAATTGGCTGCAGATGCTCTGGAGCAATGCCCTGTTTGGCCAGGTAGCTGCTAGCCTGGGGTGGCTCTGGGGCTTTGAGGCTGCACCTTTGTCTTGAGTGCCCCCAGGATTTGGGAGTCCTTCCCCCACTAGCTCTCCAGTTGACAGGGCTGTTAAAATTGAGTATTATCTCCCCTCATTGCCTAAAAATGTGAGAGCAAGAGCCAAAGCACAAATCCACTCCACGACAAGGGACAGCACTGAGTTCCTGAAGCCATCAGGTAGGTACAGCCACGCGCTGCTGAGCATGGGGACGCCTGTCCGTAGGCTGCCAGACCCGTGACTCGCGGGGAGCTCAGGCTGCTTTGCGAGGGTCTCTGACATGGAAATCAGACAGGGTCTTCAGTGGGAACCACCTCGAAGGCATGTCCATCTCCTCAGCCCGGTGACACTGATGACTTTTTTTCCAAAAACAGGAGGGCATCAGCCCCTTCTTTTATTGCGGTGCTTTTATCCCAGTGCCAAGGTTCCTTCTCGGCAGAATTGTTCACAGGAAAGTGGTGGGAAAGGGAATTCGGGATGTGAACACCTAAACTCTTCATTTTTTAATTTGGATCATGGCCTGTGTTTCTGAGCGGAGGGGAAGATGCAGAGTTCCTGCTGCAGTAGCTATCATATACAATCATCTGGGCCCTTTTTCAATTACCACAAAACTAATGAGGACTCAGGAGTGCCTTCATCTTTGTCAAAATACGTTAGGGAAATCCTTTACCGCGTCTAATTTTCTTGTGCGTTGTGCGCTGCATTTATTGATTTTGGCTGTGTATGTCAGACGTAAGAAGAATAGCTGTGACTTTGTGACGGTTTGGAAGGAGGAAATGCCAGCCTGAGCCTTCTTGAACTTCAGCAGATATTGTTTTCGTGTCAGCACATGGATGTACGCTGCAGTATGAAGAAGGCAGAGAATAAATGAAAGGACCGACATCAGTTTTATTACCTCTGAGCACCATTTTAGTCCGTTTACACCATAATTAACAATCCTTGCTTGGATCTTGCACAACAGAACAGCTTCTGTTGTTTTTCCAAATCTGCAGGTTTACAGTTAGAGCATGATTAGCCCAGTTTCAGGAAAGGTTAGTTTCCACAAGATACTGTTGAGATCAAATGTGAGATGCAGATACCTGCAGCCAAATGGAAGTTGTTGCTTTTAAGAGTGTTAAAGTCTTAATTGTGTTTCCTTCTTCAGCTTGCACATATAAAAGCCAGGAGTGCCGCCTGACCATCCATTACGAGCATGGATTCTCTCTTACAACCGAACCGCAAGATGGTGCCTTCTCTAAGACAATTGCACAATATCCCTACGAAAAACTGAAAATGTCCTCAGATGATGGGATAAGGATGCTTTATTTAGACTTTGGAGGAAAGGATGGAGAAATTGTAAGTACTGCATTTAGCAGAGAGGTGCACATGACCATCTCTTTGGTGATCCTTCAGGCTGTGGGAGTGGAGAAGCACTAATGGAAGTTAGGCTAGATGATTGTTCTAGGTCCCTTCCAACTGAAATTATTCTATGCTAATAACAGCTGGGCTGTTCCAGGTTCCAGTACCAGTATTTAGACACTGTGCTTTCTAGTACAGCATGACTATCATAGAATCATAGAATGGCTTAGGTTGGAAGGGACCTTAA
>RSEF01000002.1:147917918-147943135 GCA_003993805.1 Himantopus leucocephalus | reverse complement strand
TCATATTCAGCTGGCTATCCACCAACACCCCTATAGATATAGATAGATAGAGAACCTATAGATAGCTTTCAAGCACTAAGAGTAGTCCCTACAATGAACCAGAAAATAAAGTATGCAGAAAAACTATAAACTCTTTTTTTTTTTTTCTTTAGATGGTTTTAATAAGTCTTCCTGCCTTACATGACTTTTAGTTATTATTTATCTTCCATGAAGTTCTGAATCCGGTGGCCATTCTGTTTAACAAAGGACAGAGGTTCAAAAGGGAATTAAATTCCTCTGAGAGTGATTAAAAAAAAAAAAGGAGTTAGAGGGAGATGCTCTCAGTGGAACATCATCTTTCTATTGGGGGAAAAAAATAATTAATATTAACCCTTTAAAAGTAGCTGTATCCTTTAGTGGAAAAGGTCAAATGAAAAGCATAGCTTCTGTAAAGATGTGTAAGGCTATAAAATACAGGTAAACACAGTTACGACAAGAAGATTAAGGTTTTACACCCAAGAAATGTACCTCCAGTATATAAAACAGCCATAAGAGAGATAACAGGGAATGAATGTAAAGTACTGCATTTACTTGAGAAGTTAGTAGTATTAGGAGGAAAAGAGCCCTTTTCACTTTAATCTGAAGGAACATGTAAATAATTTTCATTTGGACTGTGAAGAGAACATGCTCGGTGCTGCTAATGATGTCATTGGAGTTTTTACCTATATTTTGTATCAAAATGTCTTGCTATAGATGTTGGGGTTTTTTTAAGGCTATTTTGCTGGTAATTGCAGACTGACACACCATAGACAAATATACGGTATCCGAGTGGAATGCTAAAACAGAGAAACAGTTTTAAGGAAAGCACAGGGCTGGTGTGGAAACCCAGGAAATAGTTTGTTTTTCAGAGTGGAGACCCTTCCCGTCACTCCTCCTTCCACCACAGCAGAGTTCATGATCAGACATCAAGCAGGCTCCTGCTCTATGAAAGCGGAGAATTAAATGTCAGCATATTTCCAGTGAGAGAAATTTCCATAGAATCATAGAGTGGTTTAGGTTGGAAGGGACCTTAAAGATCATGTAGTTCCAAACCCCCTGCCATGGGCAGGGACACCTTCCACTAGACCAGGTTGCTCAAAGCCCCATCCAGCCTGGCCTTGAACACCTCCAGGGATGGGGCATCCATAGCTTCTCTGGGCAACCTGTTCCAGTGTCTCACCACCCTCAGAGTAAAAGTTTTCTTTAAGCATTCTTTTCTTTTATCCCTAACCTGAACCAATTGACTTCCCAAATTGTGCAGAGCTCCTCTATTAGATCCTCGATGGAGAGGTCTGAAATAAGCATGGTGGAAAAACGTGTAGATACAGGAAAGTTAAATTATGTCTTTTCCAGACACATTTAGAGGGGAGAAAGATCAAAGACTAGCTCCTTTGACTGAGTTTGATTTTGTAGTTTCTTACTATGAATGAAACCATTATTTCAGGTGTGTTTGAAGTTTCAGATTGTATGTCTTTTAAATTGATTTTAAACAGAATTTGCCAGTCACATATGACTAAGCAAACAATTTTGTTCCGTAAAAGCAAGGATACATCAGATTCATGTGTAATTTTTCCTGTTATATACCATTTTAAAGGTGTTTAACTGTCTGGGTGTATGTATGTTTTTAGACAGTTTTAAGGGCAGGAAATTGTTTTTGAAGAACTATTTACAAAGAATGTTACCAAATATATAGAACAGCAGCTCTGTGTTGTTCCAGTTAGATGGATGCATTCCTGAGAGTTTCCCTTCAGAAAGCAGAGCCATCTGATTTCCAGGAGTGCGCTGGGGCTGGTGCTGGTGCGCATACTGAGCGCCTGTTCCGCTGCCAGCCTTAGTAGCAACTCTCCTCGGGCCAGACAGCCTCTCACTTGTCTTTCTGGGGGGGAAAAAGTCCTTGAACACTTCTGACGTTTTTAAAACTTGATGTATTGTAAACTCTGAAATTCGTTTCTAGAAAACCAAACACCTTTTTAGTGTTTATTTTTCTGAGTAACTTGCCTGATTTCTGGCCCCTGTCCGTACATCCTGTTTTGAGGCAGGGGGGAGCAGAATCTGGGCTGAAGCCGTAATTTTGTTTCAGATGAACAGCATATATTGGGCAGGGTCCTGGTATTGACACTGTGTGTCACCCCCATGGCATGGCAGATTCTTGGTAGTTCATCAGCAGTGTTTCGTGGCTTTGAAAGCAGAGAATCACAATGTTCTTGGAAAGAAAAGTTTGTAGGTGATGAAATACAAGCATGTTGGACACCTAGGAGCCACAGATGGCTCTGATAACCCCCTTACACATCCTGCGCTAATGATACGGTGGTTGTAACTTCCAGTTCCTCCCTGGCTTGGTGCTCCTTAAAGTCAGCCTTGCCAGCCTTGGGCAACTTGAAGCCTACTGCTGATGTTCCTAGCAAACAAATTTGTAGGCATCGGAAGGGCTTTTGGATGAAGAGATCCTCTCAGCCGCAGTTGCCCTTTCTGTTTATTGTCTTACAGGATAACTGGAACAGTAGTTGTCTTGCCCAATTCTACAGTTTCTAGTGTAGGTTCTATTTTTAGTCACATTATTTCTGGGATTTAGTAGTAACAGAGCTGAAGAAGCAGCCAGAGATATCCTGAATATGCCTCTGAAATGGTGTTATAAACAGTACTTTTATAAATGTAAGATGCTGGCAGTTTTGTTTTATAAAGTTTTTTTGTCTGTTAATTTCCCCAGATAACTTTACAGGGAACCAACACCAAAAGACACCTCACATTATATTGGATACGAAAATTATATTTGGAGTATTTCCAGTGATTTGCTGTGTTACAAAGATTATAACTTGCAGTTAATACCAAGTTTGTATAATGCTTTTTGTTCTACAATGAAATATAAGGTACAGTAAATGAAAAATTGGGGTGTGGTTACTCCCAACTATATGGAGAAGCTCAGAAAGAAAACCATAATGATTTCCTTCAAAGATGGTGACATCTTGAGCAATTTTTATAGGGACCATCTTGAGTTTATTCATGAGCCTTTAAAAATTCTGCGCTGAAATAAACATACTCCAGCTATTTTCTAAGTTCCAACTTAGTTGCAGAGTACGTCTACAGTTGTTTGGGTTTTGAATTGTGTTTGCAGCACACCTTCTGTCCTAGTGTTTGGTTCTTATCTTGGGCTATGGGGTGTTTTCTGTGCTAGGAATAAGTACTGCCCCTCCAACTGGAGTGCTTATCTTCTCTCACAAAGCAGAGCTGGCATGTATTGGTGTTCAGAGTAGAGGTGGCCAACACAAACTTCTGTGAAAGACTTGAACCAGTCTTACTTTTTCCTAAAAACAGAAACTGTATAAACCAGGAAAAAGCTATCCTGCCAATACAGCCCAATCCTGTTCCAATGTACTCTTCGAGGAATCCCTCTGGAAGTTAATTTTCTGTGGCTTTTTTGGTCCTCAGTAGGAATTCCAGTAACTAACTGGAGATCATTAACCCCCATTAAAATCTGGGAACTGTCATTGGTAACTTTTTTTTTATACTGAGGGCATAAAAATATCTCATGACTTTTTGTAGAATTTAACTTAACAGAAGTCTTGAAGGTAATGGAGTCTCACATTTCAGGCTACCATAGCTGGATCTAAATTCCCATGGACAAAAAGTCACATAGTTAGATACTTGAGAAGAAAATTGCTCTCCTGTACATTAGGTTTTAACCACAGGCAGCAATTGGATACTAATTGAGAGGGGTCGGTAGCTTAATCATCTTAAAAATCCAACAAATTCGTGTTTAGATTGTGTACCCTATTAAAATGAATTATTGGCTTTTCTCTAGCATGCATAAAACACACCAGTGCTACTGATTCTAATACCCTGTACCTGGGGGCAGCTTACATTGTAGCTGAAACTAGAGTTGAAGGTAAGAGATCTCAAACGGGTAACTGGGCAGTTTTACTTCAGCTGTCTGAAGAGGCTCTCAAAAAGAAAGTTCCAAAGCTACTTCCCCTTTCCTCTAAAATGAGTTGATCTCATGTGCTAGAATAGAAACTAAATTAATGGGAATTTGACAAGCAATATGAGAATGGTTGTATATGACACTGTTGAAATACTTGCCCAGATGAAATTAGAATTAGATTATTTTTAATTGCTCTTTTATGAATGTCTAGATTTGCTTTTTTCACCTTTGGTGCTGACAGTAAGTCTGGAAAGCATTTCACCATTCCTTTACCCACTTCTCTGTTTATTTGAAGAATAACGTAATTCTTTGGACAAAGCCAAGTGTACGGTGCTGTTTTTTTTTATTAGTCCTACAGTTTTTAGCAGAATATATCACTTAAAGAAAACCCTTTCATTTGCAGAAAGCATTGTCTTGCCAAGATGAAGTTTACATGTACATCGCATTGATTTAGCTTAAATTGTTTTACAGACAGAATTCATATAATCCAGGTCAAAATCTGGGATTGACAGTAATTTTTAAACAGCTTAGTTCAGTTTTGCTTAATTTGTTTTTAGGGAAACTGGGGTTGTAACCAGTTTATTTTAAATTGTAGTAAGCCATTCTTAGTTTCACCAAGAGTACCTAAATGCATATTAGCATTGGTTTAGATAACTTGATTTATGGACGCTTTTTAAAAATTAAACCAAGTGCTAGTTTTATGTAGAAAAAAACTGAAGCTGCAGTCAAGGACCACCAAAGATTTATCTTAAGCTTTGTGTGTGCAGAGAAGGGTTAGTCTCTGTAGCTGTACTGGCATAACACTACCAGTAAAGCCACCTTTTCTGACTGTTGTGTTACTAAATGCAGATTCTGTTACTGTGGTTTATTCTCCAAGTGAAATAAGTTATACTTGCAGAAATGCTTTTTAGCCGAGATGATAGTCTGCATGAGAACTACATCAATATGGAAAAGGTTCTTTTACCCCCAAGTAGAGCAAGAAGTTCACGGTTTAGAATAGGCCAAGGTGGTTATTGGAAATTTAATGATAGCTTAAATATCATTAGCGGTTTCACTGATTATTTTACCAGAGGCATAGAGCTACCCTGGGATAGTCAGTACATCTTAAGTAGAAAAATTATTCAGCTGCCCCCCAGCTCCAAACTCTGTTTATATTTGAGCGTAACCACATAATTTGGTTTTACAGAGAATGATAGCCATGTCTTATCCTGGGTTTTTGATTTACTGGTGTGATTAGGCAAACAGATGAAATGTGCTCAGAAATCCCCTTTAGCTATAGTGCACTTACCTAATAGCTATTGACTTTGGCACAACTTGCAAAGTGTACCTGAAAAATATATAGATTCCTCTTGTTTCGGAGTTTACTGTAAACTTTGGCTCTGTGTTAAAGTCTGCCTTTTAAATTTTTCTGTAAAAATGAATCTTAAGATACTCAAAATTGTATACATGTATTCATAAATTAACCTTAAAAAGTATGTCAGATAGACCATAAATTTCATGCTGTGTGTATTGTGCAACAGTTTTATACAAAAACAAATTATTTGGAACCTTTTGTTGTAAGCAAAGGCTAAAGCACACCTATTGTCATTAATAAGCAGACATGACAGATGAGCCATAGAATTATCCTGTGGAAGCAGCTGACTGTCATCAGTTAGCAATAATCCCACATTCCTGTGATTATGATTTCCATAAATAGGAAGAAGAGCATTACAGTAATACAAATCTAGTGTGCCTGCTACCTCAGAGTAATTAGATCATATACTGGCTGAGGTCTAGATACTAAGTGGCACAATCAATTCACAAGCTCTCTTTACTGTTTGGTCTTCCCCGATCTGCTGTCTTCTGTTAGAAACCATGCTGTTCATAAACTCTCCTAAAAGACACATTTATGAGCCAGTGGATATCATTGGTTAACTACTTAACAAATTTGGGGGTGATTCAGAAGTACTTTAACACTAATTAAACCACATTTCTTTGTGTGTTTTAGTTTTTCAGCCAAGTTTGGAGAGATTTTATCCGTGTTGTTACTTAAAATTCTTGAAATCTGTGTAGGAAAATCACACAGAGCTTCTGTAAAACTACACAGTCATCCTGAAGACTCATTCAGCTCTTTGGGGAACACTCCACTGTTCTGCAGGAAACAGAGGGATAGGAAAAAAAAAAAAAAAGCCAGTGGAAAAAAGTCTGTCATAGCAGCAACAGACCTAAAATCCTCTGGCATGAGTTGCTCTTAAAACATTTTGATAACTGTGAGTTAAGACTGATACTTTTTTTTTTTTGATGGCTAACCCATGCAAATGGTAATCCAACCATACATGAAATTTTTCAAGTAATAGGGAACATTGCACAGATTGTGAATGGAAGAGATGATGTGCCTTTCATACAGGATGGTTATTAATTTTTATGGGATCCTTAATGCATCTGGAGTGTTTTTTCTCATTCATGGAAGCAGTGAAATCTTAACAGAATTCTAAGCCTGTCCTTTTCAACTTTTGCTCTTGTACCACTGCTTTCATCTTTTTGTCAGTTTAGTAGTGTGCAGCGTTAGTTAGCCTTAAGGCACTGACCTTTTACAGCACTGATGCAAGGTTAAATCCCTCCTGAACACTCACTGTTATTGCTGGTGAGATTGCAGAAAGTACAGGGAATTCTGGCTCTCTGGGTCACGTTCTCCAATGGTGAGATAATTGCCCACAGGTGAGAGAAAAATGCAATTTGAGGTCTTCAAAGCTTCCAAACCAGGTGTGCATTGCCGAGTCAAGAGCAGGTATTGACAGGTCACTTCTTCTGCAGCATTGGCAATCTTATCCTTAGCAGAGGCAGCTTTGAAACCATTAGTTAGCAATCATGAAGACATGCTTGCAAGCACACAAATGACCGTAGAAACTCCATGAAATTTGACATTGTGTAACTTCTTTTGAAATGCCTTGGACAATGCAACCTAACAACAAAACTATTCTGAGTAGAGATTGTTTATGGAGAGATGACTATACAGTTTTTTTGAGCTTGAAAGAATATAAGGTCATGTTATCAAATGCTATTTTATCAGCAACATATGGTTGAAAAAACTAGGCACGCGTGTAACTTTTTTTGGAAGAAGAAAGCAGAGCAACATCTATTATACATTTTATTGTTATAGCTAATCCCAGTGCATTTAGAAGTTCTAAGAAACATAATAATTTGGACTAAAATATGTAGTTTTGAAGAAGTATTCTGAGTTACTAAAAATGAAGAGAAAATATTTTTAAAGGATTGTGTGAAAATCAAAATTCTGTAAAGGATTGTAAAATAACTTCTTTACATATAAAATAGACGGTGTCATGTATTACTCTAGAGCCTTAACTTTATTATTTCTTAGAGGTACCTAATGCTGTTTTTCATCTGTCTGCTGTAAGGACTGTATTACAAGGTGTTCTCTCACTTGCCTAGAAGTAAGGCGGTGAAGTTGGCCTATCTTTTTTTGAAATCAAGGTAGTTGCAGTATAACGCAGGCNTTCACAGAGTAACACACACACACCCCCCCCCAACGTTTTTGGTTTTGTTTTTTTTTTGTTGAGGCTGTTTTACCTCCACAAAACATTGCTAGGCAAAGGGAAACATCTTTGCTGGAATGTGCTGACAAGAATTTAATAAAGATGGAACTGTGCAGCAAGTCTGTTCAGACCTGATGGAAATAAATACTCACTCCAGGAGCTGAAAATTGAACACATTTAGCTTTTGGAAAGGGTCTGTGTTCTGTCCACTTTCACAGGAGAAATACCCTAGGAAGAACACATTTCACATCATATTGAAAAAGAGTATTGAATATTATGGGGTGTAGGGGTCCCATCATAGTTGCAACTATGCAAGTACTTTTTGTACTGTTCATTTCTGTTTGCTGTCTGAGATATTCAGAGGCTGAGGTCATAGCTTCATGAGCATTTCTTCTGGCAAAAGACTGGTTTATCATCCATCACTTTTCCTGCCTTTCCCTTCTGCTTGTGTAGCAATGGAATAAAGAGACTCAGGGAACTGACCTAAATTAAAAATAACCTTGTTTTATGCAGCTGCACAGTGGTGTATGTTGGAGTTGGTGGGGGTTGTTAGGGAAGCTGCTTAAGTTATTCTTCTTCTGACATGTATGATCACCAAACTTCAGTATTACTTTAGCACAGGTAGTTTAAGCTGTATTTGGAATAAATAAAATGGATCTTTACTTAAAGTACTCTGGGGAAGCCCTGTCTTTCATCACCAACTTTAGAGATGACTTGAAGGTACTTACTTGCTTAGGCTAAAGCTTGACGTGAATTCTGTCTTCAGTGTTTATGCAGATTTCAAGTTACAGTTTTGTCTGATAAAGCAATTCTAATTGCATCATTGTATTACAGCAGACCAGTTGATTGGAAGGGACCTCTGGAGGTTATCTGGTCCAACCCCTTGGCTCAAGCATGGGTACCTAGAGCCGGTTGCCCAGGGCTTGTGTCCAGACAGCTTTTGAGTATCTTCAAGGATGGAGACTCCGCAACCTTTCTGAGCAACCTCCTCCAGTGCTCTGTCACTGACATAGGATGTTCAGGTCCTTTAGCATATGAAACAAACATCTTTTGATTTTATAAACCAGTTGTCTTGTTCCCCTCTCCGCTCNAGAGACTCTGCAACCTTTCTGAGCGACCTCCTCCAGTGCTCTGTCACTGACATAGTAAAAAGTGGTTCCTGATGTTCAGAGGGTACATTCCGTGTTTCAGTTTGTGCCCATTGCCTCTGGTCTTGTCAGTGGGCACCACTGAAAAGAGCCTGGCTCCATCTTCTTTGCACCCATCCTTCAGATATTTATATACTTTGATGAGAACCCCCTGAGCCTTCTCTTCTCCAGGCTGAACAGTCACAGCTCTCTCAGTCTTTCCTCATATATGAGGTGCTCCAGACCCATAATCATCTTTGTGGCCCTTCGTGGGACTCTTCAGTATTTCCATGTCTGTCTTATACTGGGGAGCCCAGAACTGGACAAAGTACTCCACATGTGGCCTCACCAGTGCTGAGTAGAGGGGGAGGATCACCTCCCTCGAACTGCTGGCAATACTTGGGCTGATACCGNTAATATATTAAAGTATTTTTCAGTGAAGATTGTCTTTATTATGTCACTTTCCATTTTGAAATTAATGCTAACATTTCAATCTTGTTAATCTGCCTTCAGTTCTGTTTTCTTTTACACTCTGGATAACTTGTCTCCTGACTAAATACTATGCCAAGTTTTGTACCACTTTCTACAGAATTGTAAACTGGCAATGTCGCAGGACTGCAGTATTTTTAATGCTATTATTCATAATACAGCATATGCAACAGTGGTAATACTGCTGTCAGTGATGGAGCTTCTCTGATGCAGGAGTTATGGTGGAGGCTAAAAAATCCACAAACTGTAGGTGCATATAGCTGTGATTTTGATGTTTTAAGGAGACATTTGGCTTATTTTGTTACATAATGGGACATAGTTTCAGAATTCGGGTTTTTTTAATGCATGTACATTCACTCCTGCTATTGTACTGTTTCTCTGCATTGTAGACTGGATTAACGCTTGCTGAAATTATTACCGTTAACAGCTGTCACTGATCAAGAGATAAGAATAGCAGTTCTTTTCGAAATGAAGGCAAATTCAAGGCTATTCAGAAATTTGACGTATCTGAGTAGAAGGGCTTTGTAGAGTATTGGTTTACAAAGAGGTACTCTCAGGTATATGTGTGAGAGAAATCAGATTATAAAATAGACTGAACCAGACCTACTGTGCCTCTAGAGAAAATCTTAGCCCGTGTTCAAGGGTTTAGTTTGACCTCAGTCTTATTTCTTGAAGTGGGGTACAGAGCAAAAAACTTACAGTTTCCCTATAAATGGCAAAACTCTTTTTGTCCATTTGATTTATGCAGAGTTCAAGAGTGTAGGGCTGGCATCCCTATCAAAAGGCAACGTTTATGGGGAGTACCTTAATTCTGCAGAGTTTGGGGAAGAAGAAAGCACTACCAGTTACTGTGGGGACCACTAAGAACCTTTTGTTTTCCACAGCAAAAACTGATCCTGTGAACTTGTATCTATGTACAGATTTACCTATTTTGTAATGTTCAGTGACTCTGGATTGTCAGAATTTTACATCAAGTGTCTTTCCCTTCCGATAGCTGTGAGTACGCAAAAAAGTTGGGAAAATTTGAAGAGATTTAAAATCTGTAATTGGAGCTCAGGCCCAGCTCTTCAGTTTCTTTTACTCCACGGTAAAGTATTTGTTAAGAGAGAGAAGCACTGAGAGGCATGGCGTAATTGGATGTTAATTTAATTTGCTGACTATTTTGCCTAGAATTCACTGGACTGTGTCTGAATGCTTTTTATGTGCAGTATAAAATGTGAGTGGGACAAATATTTTTTTTACGTGTTTTGGTGGCAGACATCTGCTGCACGGACTAATGTTGCATATTTTCAGTGAACCCATATATTTTGCCTTTCAGCATAGATTTCAGAGATACTAGTTCCCACACTTTGCCTCCTCTTTCCCCTTGTCTTGGAGTCTGCTGGCAATATACAGCAATTTTTTTTTCTCCAAGAATGTTACCTTAAAAAAATAAAAATAATAAAAAAAAAAATAAGCTGCGTGAAGTCTCGCCTTTGGGTGAATTTCTGAATATCTCTTCTAGGAGATATAATTTCCTTTGTTCCCAATGCATAATCTCAGTGCTTTGCTGAGGAAGAGTGAAAGCACTGCCATCAAAGAACACCACTCCTGCATGGATTTATGTCATTTATCAATGAGCGGTTATCCGTTGGTGCTCCCAAGTAGTTAATAATTCTCTCTGAGTGGACAAGGTTTTTGTGGTTTCATATTCTCTCTCTGACAAAATATTTATAACGCTTTTGCCAAAGGCAGTGTTTTTCAAGGCTTAGCTTCCCTAGTGCCAAGGACTCTTTAAAAGCAGAGATTGTGGCCTCCAAAAGCTAACTACTAGTGGGCATAAAAGCCTACTGTGGCAATAGAAAAGGCTTTAAAAACTTTTATATTTGCTCACACAAGTGTTTCAGTGTAGAAAATTCTGCCTTTAAGCTTCATTAACTTCCTAAGACTGCAAACTAAGAGTCCAATGTTTTATGCATTTAAGACAACAAGGATTAAGTTTGAAATACAGATGGCTAGCAAGAAAAAAAAATACAAGAATTGAATTTTCACCCAAGAACAAAGTACTGTGAGATCCCGAGCTCTGCAGCACTCCAGTGTAACCCTAGATTCAAGTTTTAAATGTGCCATTCAAAGAAAAATGCAAAATCCTTTGAGCAATGTGCAAGTGGATGAATTGGCCTAAAAAAAAAAAAGAGTAATTATGAGCTGCAAGACAATGATGTCTTTACCATGTTGCAGCTCTAAAACCCTTCGGCACTGGTCCACCTGTCTAGGATGGGTGCAGTGATAAAACTTCTGCGAAGTCGCTGCTCTGACTTTTTCAAAATCCTGCAAAATGCCACAAACTGTGTGATATAATGAAATACATATTGTGGTATGCAGGGGTGAGATCAGAGTAACAAAACGTGGAATATTTCTGAGGACTGAAATCCAGGACTCCAGGAAATGTGACTGGACTACCTAGTGCATACGAGCTGTCAAATGTTGAGTATGTTCATGTCCAGCATTAAGCAAGTATGTAAACAATGGATGTGGTGCTGACAGCAGTTCTTTCATGCACAAAAGATACAAGTCCAAATGTTAATACAGAATCTGCCATTTAAATGGAAAACAAGGAAGCTTTGTGATTCCTTACAGCATCAACAATAGCTCATCTTCATATTTGTTCTTTAAAATTCATATAATCATCAAATTTTATATGATACACTTGAAATAGCACAGACTGAATTTCAGAGAAGATCCTACAGGCTTCTACAAGAATTGCATGAATGACTTCACTTTGCAGTATTATTGGCTGAAAAATGCTAGATCAGCAACATGTGATTTTAATGACTAATGAAGTATTAGATTTCTGTATGGAATCTCGACAGCCATCTAAACTCTCTGTCCCCGCAGTAAGCCCCCTGCTTCCATTGCTATCTGCTTTTAATTTGCATTGATGAACAAAATTAATGATAAAATTTACCACCATTATGAATTTAACGTGGTTTACCATTATGGATTGCAGCTTTTCCTGTATTCCCGACTTTGTTTTCATTCAACTTCACAGCAAAGGCACTGACCTAGTATCCCATTGCGTGTTTACAAAACCTTTGTTACTACATGTCTTGTTCAATTCGAGTGAGAAATGAACTTCTCTCCAGGACCTGTTAGGGATGTAGACTTGCATCAAGCCCTCAGACTTGGCATTCTTCTCAAAACCGTGATCTCCTCTGATCTTATGCCTTGTAGGCTCAGGGACAATGTGGTTTCTCCGGGCGGTGGGTGTGTGGCAGGCTGAGTGACATACGCCTGAATAGGAACTTGCAGAGGATCCCAAACTGCAGTCTGTTGTCTGAATGTTTTCCGCATTTGTCATCCAAGCAGAAGGAATTGCAGAACCTTTAAGAGTCAAAGCAGGTTTTTCTTTAAGTCATTGGTTTTAGTTATTCTAGTAGTGTTGTGGTGGACTATGCTGTTAAGTTAAAACTTGCCATTTTATGCACAGATTATTTACATTTTAAAGTAGAGACAAATTAATGCTAGTGTTTAAAGTCATTGCGAGACTGCATTCAGTTAAAGACACTCTTTTGTTTTGCTTAGGCAAGCAGGAGCGGCTCCTAAGAAACACCTCGATCAACTAGTCCTGATGTCTGTAAATTCTTAGAGGTCTTGGTAAACCTCTTTCATTAGTTCTGTCTTTTTAGCGTCATCCAGAAAATATTCATCAGCACAAAAACTCAAGCACCAGAATAAGGAAATAAAAATAGTTATGGCTGTTATTGCATCCTTAAGGCAAAGCCACTGCAGTTTCCATATATTTCCTTAACAAAACGCTTTTTTTTTTTTTCCCCCAGACCTAAAGATTTTCGAAAGAAGTAATAACAGTGAAAGAAGAAAACCTGCCGTCAGGAATGCCTCTCCTTGAAAAAAATTCCTCTGACATGGAAGCATCTGTACATCTCAGTCAAGCCTTCTACACAGAATGTGTTTGACAAGTGTTTGCAAACTGTGTTTGGAAAGGTTATAAAAATTACTGTATTTGAAACAGCTAGGAAGAGATATTATATTGTTAATACCACCTGCACTCTGTGTTGTACGATCTGGTGTTTGCCAATTACATTTGTTTTGACACTATTATTAAAGAATTGATATATTTTTAATGAATATTTATTTCTCATGGAAACAGTACATTGTTGACTGAACTGAAGTATCTCACTCTAAAGGTTGCAAAACTTGAATTCTGTGCAGTAAGAGCAGTGAATAGTTATCATGGTCCCAGAGCTCCCACGAAGGGCCCGCTGTCGGTAAATGATCGGATTTGCTTTTCTGGTAAAACAGGTGATCCCGCTTGATGAATGAGAGACCGGCAGCCTTAGTTCAGAAAAAGGAAATTGTTCATGTGGAACTCATTCGCTCTTTGGGGGTTGTAAAAAAAACAGTGGCTTGAGCTGTTTACTATGCTGTAATAGATGGGGCGGTCCTTCTCAGAGTCTTTTCTAGAATGTGGAGTGTATGTACTGTGCAAAACGACGGTGAGATTTTGCTGAATGCACGTCTATGCAGGCCTGCAGTTTCCTTATCTTTTTAGGTGAATACACCCACTGACGTTACTGTGGTGGCGATGAGCAAAATCAAACTTATTTCAGAGCCAAATTACATTAGAAAAACACAGCTCTTCAGAGGAAGTGGTGCAGGTACCAAATATAAGAAAAGTAAAGTATCATTAAAAGATGCACCGTGGAGGAATGAGGAGGTGGTGAGATTTGTGATGGTCATTTTTTATGTCCTGTGGGAGTTTATCTCGCAGTCTTCAGCAACCTTCTAGAAAGAGTTTTTCTGCACACCGTGCTTTGCCTATCGCTCAGCCTGCTCATTAGCACCAAAGAAGTATTTGGTTACTGACCATAATTTTTCATCCTGAAGCTTTGGCCGTCTTTTGGTACGGAATGCCATATGGTGTGCTTGCAACACCGAAAAAGCAGCCAAGGGGAAATGGATTTATGCTTACAGAGGGCCTCTTTGCAACAGGGAGGAAGATTGCAACGTTTTACAGTGTCTGGAGTTTCTTGGATGCTGGAAGAGTGACATTTCAGTTCCAACAGAACATACTGCTGGAATACTGCAGGGCAGCAAGGACAGCATGCATTGCGCAGGTGATACTGTCTGCTAGAGTGCACCCAGACAGCAAACCGTGTCAGTGGGAAAGGTATACCTCCAGGAACTGCAGAAGGAATGTAGGCAAGTAATGAACAGAATGAAAACTACATTTTTTTAAAATAATCTTAACTGTTTTTCAGACTCGTTAGTCTGCTCTGCACTTATATCTCTAGTGTGCTGAATGACAACAAGGCAGACTCTTCTCTACTTTCTAGCTGCTGAATAGTATTAAGTCTATTCCTGATAGGATTTCATTCTTGATGCAGTGATGTTAGGTGATTGTCAGGAGGAGAGTTGATATCCAGAAGGTTCTGTCTGCCTTAGAAAGCAGAGAAGGGGAGCAGCGCTCCGTCTGGGCACGGCCTTTGACGAGGGCGCCCTTTGGCACTCTGCAGTGCTGTTTCTCCAGCGAAAACACCCCCCGGGGGATGTGCGGTGTGTTTCTTAGGTGGCTCTTCCTCTCACAGCATAGGTCTGCTGAGAGCTCAGCATACGAGAGATTTCATTAAAGAGCTCACTGAAATAACAGACAGTAAAGGCAGATCATAGGGGGATTCTCTTCCTTTTTTTTCCCCTTTTAAGCCCAAATCTGATTTTGATTCAAGTCACAGGAACACGCCTCCCTTACTTAAAGCATGTATTAAAGAACGAAGCAGCAACACTTTTATTATGGAAACCAATTGAGGAAATTCAGAGTTGAATGACACAAAATAAGTCTTAAAAGTTAGTATGCTTCTGCAGATTACTTCCCTGAAGTTCATTATTGCTTTTCTGCACAGATAACCCTCAGGCCAAAGCTGTTGTGTAAATAAATGAAGCATCTGTTGTTTTCTGTACAGTAGAAGATGCTGATGTGTTATCTGCCAAATTTTACAATGTTGCGGAAAATTTGCGTTTTCTATATCTGTTTTATACAAGCATCAGACAGGAAGAAAAGCATTGTTTTGTTTATAATCATATTTCATTATATGAAATAATGATTTGGTACTGGGCATGTCTTTGGCATTCAGATGGGCTTATCCCAGGAAATGTTCCTATCCTGTGAGCGCGCAGCCTTCATTTCCAAGTCAGAAACCACATGTAGTTACCGAGTAAAAGCATTTTTAAAAGCAGTAGGTTAAAGCAAACACTATTCTTTGTGTCAGGACACAGTACATATACTTTATGGGTGAGATCTGGGTGGCATCAGCTGTTCATCATGTGCTAAATACTTCACAGTCAGCAACCTCAGCTTCTTAGGCAGGCTGGAAAAATACGAGACACTCCTGATTATTCAGGGACTGAATTTTGGAGAAAATGTTGACCATATGCGTCTGGGTCTTACTTTTTTTGGCAAACATACAAATCCTGAATAATATTTTTATAACTAACTTGGTAGTGCCCACCAGTTAGTCTTTATTCCCCAGGCACACCCAGCAAGTGAGCAGGTGACGCATGAAGCATTCTGGTTAGCAGGGTGCCAGTAAATGCCCTTAGAAATATAAAGTTAAAGCTAATTAACTAGTTCAATTAAAGGTTGAGTTTCAGTATATAAATTTATAAAATTGTAATGAGTACGCCTTCTTGATTACCCCCAAGTAATCGCTGCAGGTACATCCCGTATGGCGGGAGGGGGAAGATGGTTGTGTTGGCGCAGCTGGTCTGATCTGTGTCCCGCAGCCGGGGACCCCACGGGCTGGAGGGGCACACCGTGGGTGACACCAACCGCACAGCACAGGCACACCCAGGGATTTGGTCGGGCTGTTCCTGTCCATTTCAGCTACACAGCAAATAACACCAATTGCCTTATTTGGAAGAGTTTGACTATGTCTGTGCTGTCTTCCCTCCATCCCTGGTCCCACAGGAACTCAACAGCTGGATACAGCGTTGCTTGACAACCAGTCCAGGGTGCAAATTCATTATGAACTGTAACACGAGGCTGAAAGTCTTTCTGAGACAACACAGACAGAACTGCTTGAATGCAGATTTTCCACCAGTGACCTTCTCAGAGCCGTGTCCACAGGACCTTCAATTTGGCACGTGACGGGAGACTCAAGGAGGTGTCAATACAAGACATGGGAGGGAGCAGAGAGTTCACATTCGGGGTAAGTTAACCTGAGTGTTCACAGCCAAGTGCAAGCGGGGAAAGTAGTTGTGATACAGCCATAACCGGTATTTAGTTTTAATAATCACTCTCTGACTGTCAGCTACATGTGCCAGGCTACGATACGTACGTGTGCGCACACAGCCGTGCCCGCTTGGCCCCTCGGTTATTCTGTCAACTGGGGTTATGCTGCTTAAACATAAAGTCTGCAAGTTACGTTACAGTTTTCTGCTGCCTCTACTTTAAATGCATGTCCAGGGAAGGAAATGGCATTCAACCCACATTTCCATCAACTTTTCCCACCTTTCTCCAAGAAAGCGGTGGGAGTTGGGATGAGAGAAATAATGGGAAGATAGAAACACAGTTTGAGATTACACAGTAAAGGTGCCGGTTTGTCTCCCTGGTGAGCGTCTGGCAGTGGCCAGAAGCCAGAGCTGATGGGTCTCTCCTTACTGAGCACGGACGGACTGAACCCAGTCAGGGGCGAGCAGGAACACAGGCCTGGGACCCGCAGGTCCTTCTCTCTCCTTGTCTTTATAGGGCTGGATTAGAAGTGTTCCCAATCTATGCTTTCAACATCAATGGACGTTTTTGAGCTTCTACTTAAATCCTGCTTTGATGCTTAGTCTCCATAGTGCTACTCAAAACTGTTTATTGAGTCACTTTATAATTTACCTGGTTTGTTTTAACGTCATGAATTGCTTTGTGCTCCTCAAGCGGTGGGGTTGGGGTTTTCCGTCCTCTCGTCATCAGCTGATCCGAGCTGCCTTCGCACCTCTACCTGCTGCTCTTTTGACTTTGGTGCATGGATATCCAGAATCTCACATCCATAGATGGCACCGCCACCTCATCTCATAGTTACTCTCTCCACTTGTTCATATACAATTTTAAAAATAAAGCTAAATATTGTTTATACTAAGTGCCCATATCCCTTAAAACTGTTGCCCAAAAGTGTTGAAAAAGGAAAATGTATTTTCTTCTCTTTACAGTCTGTCCCCCAAAGATCTATACAATTGTTCTAAATTAAAAATCAATCAAATACAGAATTAACGTATAAAAGCTTGCCACTTTTATTTGCATACAAAACAGAAATGAAAGAGGTTCACAATAAATTATCAGTGTGCTCCCACAGAACATTCTTGTGTATTTATATAATGTGGGTTAAAAAAATACGTAAGTCTTCTCTGCAAAAAGGTAAGAGCTGGCTTCAAGGACACCTGATCATGCATTGTTCTCCGGTCAGTTTAGTCAGGTTACTCTGCTAGGAAAGCAATTCCTTCAAAACTAACAGAACATAATCAACTGGAAACACATGGATAACAAAACACGAACTTTTCTGAATGGTTCTATGCGCACCAACGAGCCGGATGCGGTTTTTCAGCTACAGTTTGAATAGTGTATGGAACAGCACTCCAGAGAAAGCTCTACAAGTGACCTTTCATCATCATCTAGCACCAACCCACTAACATACTAAGTTTCTGGCATGCAGGATAATTAGCATTAGTTGTTGTGTCAACTGGTCATGTACAAAAATTTCTCCTTTAATATAAGAGCCTGTAAACATCTTCCATGACAGGTTAGGCACCGGGACAAAAGGCCGAACACAGATGCACATAAAATGTTTCCCTTTTTTAAGCAGTTCAGTGAGAGGGGTTTTTTCCATTCGCCCTTTTGCGTACCGGAGTCTCGAGGCTCCTTTTGGCTATCTTCCTTGCGAAGCGACTAATTCCTGGGGACCTCAGTTCAACGGCTTCCATCTCTTCTCGAACAGGAGTGAACTCTGGTTGAGCAAGATGAGGTGATGGATAGGAGGACTGGGAGTACGGGGGTGGTAAGGGGTAGGACCCGTGAACTACGTACGGCTGCTGCTCACCATCATAAAGGTCCTCAGGGTCATAGATTTGGTAGGAGTTATGTGGCAACTGCACTACTGGGATGTCTTGATCAGTTGGCTCACCGTATCCACCTTAACCCACCACCACCAAGAGTATTCATACGGTTAACACAGGAGAAGGGGAGCAGAAAATTAAAGCACTCATTAGGAAATTGACAATTTATATAGAGATATATTTATATATAATGTGTGTGAGTATATATATAATCTTTAAATACACATCTTTTATTCACATAAAGGAACGGTGAAAACATTTAACAAAATTAATAAGCTGGAGCAATTGGAAACCCACCAACAGACAGCCAAGTTAGTTGGAAACCACCACCAGAATTTGTCAAATGTCCAGTTGTAATACTGGGCTTATTATCCACTGCGCAATCTGCCTGCTTTCGCTTACTCCAATTACGGCCTAGAATACATGATTAACAGGCAAAATGGGTCAGGCGATACTTTTTAGCAGTGCAAGGAAGCGAAGTGCATGTACAGCAGCTAGTGAGTTCATTAGTGGTAGTCAATATTGTTGATGGAAAGCACAGAGCAGTTCAGCATCCATCTCTGACCTTCAGCCAAAGGAGAACTGAACCAGAATGAGCCTTTCACCTTCTGGATTGGTAGCCATTGTAAGGGATTGGGCCTTAAAACAGGAAATGAACAACGGGGAGAGGGAGTGAGGAGAAAAGGACAGGAAGAGACGACAACAAAAACATTCAGGTAAGTAAAACGTACAAATCACGGGCAGATTAAACCGTAAACATCAAACAAATACACCTTATGCACAACCTTTGTAGTAACTAGTGCTTTACTAGTAAGTTTCGATTTTAGGTTGGGCGACATAATTTTTGGTAATTGTGTTAACTTCCTCCCATGGCCTCTCCGTGCTACAACGAGATGGGAAAGGAAGACACAGAGAAGATGTAGAAAGGATCTTTTTGTCCAGATTGCTTCACTGGTTAATGACGGACACGTGCATCCCTGTGTCAGGTTACGCTACCAGGGGTTTAGTAAGGGTCATGCTCTCATGCCATTCGGAGGCACACGGGAGGGGAAGTTGAGCAACACATTTGAAAAACCACACATCTAGAAACTCTGTTGTCACGAACATTAGGAGGTGGGGGTGGAACACACAGACCGTTCAGCTGAGACAGAGCAGGCTCGTACAACTACACAAACACGCACAGGACAAAACCCCACTACGCGGGATTCGTTTGACAGGCCGGGATCAGATGGTGGACTTCCTTTGGTCACTACGCTGGGGTCACCTTCTCTCCGTGCCGCAGTCTCACAAAATACAGCACTGGACACGCACGTTTTTAGGGGGCTAAAGGTTCACAAGCACGTTTGAGCACAAGGTTCACCTGTAGCCTCCATCTCACTTTGGCTGTTCGAAAATGCCACCCCCATCACCGCAAATCCTGGCTACTCACCTCCCATGCCGTAGCCAGCGCAGGAGGATGGATCGCAGTACCCCGGCGGGCCAGAAGGACCCTGTGAGCCCGGGGGCCCCGTGTGACCGGCGGGACCTCGTGGGCCTGGAGAACCTGGTGGTCCCGGGCTGCCAGTTCGACTTTCTCCTGGAGGTCCTGCAGAGAAGGGGGAGATGAAACATCTGAGCAGTGTCTTTCATAAAGCAGTGAGTTGAGGCCACTTTGGCAGGCCTGACGCTTGGAAACCATGGCTCTGAGCGTGCTACAAACACCTTCAGGAGATAGTTTGAGCAGAGGAGCTGGGCATCCTGGCTCCGACTCCCTGGGCAAGCTGAGGGAAAGGCTGCAGCCTTCCTCTGGCAAGGAAGACGAAGCAGCAGCCAGAGAGGAGGCTCGGTGGGAGCAGGTTCCCTTGCCAGAGACAGCTTTTAGCCGGAAATTTATACTAGAGCAAATGTTTCACCAAGCCTCAGATGTTCGGAAAGGCAGTTTCATGGGGGGAGGACAGCCCTGGAGGCCTGCGCAGCTCTTCATTCACCCACTCCCTTTCAACACACCTGGGCAACGCTGTGCCTTGATACCGCTGCTCTAATGGCCAGAATATCCTCGTGAAGCCAACACAATTTTATGCCTCTTTCAACAGGACCTAGATATTGTCCTCTCTGCCTTTTCAGGAGCTAAATATATATCCCTGTGATTAATGTGCTTTATATACATTTCTCTGTCAAGTTACAGTTAGGTATGACTTTGAGTCAATGGGAAAACAAATGCAATTAATCCAGATTAATTTTTTTCCCTTCCAGACTCTGTCTCTGAAAAAAAAAATATCTTAAAACATGAAAAAAGAAGGCTGTGGAGAAGCAGTTTATCACAGGGAAAGGAAAATACCTGTGTGACTAATGACGCCGTCACATGGCTCTTCACAACATCATATTACATAGTAAGAAAATTATGACAGTTGAAGATGCCTGAACGACTGACCCCGCTGCTGCTTCAGCCTTAGAAGTGGGAGGACCGAGCCATGCGGGTCGTAGCTGCTTTGCACATGGGTCAGACTGCTCTCATCCAGGTGCCCTAAGCGTAACGTTACCTGTAGATCCTGGTGGGCCTCGGGGTCCTTGTGTTCCAACTCCCGGATTGCCTTTTTCTCCTTTCTCGCCTGGTAAACCTAAGGAAATAGTACTCATCAGAGTCACGTTTTGAACAAAACCGTGTGTGGTGTTTATTATTTAACCAGGGTTATAGCTCCGTATGTTATTTTTCATCTAAAAACAGATGGCAGAGAAGGAAGGAGGTAAAAATAAAGAATTATTTAGTTCTTTTTCCCTCCCTTCCCTGACAGCCTCTCAAGGGACACATGGCATTCCTGGGGTCTTAAACATTCCTGCCGCCATGGTGGTTTCATCGAGGTGGTATGCGGAGGCATCGGCCAGTTTCCAGGCTGCACTTCCTGCTGGAAAGCTGCCTCTGGACTACACCAAGGCACAACTATTGTAAGTCAGAAGAACCCTTAGAGCCTCACAAAGCTGTCTATAAATTACTGTGCGGCCCAGAAAAGTCAAGTTTTTAATGCTACAGCCAATTTTCCTTCAAACGTTCACCCACCAAACAGTGGTTCAGCATAAGATGGTTCTACGCATAAATGGAGAGAGTTACCGTGGGTTATTGCAGACTCTTGCTAAAATGCAAGAAAGACGTTTCAGCACAGTCAAAATCTTTCCCTGCAAACAAAGCCCCGTGTAGGAGTCTCCCAGTCATGGAACTCTGATGTTCCAACAGGCGCAGCCACCGAGTTGTGTTTCTGCATTTGCTCATGGCCCTGAATTTCTGTCATTGGGTCTGATCCACAGAGATCACAAATCTGGTAATCCAGAGAAGGCATTACCTTCTTCCAGCTTTCCATCTCCTTCTGCACTACCACTATGGCATCCTATAAAAACACTTTCTATACACAGCGATCACAATGAGCAGTGTCGAACTAAAGTAGGTGTCAAAACTACAAATTCCAGACCCTGAGTTTCCACCGGTGACTTGGAAACTCTCATAAAGTCTGTGTTTGATTTGGATGGTTCAAAGACACCAAATCCAGGCTGGTTTGTGGGACCTTCCCCCCTTTTCCAGACCTCCCAGCACTGGCAGTTGCTCTCACTGCTTCACAGCTTCCACACTTTCAGAGTCAAAGCCAATAGAGAGCACCTTCATAAAAACAAAGCAGAAAGAAAACACGCTGCTGCCCTTGATGGGGCGGTACCTACAATTTCAACTGACCGGCCCCCTTCCTTCCCTCCTGCTCAGGTAACTCTCATCTCTTAGGGAAAAACATCTGGAGGACACCTCATTTTTGCAAGGAGCCACAGAAGATTTTTTTTTTCCTTCCTAAACTAATTTAGGATAGAAGCAAATAAGAACAAATTCTTAACCATAAAAGAAAAAAAGTAATTAAAATGCATCACTGACAAAGAATTGCTCAAATCAGGTTTACAAAATAGGAGTCTACTGAATTACAGGGAAATTGGTATTTGCTGAGGCCCTCTAGGTCTTCTACAGAGCTGGTGGCTTCCAGGGCAATATATCATGTAGCCCAATCACCTGGGAAACACAGGCCACACCACTGCAATCAGGAACTCCATACTGAGCACGCTGTTTTCAACCAACGCATGATGAGCTCTTTGTCTTCCCTCTGCAAGGCTTTTTGCCATTGTTCTGGCATAGTTTAAGCATTTCCCATTTCCATTTTTGTATTTTTTATTTCCTTTGGTTGCACCATTTTGTTGTTGAGTTAAAAAAACATGTCTTTTGGTCACCAGCTATTCTACCATAGAGAAATTATACAACCATAACCACTTCTCACAGCGTTTCCCATTAGTGGGTCTCCAAAGCTTTCCAAGTGTCTCTGGTAACACTGTATTTCACAGGAGACACTTAGCCACCAAGAGAAGAAATACCATAGCCAAACTAAATCAGCAGGAAATGGCAAAAGAGAGCAAGTGTGATAATCTGGGTGATGTTTACACCATTATTTTGCAAAAAGCAGGTATCCCCCTCTTGCTTCTCGAGGATACTGGGCAAGAGAGAGCAAGGTCTCGTACACCTCATCCCTGAATTTATGGATAACAAAATATTTATAGAAGTATTTCTAAAAGTGAAATCTTTGTGTTTGGTTGTCCTTAGTCCTTAGTCATTNTGTGTTTGGTTGTCCTGATCATTTAGTCATTTGACAACTGCAATGCTGCATCAGTTTCTTCTCAGTCCAACATTACTCCCTACCTACGTCAGCACATTAGAAGTGTTACTAAATGTTCCTTTGAGCAGTGGAGGAACACAAGTGCCAGGGTGTACCCCAGAACGTGCCTCCAACTGGGAGACTAACTCGTGCCTCTAAAGTTATCGGCTGCTCCTAATGACTTGTTCTCTAAACCCTTCACCAGCTTCGTTGCCCTTCTTTGGCCACGCTCCAGCACCTCAGTGTCTTTCTTGTAGTGAGGGGCCCAANTGTGCTCTGACCGGGAGACTCTAACTCGTGCCTCTAAAGTTATCGGCTGCTCCTAATGACTTATTCTCTAAACCCTTCACCATCTTTGTTGCCCTTCTTTGGCCACGCTCCAGCACCTCAATGTCTTTCTTGTAGTGAGGGGCCCAAAACTGAACACGGCACTTGAGGTGGGGCCTCCCCAGTGCCGAGTACAGGGATGCGTTAGGCCAAAAAGATTAAGAACGGCTCTCTAGCCTCACTGCTCAAAAACTTTTCAGGGAGAGGGAGGCCTTGTTTCGGCCTTGTTTCAGATCTTATTCCAAGATCTAATATCCAAAACGCAGAGTATTGTATTCATCAAACTGGACCACAAGACCTTCTCCCAGTGGTGGCAGCAGGTAGGAAAGGAATGCAGCTTCAAATTTCCTGAAATTAGGCTCTAACCATTCAGCCACCGGAGAAAAGCTGGAGAGGGACTAGCACTGCCACCTCTTCTATCAAGCCTCCTTTACATCTGATCTTCCTATTTTCTATCCGCTTGTAAACCACTGCTTTCTCTTACAACTAAATTAGCTCCTACCAGCCTTCTGCGGGCAGATAAGGAGCAGCCTCTGGCCAAACTACAAGGTTACTACAGGCAATGTGACCGGGTTGTTGAAGCTGCAGCCTTGAGCTAACACAACCTCGTTGCTAAGGGAGGGCTCAGCACCGTTAATACAACCCCTCCGGTGACCTCCGAACAACGGCACAGCAAGTTTGTGTCTGACTGCTGTGTACTAACGTACCGCAGGACACCCACCTTACCTCCTGCTTGTACCAGGTACCGATCGGTGCTGTTCAGACTGTTTTAGGCTTTCAGATTATGAAGTGTCCAAAAGGTAAATTTCAGGAATTTTATATCCGTAGGCTTTGGTAGCCCTGGCTCCTAAATCTCACTGCAGGTCAATGGGTCTTAAGCGCTTAAATTACTCCGGCATCTTGAAATTTGCTACTATCTTCTCTTCTGGGATTCTTAGCAATGGAATACACGGGATTCCTGCTCTCAGAGACTGTCTTTGAAATCCAGNGCAATGGAATACACGGGATTCCTGCTCTCAGAGACTGTCTTTGAAATCCAGTATGAACCTCCTGTTTGCAATCCAGCATTTGGTTAGGAGAGACTGCAGCTTCAGTCCGAAGTGCTATCCAGAACCTTTGATGAGTGACTGCCCTGCCTAGTGTACGTAGGAAGCCGTCCTAGCTGGCAGATAGATGCTTTAACCTACATTTATATTCCTGGGGGAACCTGCCAAAAAAAGCACGTCATCTGTGATCGACAACTGAATTCCACCCATTTTAAAGGGGTTTCTCAGGCAAATCTCTTGTCCTGCATTCCAAATGCAGTTTCCAGATACCTAAAATTTGCTTAGCCCTGCCTTGCTTCAGACACACGGAGAGACTCCTCTGCTGCAATCCACTGCGTCTGCCGCAGGTCTTTCAACAAGGTAAACTCATCTAAATTGTCTCTCACCATACATGCCCTGCAGGGGAACGCTTGCCACTTGCAAACGGCAAAGTCTGTATGCGTGGATTGCTTTGATCATAAGGTGACTGGCCCACAACACACCGTTGCTTACCCTACTGTGCGGTAACATTACGTGGTGACTTCAAAGACAATTGCCACAATGCTTTCAAATCACAGCCTTCCATGCACTCTATTATTATTATTCTTTACACACACAAGAACACACCCCCATACGTGATGTTCACCGAATAAACTGCAGTAAGAAATGATAAATATGGAACAAATCTACTCAGGCTAAGAATAAAATGTCCATTCTGAAACAAGTTATGCAGCTCTTGCGCAGGGCTGACCTTCTTTGAAATCACATGGATATCAAGTTCCTAAAGCAAACATACTGAAGGCCAAGATACAAATCTGCTTCAGGTTTCTTTTAGCCTAATTTCCAGTAAAGTTTACCCAAGTGAAAGAGAACATAGACACTGAACCAAGAACACCCTACTCCTAAGGCAAAACTCACATGAATTAAAATCAAGCACTCCATGGGCTTCCCTAACGGACTTTCCACCAAAGCTCGTTATGAGAGTAAGGTAACAGGTTCACAGACCTCCCGGTCATAGTTACTGTCTCCCCCCT
>RSEF01000002.1:147905379-147917818 GCA_003993805.1 Himantopus leucocephalus | reverse complement strand
ACATAAGCAATGGCTCGGGTTCAGCCCCGTGGAGATCACAAGCAACTGAAATCAATTCTTTCCAACGCTCTGCTAAAGATACCTCTGATAGCATCAGTTATTAGAAACAAAACCAAGATCATGAACACATTCTCTAGCAAGAAAATTAAATGTCCACAGTTTCTGCACAAAAGGAAATCTTAGGTATTGCTTATCTATTTTTGTCTTTAAGACAATACTGTCCTTTGAGGAGAACTGCATATTGCAATTAAGAAAAATTAAACTGCTACCAAAAATGTCCTCTTTCAAAGATGTTCAGTTGTAACCCTAATGTATAATAACACAGGGTGATTTTTTTTTTTTTTTAATCCAGATGAAGCTAAAATTGGAAATAAAAATACTTGACTCAACTGGCAAAAGTTCCATTTAATACCATTGGAATTTTGCCATCAGAGCTGTAAACGTGGCTTTTGATAACACATGTTTAACTAACTCTCTCATATGCAGCCAGGAAGCAAATATGGATGAAGCTGTACTTGAGAATAGTGACTTTTCCAGTGACACCTTAGGTATTTATTGTCCTTTAACCATAGTGGGATGGAGTGAGTAGCCGTAAGTTTTGTGCATCACTTCAGGACACATCATAAGAGCAGAAGTCCACCCAGTAGTAAAAGAATAACTGCACTGTTGCAGCATCTGAAAGCTAGCAGTGCCTCAGAGTAATTTTTACTACGGCTTTTACATTCTTCCCAAAAGTTGAGAAAACTACCCATGTATTATAAAAATAACTGGGGGGGGGGGGGGGNAAGCACCACACTGAATCTTTGCTTTTTTATGTTATTTTGCAGAAGTCCAACTACAGTTCATAAACATAAAATCAAAACAAAAGAAGTTCGAACTAGCTGAAATAAAAATAGAAATCAGTGCTGTGAACTAGTTAAAAGAAAAATAGAGATGAGTGCTGTGAATAATCACTGTTTGGGTTTGGTTTTTTCCAAACTCCTATATTTATGCAAAGATGTAAGAGAGCAAAATTCTAGTTATTTATCTGGGATCATGTACTATAAGGGACTGATAACACAGTGTGGCCTCCTTAATCTTTAAATCACAGATCCAATTCAAATGGCCTGTTGGAGCACCAATAAAATGGTAATATTGCTAACAAATATTGAGACTGCCAAAGATGTTGCTTTTCACATCATTAGAAAAATACAATAGATAAGACCCCACTGCGTACAGCTAAACCAATAATCAACTAGGAAAACTAAATAACAAATGTCTCAGTGTGATCCTAACCCTTTCACTTACATCTACACTGGAAAACATAGATCTCAGCTGGCAACAGACACTGAGAGCTGAATCTGTCAGGAGAATGACTTATCCTTTCTCACTGAGGTGGTCTTTCTTGGAAGGCCCAGCTCATGTGTTACTAGTGAGAGAATACATCAGGAATGGGACACCCTGAACCTAGAAGTTCAAGTGGAGGTTTCTAGCCAAACTCCAGGACAGTGTCTCAGTCCAAGCCTCCTTCCAAAACATCTGATTAACGCTTGGCAGAGTGACAAGGTGAACAAGGGGAAAGAAGCTATTGGCCAGGCAAGTTAGCAGAGAAGTTCACTAGTGTCAAGATCTCTCACTGCTGACATTTTCCAGCAAAGCTTTCTTTGGTGTGTGATTTCTAACCAGTTTCACACGCTTCTTTCAGAAGTTTCCCCTTCTCACACGCTGGGATTGACGGGGTGGTGGGCAGGAGAGGTGAGTAGGAGGAAACGCCTAGCCTTCCCCCACCTTTTCCCTTCCCACTCTACCAGCACCTTGCCACTCAGCTCAGGGCCAGTAACAGGATCTTGAAGCAATCCCAATAGTTTGAACACTGAGGGAAAAAAAGCAACACTACTAAATTAAAAAACAGTCGTCTTTCCCTTCTAATGCCTATTACTTTTTAGTACGCTCTATGGACGCTGCTGTCACTGTTGCAGTGTATTTTCTGTACTCAAAGGTAGAGGCTGACTTTTCAGAGTTGCTAATCCGGCAATGGTTTTGAACATTAAATTGACTTCATATACAACCAAAATGCTGATGACATCAGCGAAAAGAAACACTGTTGTTCATAAAGACTTCCAAGTGGTTGGCTGGAGATCTTCAGGACAGGACTACACAGTGTGACTTGCTGAACAAGTTACCTACAAACAGTGCTTCAGAACACAGCAAGGGGTGGGGTCTGAATCCATTTACCTTCCTCTCCGTATTCACTAGAAACTAAAAACCCTTCCATCCAGAAGCAGAGGAATTTTAGTTTGCTACCTCACCGTATAATATGTAGTTAGGAATCAAGTGAGAATTGGGAATGCACAAGAAACTTCCAACCAATCTCTACAAGCATGAAGCTGGTAAAAATAATTTTTACTTTTCACTGCTGCATTTTGGGTTTAGCTTAGAGCAATTCCTTAGAAATGGATTCTGAAATATCTCAAGGGTCTGTACAACTCAAAAGGTATCTTTCTGTTAAATAAACTGCTACTACATCAGGCAGACTATCAATCTAAAATTTCAGTTGCTTCTGAAGAAATTAAATGCTTAAGGACTAATAAATTATTCTGTACTTTTCCTAGCTTCTGAATGAGCTCCTTCCTTTTCCTTCCAGGTTTCATGCAAGGCTCCAGTTACATGAATGGCCTAAAAACCATTTTCACTCAAATAAAGCCAACTGTTTTGTCTTTAAGTTTACATATAGATTCTTTTTTCTTTTAAAACAATCTCATTTTAAGCTATAAATACTGTAAAACACTCCCAACATTTGGCATCACATTTTATGAAAATCTGCAGAGAGCCCTGGTTGACTGATTGTAGTTCTGGAAGTATGCTTGATAAGCGCTTGCTCTCTACCGAGTATGAAACTCCCCACAAGCACTATCTGCCAAAATCAGTCCCTTCGAACATCAATTATCTGTAGAGACAGGAAAAGAATAATATTCTTTTTTAATGTGCTTTTACCCTTTCTGTACTCTCTCTATTGCCAACGCTGTTTCCCAGATATTAATATTATCAGCAGTGGGTTAACCCACATCATGTTTCATTTAAATAACTGTATCTAATCACTCTGTGATTTCACAGTAGTACAATATGCAGGTCTGGGTCGCAGGACAACAAATACAATGGAAAATACATGCTAAATGCCGGACAAATTTCCATTTTTGTATCCTGGCATTTTATTTCCTCCATTCCTGAAGCCACAGCAAAATACTCTCTGTACTTAAACAGCTCGTGCCTGAGAAGGCATTTAAAATACACTAGTATTTAGGCAACTACCCTGAAATCTGCATTCAGGCTCTCCAGGCTCTCTCTGACTTTTAAAGTCAGTTCCTCACTTGCTGTCTCTTACAAGTTTCTTTTCCACTTGCCTCTCACCCCCTCATTCCTCCTTTTTTCTGGACAGTGTCTGGTCTTTGCTCAGCTGGAGCAGGCAGCAGCATGACTGAGAGGCTAGTACTCTAAACCTTGCCTCTTTTTTCAAGAAGGTCTTGAAGGGTCTACAGTCTTGAGGGGAAGGAAGGACCCACAGAGTCACAGGTTCACTCAAAGACTTTCTATTCAAAACAATGCTTTAACTCTGGTCATCGTGGCTACTGTGAACTAGAACTATGAAGCTCCTCAACTGAACAGCCTTCATTGCAATTCATTTTTAAAACCCCATTTTAGATTTTGTAACAGCAACACCAATTTACTGCTTTTGAATATCACATTTGTCTCTTGGGTTTTTGGTCACTTCCTCAAAGTGCCTTCAAAGCATTTCACAATCATAGTTTCACTCAGTACTACCTCTGTTAGCGCTACTCTGGTACACCAAAGATTGCCAGGGTCGCACAGAGAGAGAGTAAATCAAAACACGGAGCTTGTTTCTTTATTAGACAACACTGGAGGAGGAAAGGAGACAGGGATCTAGCATACATGGAAGAATACGGAGGAGAATTACTGTAAATGAACAGTTAATTGTGATACTTCTCTCTGACCTCACCGTTTTCTCTCTACCCCTCATAAACTAGGATTTCTTCCCTCTTCTTAAAAACCTTGCTCCCTTCAGACTACCACAATTTAGAAATCTTGAAACTGACACATTTCAAGTTTAGCAGAAAAGCTCAATCTTTTCCCAACAAAATCTATCAGTTTTGCAGCTGCCTTTTCCAAAAGCTCCTTTGCTTATAGATTTACAGCTCCAGGTTATTTCAGAGTCCTACTAAGATGAAAGCATAATGTGATGTGATATGCCCAATTATATGCCACCAATCTTCAGCAGTTTACGCATTTAACCTCTGTCTGATCCTGCCAAATCACAGCTGGCAAAGCCTGCATGACCTTCACGACAGAGTCTCACAGCTTTCATTACGGTCTGTGTTGTGCTCACCAATCAACTAGCGAGAAAACGGTTGTTCTCACATTTAGATAGGAGACAAAAGCCATCAGAATGTACCAGGAAAGGGAGGTATATTTTTTTGTATACGAAGTACGAAGCCTACCTCTTTCTCCTGGTCTTCCTGGTTGACCAGGACTTCCTGGGAACCCTTGCATGCCTGGTGATCCTTGTTCACCCTGTGGCCCTGGAGCCCCTGGCCGACCTGGCTCACCAGGAGGTCCTGCGATGGTTCGTGTTGAGACAGACTGGCTTGGAATCTGGTTCAGAATTGAATTATATCTTGCCATATGACCTGTCAGGAAAAAAACGTCCTCGTTTTCAAGTTGCAGTGGAGAATCTGGTTCAGCCAAGTTTGAACAGAGCACTGGCAGGTCCTCAAGGCTGTGGTCTGTAGTGCTTTGATAATATGAAGTTGTGCCCTTGTTGGTGGAGAAACAGTGGTTTGGGGAGTACACAGAAGAGCGGAAGAACTATTGTGTAGAATTTATTTCCCTGCTTTGATTTTTTATTTTTGTAGTTTATTTCTATAAATATTTAAAATTGTTACAGCAGAAGCCTCTGTATACTAGAATAGATTGGAGACAATTCAGGCTTTTTTTTAGATGCCTGATGCTAATCAGCTCTAATTGGACATAAATCCATTTGAACATAAATCTAGTCAGAACATAAATCCTGACTGTCTAGCCTAAAGCAAACAGATCCCCTTGGATGCTCCAAAAAGCATATAATTGTAAGTAACCGGGGCAGGAAAAGATCCATTCTAGAGATGGAAGCATACAAACTATCGATGTACTCACCCTGGATGAGTTGTTCACACACTTGCCGAGCAACAGCACGCACCATTGCTTGGGACTGGAGATCACCCTGGATAACAACAGCAGCAGTGTCATAACACAATTTTTTGCATCACTTCTGTCTTGAAAACGCTTAGAGCAATGAAAGACATTTATTATCCCTGAGAGATTATATCCTCACAGATGAGAAAAAAAGCCAAACAAGTTTTGGGATTTCCCTGGTTCCCATTAATGTTTTCAGCCAGCAAACAGAGGCTGGAGAAGATAACCCTCGTGAGAGGTTTGGGGACATGCTTAATGCCACATACTTCTCACCTTCAAAACATTACTGTAGCTGTACACAAGACAATGTCTGGAAAAGAAGGAAAGTTTGCCTGATTGCATAGAGAAAACTATTGTGCCTGTAAACACAGAGAAACAAATTGTTGGAGAAAGCTTTTTATGAGACAGAAGGCCAAACAGGAGAAAAAGAAAAGGTGGCTAACGTGAACATAGACTTACCCGCTCACCCCTTTCACCCTTAGCTCCAGGAGGACCCTATGAAAAGATTCAATACAGAATTAATTCCCATTTTGTCCTTGCTCAAAATTTTTAACACCTAAATGTTGTCTCCCTTGCAACGTCACAGTAAGAGGAGAAAAACCAAAGAAGGAAGATGGTTTCAGGAGGCCATGTGACAATAATGAATACACATTTCCCATTTCAGTACTCAACAAAATGTTCACCTTTGGCAATTGCATGGTGACAATTACTTTCTCAGGGGTTTGTCACAGACCAAATTCTTTTGTTTAAAATGTCAGCAAGGGCAGGCCACCAGATGATGCGTTTCACATGGCTGAAATGGGTCTAATCATCACTGAGCACCAGGAAGAGAAGGCTGATGGGAGACAAAATACCACTCTGATATTTGTAGCATTTGCTGCACCAAGACTCTGCATCCGCTATGACCAGTCAGCACCGGGATTAAACTGCACAGAAAATTAAGAGTGACACTAAAGATAATTTAATACTGCAATGACAGTAAAGATCATTATGGACTTGAACAAGTTGTCTAGGGCAGTTACAACTTCACCAATGGAGGTTTTTGGGGTAGGCTAGACATCTCTCAGGAACTCCTGAAGCGAGGACAGGTCTGCACAAAGAGGTAACGAGCTGACTGACACACGGTTAAAGCACAGCTTATTCTGTCCCAGGAAAGAAGAAACTCCTACAAAGACTGCAAGATTATTTCTAGGCCTCTTTTCTATTACTCTACCTTTTGGGAAAGACAGTTATTGAAACTCAGTAATTTTGACACACCTACCTGGTTTTTTAGAACTACTACAGTCTAAACATTCACAGCAGAGATCTTGCATGACTCACAGGAATATCTACACTCTAGGAAATCTAGTGCAATATCTGGAACATGTGTTTGGACAGGAACTGAATACTCAGCATGTTATACATCAATAGTAATAAGTTCCATAGCTCATCAAATCTCCTTAGTAGATTTCATGATTACACTTAGAAACTATGCAGAACTGGACATTAGATTATTATCTTTGCTTACATACTATCAGTCATTGCATTTCCGTTAAACCAAATAAAAATGCTTGCATTGGACTAAATCTCCAAAGCAAACTGGATTTTGAAAAAAAATTTCTATTCTACAAATCAAGTCAGAAGAACACACTGTCACATTCTGATGTCTTTAAAAATTAAATAGAAGATTCACTGGAAAAAAAAAATGAGCAGGTTTTATAATTAACCAAGTGGTCAAATGTTAAAATGTGAATACACAATTATTATCTGAACTGTTACAGAGAAAAAGAGGTCCACTGTAAATCTTCTCTTTTACGTTATTTACACACTCATTTTATAGTTGTATTCCTTTCTTCTAGTTAAACTGGGTCTTTTAATAATAAAGAAAAGAATATCTGAAAGACAAACTTAGTATTAGAGGTTCCTAATACTTATTTTCACTATAGCGTTTAATTTTCCACTCTATGATACTGATGGTCAAATTTATTATAACATTCTAGAAAAAGCCCTGATCATTAGTCAGTTGCCCTGATGTAAACCCAGAGTAACCATGAAAGCCAGTTTTGTATTCACGCAATATTTTCACAGTTTGAAAATCAGAATAATATTTTGGAAATATTCAGGTTAATAAACGGCATACTTTAATTTCCTGAGAGTTGCTTGAAGTGCAAAGGCAAAAAAGGAGAAAGTAATTACACACAGACTACAAATTCACGTCCTGTTACGTTTTTCACTTTTGTGTTTAAATCTTGTGTTTTGACTTGCTAATCCCTATATTCCAAACATTGTGTGTAAGATCAACAAATGAATTTAATTATGAAAAATGAACAAAGAAAGACCAATACGATGTTTCGCTTAGCCACTAACTGCAAACAGATCATAAGCTATAAATATTGAAGAGTTCTGTAAAACAGTGAAGCCAGGTACAGAAAACAATTAATCCACAACAGCAAGTAGAGCAATATTAATTAATTTTACTCACAGGAGCTCCAACATCACCTTGTGGCCCCTGGCTTCCAGTAACACCTGGAACACCTGGAGCACCCGGTATGCCCTACACGGAAAAAGAGAAAGAAAATGCTTAGTGGTGATGACAATCAACATCCATGAATCCTGATGGGAGAAGGAACGGTGTGACGGAGAGGAAGTTCACAAAGCAGACAGTGCACAGACAGTTCTGCAAGTCAAAGACTGAAGACACTGGGAGAGGGGACTAAGAAGTACATGTGGCAGGAAAAAGAGCACCGAAAGCACAGCTCTGAGAAAAGCACTCAAGAAAAATGGACTTGTGTTACTTGCTTTCTGAAACAAGCACAGATTGCTGAACCGCAAGACTAGATCCTGTGATGTTACTGCTATGTTCAGGGGGGATGAGTCAGAACATTCTTTGTAAAAAGAGCAGTACTGCTTGGAGAATACTCAATACCATCAGCAGTTTCACCTAACGTCTTAAATCTATCAAGAAGACATTAACTTCGCCTAGCTGCTCTAGCTGAGAAGGATGAGAATGATTCTGGAGGCAACATATGTCTTGCTTTGAAGGCTGAATGTGGCCTCTGCTGTTTTCCTTGATTATCCTGTGAGAACATTTGAATACCTGCGCTCACCTCCAGCCTCAGCAAAACTTGGTGGTTCACTTCAACTAATAATCCTAATTGGAATTTCTTACAAAAAGAAAGTCTTATTTCAAATGTTAAGAGCACTAACTCCCTTTATATAGTGCAGTTACTTGACTAAGAACAAGCTATCAACCTATTGATGGAATAACTGTCTCCCCTTCCCATAGGAGACATCTTTTCTTGAGCCTAAGTAAGATTGAAAAGAAATGACACTGGACACGCAATTCACTGCCAACCCCATGCATCATGAGAACTTTACATTCCAAGCAGAACCCTTGGCCTTGGTCTATCCCCTGAAGCCTAGATAACAGAGTGACCTACAATTCCCCAAATCTTGCTGACTTTTACAGTAACAAATTCCATAGGCAATGCTCACCGTTGGGCCAGGAGGTCCTTGTGGGCCTGTGGGTCCATCTTTGCCAGGAAGGCCCTATAAAAGAGAAATATATGCAATTTTATCAGTTTTTTTATATGTACTTCATGAATCTGTTCCATTTCATCTAGAAGACTTTTTTTTTTGTTCTTTTTCTTAAATTAATAACCGGTGGTAGTGGTTTCTCAGAAGAAAATTCCCTTATTTGCCCTGGGGAGGGTTTATTTCTGAAAAGGAGCTATAGCGTCGCCAATATTAAAAAAAAATAAATAAATCCAACTAGTCTCACAATACTTTTGTAGTAAGAAGCAGCAATGCAAAACTCTTTGTACTGGCAATTTTCACCTCTGAGTGAATTTCACTTATAACGCTGCTGTAGTAAGGCAAATGAGAGCGTTTGCTGTCAGACTTCTCTACCACAAGAAGGGTCACACTTCTACATCTGTTCTCACTGGTTGCAACTATTCAGAGTCCCACTGATTAAGTGCTGAAAGATGGCAACTGAGAGTCTATCTCTCTGCCCAGCCATACTGTACATATGTACTAGCTATCAGCGAGGTCCTGATTCAGGAAGCAGCAGGAATGCTCATGTGGTTTACATTATGAACGTGCTTCACAGCTTCCAGAAATGAGAGCCAAAAACTAAAGATAACTTGGAAACTGGAAAGCATGCAAATCATAGAAAAAAGACTGACCAGATGTAAAAGAAAATACACTATTAATAAAGTATTCTTGCAAATTAAGCAATATGCACGCCTTGCACCCACAGGCTATAAAAGCATAGGTTTCTGAACAGCCTGGTGATAAGGCAGTTCTTTAATTACTACATAGACAAAAAAGGAGAAATATGATCTTATCTGTGGCTCAAGACCAGAATATGGAGGTGAGAGCAGAAGGAAAGAGAGGGTTTGAAAGTGTTTATGCTGACAAACACAGTAAAGAACATTCTAGGCCTTAGTATCTCATAGAGCTTCAGAAAAAAAATTAATGCTTTTTTCATTTTGTACTTTTTTTCTGAAATTTTATTTATGACACAGTTTTAGTAATGAATATAGCATGAACTACTAGTTTTATGCTTTACGTAATTTGGAAACTATGATCGAAACCTGCTATCACATGGCATTAAAAAAAATGGTTGGGGAATATTATCTGCCATGTACCTGGAAAGGCTTTTTTAAAATTCCACCAGAAGGGTGTTTCAATGATAATATAAGCCACATAGCCAACTCATATTATGTCATCTATGCATCCTTAGTCTTGATAAGGAAATAATTTCCTATTTCACACTGTAGCCAGATGATTCCTGAAGCTTCAAGGACCAAAGCAGCTTCCCTATCACAGTAAGAACTAAATCAAAAGTAACAGCTAAGTGGCATTGAAATAAAGATACTAGTAGTGTCTCTATCACAGTAGTTTTAAGACACGTACTAAGAAAAAATTGCAAGCCTAGCTCAATTAAATAAATTTGCAAAGGAAAGTGTGTTCAGTCTTCAAAACTGGTGTTTCTAGAGGAAACAGAGGAAGTTATAAGGCACCTTGAAATGCATTAAAAATTATAAAATAGGGTTTCTGATATCCTCTGGAAGAAGCATTTAGTTGTGAACAATGTTTTGAAAAATTCAATGATAGCTAGTCATAGTTTTATAATAACATGGAAGTCCCTAAAAGATAATGCAAACTAGACTTGTTTTTGTAACAGTAAAACTTTCAAGAAGATGACATCCTTGTCTCTAAATTGGAGAGGCATTGGAGAGGGATTTGATGGATGGGCCACTCGGTGGATAAGGGGAGAGACTCTTTATCAGGGAGTGTAGTGATAGGATGAGGGGTAACAGCTTTAAACTGGAAGAGGGCAGATTTAGATTAGATATTAGGAAGAAATTCTTTACTGTCAGGGTGGTGAGAAACTGGAACAGGTTGCCCAGAGAAGCTATGGATGCCCCATCCCTGGAAGTGTTCAAGGCCAGGCTGGATGGGGCTTTGAGCAACCTGGTCTAGTGAGAAGTGTCCCTGCCCGTGGCAGGGGTGTTAGGACTAGATGATTTTTAAGGTCCCTTCCAACCCAAACCATTCTATGATTCTAAGGTGTTCTATATATTTTATGTGAATGTATTTTGAAATTTGAGTCTCACTTGAAAGATTTAAATGAAATGGGAATTGTACCCTATATGTTCGAGGAGCAGCAAACTAACTAAAAGCTTTTCAACATTTTCCTTTCCATAAAAGGTAAAGAAAAAAAATCTGTCTACATCAGGCTGAATATGAGTCTGTGATAATTCTATTTGCACGTATGTTTCACTTTTTAAAGCAAAGATCTAAAATTTGCATTTATTTTTGATCAGTCCTAAAGCTGGATGAAAACTGGTTGTAGCCTCTTAAGGGCTTAATTTAACCAGGAGGAGGGAAATGTAGAACTTTCCACCAACTTATAGGATCTACTGTGGATTCACACAAACTTGTAAAGAAAAATAATGCTGTATGTCCCTCCCTTCTCCCATCTCAGTCAAAGAGTAGAACTGACAGTATGATCAGAATTACATTTTCTTCGAATATATTTCACAATTTCTTTCTTCTGAGCAGTATCCTTACTCTTGGCTGCTCGAGAATCATCTCCTGTCTATTCTCCTAGGATTCATTTCTCTTGGCACTGTGTCTGTATCGCTTGGCCACAAAAAATCACCTCCTACTGTATTTCTTAGATGTGAAAATTGCTATTTAGAAATGAAGTCAAAGAGAGGTTTAGTTCAAAAAAAAAAAAAAAAANCAATACCTATTCTTTTATGCAGGTAAAAGACCAAAGATATTTGTTCCTGCTGCCAACAGGGTTAGAAGATGATGTTACTCAGACCATCTAATGGCCAGAATAGATCTGATACTCATTCTGAACTTGTGCGTAGTGAGCAGAGGAGATTAGTAGGTACCAGGAAATTGGCAGGAAGACTGGGAATGTTTTTCTTCTGGCTCTTTCTCCCATTATTTTTGGTCTGTGTAATGTAGAAGATAATAGAGCACTGTGAGAATTCACAAACTTGTATTCTGAGCACTGAAGCCTTAAAGATGTTATTTACTCTTCCGTTTATTGAAGTCTCCTCTTTGCTTAAACATCTCCAGAACAACCGGGGGAACTACACAGTACAATGCCGTCACATCCAGGATAGGAATGACTCTGTAGGAACCACTGAATCTCCTCCGTGGAGCTGCATGTCCAAGAGCAGGATGGGACAGATTTTGATGTGTGACCTCAGATGTAGAATCATAGAATCAAAGAATGGTTTGGGTCAGAAGGGACCTTGAAAGGTCACCTAATCCACCCCCCTTGCAATGAGCAGCGACATCTTCCTTCAGGTTGCCCAGAGCCCCGTCCAACCTGACCTTGAACATTTCCAGGGACGGCACATCTAGCACCTCTCTGGGCAACCTGTTCCAGCGTAAAGTGTTCCGGTTTCAGTTCCCTCATTGTGAAAAATTTCTTCCTTAGATCCAGTCTAAATCTACCCTCTTTTAGTTTAAAACCATTACCCCTTGTCCTATTGCTACAGGCCCTGCTAAAAAGTTTGTCCCCATCTTGCTTGTAAGCCCCCTTGAAGTACTGAAAGGCTGCAATAAGGTGTCCCTGGAGGCTTCCCTCTTCCAGGCTNGCTTGTAAGCCCCCTTGAAGTACTGAAAGGCTGCAATAAGGTGTCCCTGGAGGCTTCCCTCTTCCAGGCTGAACAACCCCAACTCTCTCAGCCTGTCTTCAGAG